>JAPMOR010096895.1:438222-538116 GCA_026543865.1 Argiope aurantia | reverse complement strand
CACACACACACACACACACACACACACACACACACACACACACACACGAGCGCTTATTTTACTTTAGAAGCTGTTGTAGAGTTATTATTCACAGTTTCATATTAATAGGAAAACAAAGAATTAAATTTTTAATTCATTGTAAATCAGAGCACAGTGTAAAGAAACTCGAATATTAAATACCAAACAAGTTTCAAAAAACAACCGAAGTTCTTTAATTACAAGTTATTTTTGTTTTGTAAATCGATTTGGTGACATTTTTTCCATAGAAAGCAAATTAACTACATGAAAGCCATTACTGAAAAAAATCACAGCACTAGATTTATTTTCAAAGGAATAGAATAAATTATATAAAATTACACACATCTTGAAATCGTTTTATGAAATTTTGCATTTATTTATTTAAAAAATCCCATTGTTTTTAGCAATTAGTTTGCTTTAACTGATTTTAGAGTAACTTATATTTTTTCTTATTTCTAATTTATAGAATTTATCAAAAAAGAAAACTTTTTTTCCCTATTACTTAAAGTGCAGTTAATCCCTAGAATTTTAAATAAACGGCGTGCTTTATAGAAAGCTGAATAATATTCCAATTGAACCTTGCTATTAAATTTTCCGACTGGTTATTCATTCACCAAATGCTTGTCAAAACATTAATTTTTATTGGAAAAGAAGTGAACAGGACCGATGAGTTTATTTAAACATTATTTCAAATGTGAACTTAATTAAATTTAGAAATATTGTTTTATAAACTGTATTCTGAGTGATTCCTATTTAAATGAAATTCTTTAAAAGAAAAGGAGCATTAAATTTCTAAATTTATTTTTGTTTAATCTGGGAGGTTTTTCATGCTTATGATTTGTGATGCTGATATAGAAATGAAAAATTCTTTACTTTAATAAAAACATGTGTTGTTTTCTCAAGGCAACAAGAAAAAATTAATAAACTAAATAAATAAATAAAAAAAACTTAAAAAATAAAGAAAAGCAGATATTTCCAAACGTTGCGTGAAAAAGAGATAAAATAAAATTTTTTTATTTCCTTTCTTTCAAAAAAATTAAGCTCTTTTACTGAAGTAAAATAAAATATTAGTTTCTAACAAATAAAAAAAATCATAGATTTAAAATAAATTTTTTACTCAATTTATATAAGATATGAATTCTTTTAGTCTCATTTTTCCTATGGAATATTTCTTCCTGTCTTTCGTGGATTTCTTGTTACTTATTTCAATGATGCAGCTGAAATACAAGCAGCAAAAATATTTTCTAAGATATCTATATTTATCTGCTACATTACAATTTGATTCAGCTCTAAAGTATACTACGATGAAAATCTTTGAATTAAATCTATAATAAAGTAAGGCATGAAAATGTGGGGAGTTATAAGAATTTCTTGTGTGTGTGTGTTTCATGTCGTTAAAGGTTAAGTTTTCAGCAAACAGATAATTTTCAGTGGAATACTAGTTCATTTTTTTCGATTCCTACTATTAACTCTCTCTCTCTCTCTATATATATATATCTTGTCCAAATTTTCAATAAATACTTTTTATTCGTCCACTCAAGTTCAAATACATTTTTTTAAACTTATAGTGGATGACACTTAATGTTAATACAGTTTTTTCAAATATTAATTAATTAATTAAATTTGTCCAGTTATTTTTATTTGGTCTCCAAAGTCGCCACATCCGGCGCCATATCGCCAAATGATCTCTAAGTATGTCACCAATTTTGTAATTATTTAATAAAAAGTAATTAAAAAATTTTTTTATTGATGACCTAAGCAGGAATTAACTTAAAATTTTTTTTTTATATATTACTTGTTAGATTCATTTGTTACAATTAAAATTCATAAATCAGAAATAGTTTCAAAAATCGATTCTTCAAAATTTCTTTTTTTATGGGAATTAGCTATTAATAGTACATAGTGATGCCCTAGACAGATAAAATTTAGTATGCATAATTTTCATCAAAATTTCAGATCATTGTCATGCACTTGAGTAAGAAAAATGATTTACTACATTTGTCATATAATTTCAGGTAAAACTGATGAGGAAACTATAGTTTTGAATCTTACAAAAATGTTATTTTCTTGAATATTGAAGTTTTCTTAAATATTCTTAGTTTATTTACTTACAACCTTATACATCCTTATTACAATTTTTATTAACTGTTCTTGTGAGAATCATTGACCTGAATAAAAAAAAATCGAATATACTTTTTTTATAACAATTCGCACTCATAAATAACTTTCAGATATTGAATCTCTGATTACGGCGAGTTAAATGTGTTTCTATTTTGTTTTCAATTTATTTTTTCAATTTAAAATGCTTTAAGACAAATAAAACCATCGACTAGAATATGCTTCTTAATTTAGAAAATTTTCGAACTTACAACATTTATGAAGAAAAAGTATTAATTTTTGAATACCGTGTTTTATGCTTATGAGCCATTTTTCAATTTTAAATGAAGTAAAATATTTTGCGAAAAAAACAATCAAATGTTAAAAACCAAACGATATTTCGAATTTCACAATAATGTTAAACTGGAAAAAATGGCAGAAGATAATTTTATCTATGTATTTACTTCGAAGACATTTTGATATCAAAATATTTTGTAATACGTCTTTTTTCATTATAATTGTTTGTCCATCTTTATAAAAACTGATTTATTATCCTTAAAACACATTAAGTTGGTTTTTTTCAGAATGGAAGTTATATGAAAAATTCTTATGCTTTATTTATTATTCGTGTTAAATCAATTTCAATCGCAGGTTGTTGTTGTTTTTTTCCCCTCCTAATACGTAAAATGTTCAAATGCTTTTAGGCAGTACTCTATTTTTTCTTGTCATCAGCTTAAAATCTTGTATATTTAGGAAGATATTTTAATGGACTTTCTTTAAGCCTTCAAATCAATCATAATAAAAAAAATTGCAAGATTATTTTAGAATATTCCATTTTTTTTGTGTTCTTTACCCGTTAAACAGCTAATTATTTCGATTCCAGTTTTGCATTAATATTGTGTTTACAAGCATGACTCCGTCTTTCCTTAAGTTAAAAAAATACATTTAATTACTATCAATTTATTCAAAATGTTTACTATCAATTGCTACATTTTCCCATCTCTCGGGTAATAAATGAATTCGTCGAAGAAAAGAATTTGGCTGCTTACAAACAACCCAGATATTAAGTCAATATTTGATATATGCCCGGGAATTGAACCTGTCATCAGAAAAAGCACACTTTATATGGCGAAACATAGTAATCTGAAGGAGCAACATCTGGTGGATACGGTGGTTGGGATAATATATCCCAGTGAAGTGATTTTAAAGTTTTTTTTTCTTCTCTGGTTTGACAATATGTGGAGAGCTTTCTGGTTTTCGAAAACAACCTGTCATGCCTTTTGCTATAATTTGACGTTTCTCCTCAAATGGATCAACTATAGCTTATAACTTTCACAGTTGATGGTTTGATTGGGTTACAACAGTCTTCTCATATGCTCTGTTCTTTGCCATGCGTATTTAAATCATCATTTTTAAATCGTCAAAATCATTTTTCGCAAGTTGTATTCGACAAGGCATGTTCATCATAAATATATAACAACAACGATAGTTTTCTGTGATATGAAATAATCTATACTTATAATAAAGCTCAATGTGTGTGTGTGTGTGTGTGTGTGTGTTGGCTCTCTACAGGCCAGACATTCAACCTACAGCTACCAAATTTGGCACGTGTATACTTTGGAGGCCGAGAATGTGCACCTGGGGGTTATTTTTTCGAATTTTTAATTATAATTTTATTTATTTAAAAATAAAGCGAATTTTTGGCGTGTTTCTGCTATAAGTTCTGTAAATATTACCGCACAAAAATTTTTTTACATGAAGTTAAAAATTAAAAATTTATCTTTTAAATGATACCAATGTTTTAAACTTAAAATTAATTTTCTATTTTTAAGGAATTTTTAAATAAATAATTTAACTATATTTTTCAACAATTTTTTTCATACAAAATAAAAATAAAACTTAAGCTGCACGAGCACGTTTCGCATTCATGGGAAAAAATTAGCTTTTTTCAAAGTGTTGCCATCACATTGATTAAAGCTCCAATTAAAAATAAATTAAATCTTTTGGAAATGAAATCTGCAAAAATATAATTTTCGGCGCGTGTTTGTAGGAAATGAAACAAATATGAAGTATTATTTTTTTCTAAAAAATAAATTTAAGAACAATTATTTTATGATCTTTTTACACTCTCTATATTATTAGTCCAATAAATCAGTTTTATTTTAAGGCAAGTTTTGTTTAATATGAACAGAATATCTATTCAAATCAGGGTCACACAGCTAATTTGCAAACCTTTGGTAAGACACAGATCTGCTAAAATGGTCTAAATGGAAAATGATTATATTTATGTAACTTGATTCAATAAATGCTCTAATAAATAACGATTTTTTGATTTTACATAAAGCTTCTGCTGTGGAAATTACGAATAACAAAATGTTCTTGAAACACTAATATTTTAAATAAAAAGAGTTAATTTCCAATCAACTAAATCAATCACTTAGACTGACTGATTTATGAAAATTTGAATATCACTATTCAATAAAAAAATTATAATTTTAGATTTTCCATCGATCGTTTCAAAGAAAATATGCCAATCACGCGCAGGTTTTCTCAAGATTAATTGGCCTAAGATTATGAAAATGTTGAGTTTTTCTAAATTTTTAACATTCAAAACTTCATAAATAAGTCTTAGTTGATCGTGGAAAATAGAAACATTCTTTCATTTATTTAAAATTTGGTGTGCCCAGAATATTTCTCAGAATATGATACCTTACTGCATTAAATTTAGACTTCATAATTTTAGAAATATATTGTTACAAACCTGCAATTCTGCTTCCCAGCATAGTTGGCTCCATAATCGGAAAGAAAGTTTTGCAGTCATCTGTATTGGACGGAGTCCGGGTGTCGCGTCGGAGGTCCCAGAGCTTGGTGACGAATTTGACGACTTTGGCGCCAAAATAGTTTATACCCGAAACATCGAGAATTTTCCCGATCCGTCCATTGGAAACCGAGATACGGCTCGAACGTTCCTGATTGGTTGAAAGGCTTCTAGCCCCGCGTCCTGAGACCAATAAAAGAAGTCTGCAGCTGCCAGAGTGGAGCAGTGGGAATCGACGCAGTAGTCGTAGTCGGAATCGACGGTAAAGTGCAAGTCTTCCAGAGATTAGCAGAGCAGCGACGGAGTCAAGCTAGTGCTGAACTAAGCTGTGAGCAACGGTCTGCAGTAGAGTCTTGTTGTACGCTGCACGTCTAGGCTGAAGATAATCGTCTTCTATGCTGTATATAGTTGTCGTTTTTGTGCTGTCCTGTGTATTTTCGTGTAAATAAACGTCGTTGTTTCTTTTTCTACTGCCGCCATCTGATTGAGCGTTCTCCACACCATATAACTTCCACTATCCAAACGAACCCCGGAAATTTCGCAACATTTGGTGTCAGAAGTGGGATAGTGATCAACCAGTGTATGGTGTTGACGAGATCCCAAGCAAAAATGGCTGATAGCGGTAATGGTGAGTTACTGGCTCTGTTGGCTGAGCTGAAGAAATCTATGGAAGCTGGACAAGAGAAACTTTTGCAAGAAATGGGAGCCTTCACGGAAGAAATGAAAACCGGATATGAAGACATGAAGAGTGAATTGAAGAAAGGCCTTTCGTCGTGGAAAGAAATTTTAGAAGATAAAGTTAACAAAACTGAAGGCATCCAAGTTATCACAGAAGAAATTGAAGGAAGCAGCGAGAGCCAAGTGGAAGAAAAGACTGAAGATCGAATGGAGACCGTTGTCACCGAAAAGGAGCTTAGCCATCCGGAGGATGAACCGAAGTTTAATAAGGAGAGGAACGAACAGGGAGAATGTCAAATAATTGCGGAACTGAAACAGTCTTTTCCGAATGAGTCCCCTAAAGTGTAACCGAAAGTGCAGGCGCTTGATGAGGGAGAAGATGGACTTTCTTCGGACGAGTCTGTTGGTGGCGACCCGTGCTTGATGCCTATGGATGCAAGAGTTGATGCGACCCTGTTTGGATTTGATTCGTCAAAAATTAAAGGAACTACCTCTCTGCAAGCCTCTTGATATCTCCAGGCATAGTGACACGGAAGAAGACTACTTGGCTGGAATCGCTGATCCCTGTAGTCACGGTCTCAATTTCCTCCAAAAATTCGGATTTGCTGTGGATTTTCCGAGGAGTGTCATACAAATAGGAGCCGATGAATCTGCTGTGTATCCGGTCAAGTTGTGTCGTTGCAGAAGAGCCCTTCCCGTAAAGGCAGATGTACTCTTCAGAAGATCCCGTGTGGAGAGCTGCGGACAATTCTCAAGTGTCGAGAATGAACCGGGAATAGGCGGAGATATTCCCGCGGAAGCTTTGACGATGAAGGCGAATACTTGGTTTTCGAGTGGACTTCAGAAGGCACCTTTGGATCATCCTGATATACGATTGGTTCGATGGAAGAAGTTTAAAGTGACCAACCGAAAAGCCTGGCAAGAATTAATTCCGGAGGCCTCTTCTACAATCCAGCGTTTTGCTCAATGGGATACATTGCATTTTAAGAAGAGAAATCAAGTCTGGGTGTACAATCCGAAACGGCGAAGAGGTCCGTGTCAAAAGCATTGAGAAGGTTCGGATGGATCGTTAGACGCCGCCAAATCAGTAAATGATGTCATCTTCGAAAGTGCGGAAGTCGCCAAACGCATCAACATCATCACATCATTCGCAAGCCTACGCCGGCTGTTGGATTGAAGTAGGACTGCCGGGACGTCAGTCTTTGAAGAGGGGAGCAATGTTACAAACCTGCAATTCTGCTTCCCAGCATAGTTGGCTCCATCATCGGAAAGAAAGTTTTGCAGTCATCTGTATTGGATGGAGTCCGGGTGTCGCGTCGGTCCCAGAGCTTGGCGATGAATTTGACGACTTTGGCGCCAAAATAGTTTATACCCGAAACATCGAAAATTTTCCCGATTCGTCCATTGCAAAATATATATAGTAAATTGAACGAAACGATCTAAGCAACAGTATAAGTTTGGTAAGACTATCAAAATTTGAAGATTAAAAATGTTTTGTTTGAGAATCTTTTAAGAGACCAGTTACTTAAAATATTTAATTGAAAATTGTAGCAAGCGGTAATACTGGCGAACCGGCTGGTCGCCAAAGGCGGCTAGTATATCATAATTTTCCACAAATGTTTTTTTAAATTAAAAAAATATATAGATTTTAAACGCTAATTAGATGTTATTTACTAACATTAAAGGTTGTCAAATCTTTAAAATACAACTTTTAAATACTTTTATTTGCAAATAAGCAATACTATTAATGCCATATATTAAAAATAAATGGAGTTATATTTATGCATCCAATATATTAATCTGATAAATCTTTAAACTTTTTATTACTTTCTACTATTACCTATATCTTTTAGTACTAAATGCTTCCAAGATTTGCAATCCAATTATATAATTGAGAAATGATTACGAAGAAAAAGTCTTTAAAAGGAATACTTTGAACGAAATTTAGGTTTCCATTAGTTATCGACTGTATTGCGATCGATACACAAAAATATAAAATTTCACTTATTCTTATAAATTTCGGTCTATATATCTGTAAAATTTTTATTTGCTGTTCATGATGTTTTTTTTCCTATCCAATATATTAGTCGAAATGCGTCGACTTGCTTATAATAATAAATTACCATCTTTTAATGTTTAATTTTAAAATACTGGATTTTATTTAAAAATGAATAATATCTTCTATGATATTAATAGCATTCGGCTACATATATGCATCGTTTAGTAAGGAGGAAAAAAATCGGAATCAGTTTCTGAAGTCAAAAGACATTTCGTAATGAGAATTTGTGAATATTTTCATATTTGGAGCAAGAAGTCACATGTTGTTGTTATGTTTATCAAATACCCCACAGTGTTTGTTTAACAAATATATCAAAACAACACAATCAAAAACGTTCGATACACCCGAGAGGATATTAATTAAGCATTCTAATCGGAAAGAGGAGATTTGAATATTGCTTTCTTTTAATGGCAATTTATACAATGCATACTTTATTTTTGAGTGTATTCTGTTATATTGAAATTAATAAATAAAACGAAAAAAATAAGTAACTGAAAACTGAATAAAAGAAGCTTTTTTAAGTAGTAAAGTGAAAGAATTTTTTAATCAATAAAACCGAAAAATGAAAAATCAGATAACACTTTGTTTTGAAATAAAGTAAGAATTGTGGAAAACTAACCAAAAAAAATTGAATTAATTTATCTTATAGTTACAAATATGTTAATTAACGAGGAATTTTAAAATGATTTAAAAAATGGTATCGTTTCCCTTTTTTTTAATATTAATTTTGAATAAACTATGAGTTTCGTTTTCCAGTTTTGAAATTGTGCAACAATTTGTGTAGTTATTGCATATAAATCATGATTATTGTAGATAGACAATAATATAAAAATAAAAACAATATCATCTAAATTTTGTTAATTAATTCATTGATTCATATAATTTCGCTCACAATATGGAATTCATTACTGAATCAGTTAATTTTAAACAGTAAAATAAGATTATTTTCTCCAAAAAATTCATTTTCATTAATTTGCCTATTTCTATCAAATTATAAAATCATAAACCTACTGATTAAACATACTCGGAAAATTTCTAAAATAGAATCATCTAGATAATTACATTTCTAATTCAGAATGTTGAGGCTGCTAATAATTAACAAATGATTGCAAATTATTCTTTTCTTTAATTTTTAAAAAATTTTATCTTTAAACTTTGGAAAGATATGAAACTTTTGAATCATGAAAAGTTATCTATTGTTTTTCAGATATTTGAGAATAATCGATGGAATTATATTAAATTGGTATTGAATCTATGATGGTAGTTTTTAATGGCATAATCCCTTGTAACAGAAAGATTTCACTAATAGAAGGAAATGATCTTAACTTGAGCAATATGTGAAGATGACGTTTTCTAATTATCCCTGAACACAAAATTGACCAACCAAAATGCAATATAATGTTTGTGACATCGAAAGGGACATTTTTTTAACAAACTTAGATGTAGATTATCAAATAAGAAGAAAAAAAAATCAGAAGTAGTTCGATTTGATATAAAGAATATTAACATTTATTTAGACATTTTCAAGTAAAAGCTAGAAAGAAAGTAATAGAAATGGTCCTGTCTTTATATAAAGAATTAATGTTTATTCTAATGATTGTAATAAATCGAATTTAAATAGTAGGATATCTACATTAAGTATCGAAATTATTCTCAGTAAATTCTTTTTTTCTAAATCAATGAATTAAGTGATTATTATACAGTCGAGTCCTTTTTATACTCATTTGTAAAATTTCATTCCCTTCAACTCTATCAACTATTTCTACTTATGCATTCCTTATTTCAGAGCATAAATTGTAAACAACATTATACTCTCATTTTTACGTTCTCATAAACTATGTAAATAAGAAAGAAGCACTGTAAACATAAAAAAATAAATAATCGAACTTGATAATTTAACGAATTTCCACGTTTCAAACTTCTCTGGGTCCAAAAAACACATTTCCGGAACTATGTCTTTATGTCTGTAAATAAAATAATTGAAAAAAAGCTTTGAGTAGACAAGTGAAATTTCATATGTTATTTACTTCAAATTTGTTGATAACTCTGAAATTTGGACTAGAAAGAATTACTTGAATAGAATGTTTGTCAGTCTATCTGTTCGTGTGCAAGTCAACACGATAACGACAAAACGTAGAGTTGGATAGAGAAAATTTGATTCACAGTTTTAGCATTTAAAATGTATATCTCTACTAAATTTTGAACTAAATCTATTGACGGGTTTTTGATTGTCCGTTTTTCTGTACATTAATTTACATGTAAATGCGATAATATAAAAATGGAACGACTGAGCAAGATAAAATTTGGTATGAAATCTTGTAATTAAAATTGCAGTTCAGTGTCAATTTTTGGTTTAATCCGTTCACAAAACGACGTCGAAAATGTATACTCGATTTTCTTCCCTGCACTACAAAATACACAATCTTATGTGTGGGACTCTCAAAATAAAAATATGAACTCTTATGGCGTTCATAGCTTTGGCCAAGATTTATAATTTTTATATGGGTAGAAGCGAAATATTACCTTTAATAAGAAATATATTAGTTAGAAAGTTTTAGAAAAGTTTCGTACTTATTTTATGTGATTGTGTGTGAATTTATATTTTTTAATAGTTATTTTATATTAGACCATTTCACTGTAATTTTTTACGTAATCTTTCAAATATAGGAAGGTTGATGTAATTAATTGTAATTGTAAATTAATTAATTAATTGTAAATTAATTAAAAGTTCACCTGTTTATGATTATAAAATGATTTTTGCAAACTCTTCTGAGTCTTATAACTTGTAGCATCTTCTTGTTCTGTGTCTCATAACTTCTCTATAACTTTGAAAACTTAAATTACTCGGATAGAAAAAGAAAATTGTCACACAGAAATTTCTCATTTTATTGCTGTTTCACGTTCTGCCACTCATATTGTATCATGCAAATGACAGACGATTTTCTAATATACAAGGTCGGAAATTTAAAAATGCAACGATATAATTTCCTCTGATATAATAAAGACTTGTAAAACCTTTAGTCCTGCGATGTAATTATTATTTTTCTGTATAAGTTGTTTTAGTTACTCCGAATTACTGGAATACCTGAAACAGTATCAGTTCTGTTGTTGCTTTGGATAGAACAATCAACTGATTTAAGAATCGCTGGTGAAATAGTGAATACCACAAAATGATTTCTTCTTCTCTTAAAAAAGTCGGTCAGATGGGCTGAAATATGGGTAGAACAAATTCCATTCCTAGCGAGCAAAATACTCTGTCCCGTATTGGTACCAAACTGTTCTAGAGATTTTTAAATAAATATAAGTTTTATTCAAAACATTAGAAGAATTGATCCTGATTCAATATTTCCACTAAATTTTCCTTATGGGTAATACGTTATACAGAAAGTTGATAATTACATTAAAAAAATATAGGTATTACTAATTCGTGTTTGTTTTGCATCAGATGCAAATATATTCCTGTCATTATTGAATTTCCAACCCTTGTAATTATCTTTAATGAAATAAATTAATATAAAATATCTTAAATAAAGAAATATTTTTCTTATTTAACTATCGTGTTCATTAAACACACCAATATTTTAAAAATAGACTATGGCAGGAATCAAATTGACTCCAAGTCAAGCCTTGTATTTGAATGAATAACTACATCTTTTAAATATTTACTTTATGCAAGATACAAAACTAACTTGAAGGGACGTATAGATATATTGATACAAAATGTTTCATTTCGGACCAATTTTTCATTTGCTTATCAAGCAAAATCAACTTCCGCGTTTTTACTAATGATGACATGATACAATTCTTTTCAAACTGGTAGTGATTCAAGGGGTAGATGTGTTTAATCTAATAATGGGCAAAACTGTCAGAATTATTCTTCCATTGGTGGTCACTGATCCCAAGCTAAAAAACGATTTAACGCACGCTCTCCAGGTGCTTCATAATTTATCGTCATTATTATTTCTCTTTTTTATAAAGCGTGTTTGCGCGAGCGAAACTTCTGGCACTATTTTTAGCACTCAGATGCGATTCACAAAATTATGTTCTCAGATGTTAATGGGAAACAAGGCCACTGGGCATTGGTCATTGGAAATTTCACTGAAAAAAATAAAGAAGATTACATATTTTCTGAGTATATAGGGATTATAACAGTAATTTTCATGTATCTTGGAATTATGGAAAATCAAAAAGTAATAATCACAATTGTATAGGTATATCACATATAAATATACAAGGATTATAACAGTAATTTTCATATTTTCTAGAGTTGTGGAAAGTCAAAAAATGATAATCACAAACTTATAGATATATCACAGATAAAAATGTATAATTTTTAGAACTTCGAAAAGTAATAAGATGCATAATTACCAATATATGAGAGTAAAGACTTTTTCAGTACTTCGGAAGCTAAAAAATTTATTTACAGGTTTGTAATAAATCCTAAAATTTAATACAAAAGATTTTGCCATTGTATGATTTTTATAATAATTATTATCTACCAAGAATGTGAGAATGATGAATCCTTCAAAATTGCAAGGCAGACTCAACACAGAAATGTAAGGAAGGGGTTAACATTTAGTGAGAATAAAAGGCTAAAAAAAAAAAAAAGAATTATTACAAATATTTCTAAAAACGTTTCAAATCCACTTTTCTTGCTTTAAAACATTTGTTTTATTTTTCATTTATTTTTCGAAATAATATTTGTCAATTTTTAAATGTTTCACATTGATTTTTGTTTTATTCACATTGCAAATATTGAATACTTATTATTGCATTTTTACAGTACTATATAAGATAGTCTTTCATGACTAAGTAATTGGCTTTAACATTTTAAAGAATTACTACAGACCTGACGATGTTAAAAGTATAACGACAACTTTGGAAGTAAAGTTAGAAAGAAGCTAGCTAAGAGAAATTATATTTGGCAGCTTTTTTTTGTTGCTTTGATTATTGTTGCATTCACATTGCCAACTTTGAACATGTATTGTGCTTATAAAATAATACTGTACCATCAATCAAAGTTTTAAATTTGCAAAGTTGCTACAAAATTAATAATAGCAAAAAAAAGCTAATTGTTGAAGTTTTTGCAACAAATTATAGTCCAGGAATATCTCTATATTACGCTAGCGTACGTGGTGCAGAAATAGAGCTTTTTACTAATTCTCGAATGGCAACAGTCAAATATGAGCAAAGCATTACACGAATTTGAGATCGCCTCATTCCTTAAACATGTTTATAGCTGTACTGAATCAAACGTTTCGCTTAGCTAATTAATGGAGCTACAAAATATTATTAGACGTGTTCTGGAGATAGTTCGCCCTATCACAGAAGAGGGCATTCAGGCAGAGGAAAGAAGATATAAAAGAAATCAAGAAAAGAAATAGGCTTCAAACATAAAGTTCAATCAAGTGCAAATATATACTTAACTGCTGCCAGATAAGTAATCGTGGTAAGATTAATGTACGATTTCTCGCCAAGCTCGTCAAAATCGTGCCAATCATCCAAAAATTCTCTAAAAGTCTGAAATCCTGAATGTATACCAGAAATGCTAACAAATAGCTTTTAAAATCACAATAAAGAATTGTCACGATTATATTTGGAGAGTAATCGCTTCAAAATGTTTCAATTTTGGCGCTCATATATTAATTTTAAGTCTAGCCGTAATCGTTATGACTTGCCTACGGAATTTAATACTCATATCTTTTAAAACAATTGTATTATAAAAATGCTTTTTATATTATCTTAAAATTAAAGCAAATACCTTATATTTTATTATATAAATTTCGTTTTCGTTCAGTTTTTTATTTAAATTTGATAATATTTTTAATTCAATTTGATGCACTACCTGAAACAATATTTTAAAATGCTATGATGGGATTCAAACTCTCCATCAAAATATTCAAGCACGATGCTTTTGCTAATTATTAAATCAACAGTAAGATTTTCACTACCGTTTTTATTTCGTAATATATATACTTTTTGATTTGCAGTAAACTACTTTAACCCTTTCTAGGGCCGTGGGAAGTATGCTCCCCCCAAATTTATCAATCTTTGTATGAAATTATTTAGGTTGGCATAAGTTCTGACAAATCTTTTTAGAAAGACTGAAACTTAGATGCTTCAGTTCTTTATCTCACACAAAATAATGTGTCTTGATTGGTTACTTAATTATTAATTAACCAAATTAATTAATTAATAAAATTAAATGTATCTAATAAGCTAAATAAATTCCTTTTCTTATTCTAATTTCAAGCCTAAAAATATTTTAACTTAATATGACTAGAAAAAAAAATGGCCCTTTAAAGGGTTAATTGACTTCATGTGTTTTAGTTGTATCAAATTACAAGGGAAAAATGTTTTCTTAAAGAAATATATCCCATATTAATAATTAAAAGCTTAGAAATCCAATAATCTAGGCGATCAAACTGATCGCCAAAGGCGGCTAGTTATGTAATATCGCAATAACTCGAATCATTTGGACTTATGGGTTTTTAAGTTCTCACCTCATGTGGAATTATCTTTCTTTGGTGCACCACGAGCACATAGATGAGAATATGTTGATTAAATTCTTGCCACCCAGGAATATATAACATGGATGGTATTGCCAATGACAGTCATGTCTTTTATGGAAGATATCGGAGCATGGATTGGTGTTGGCTGTTTTGTAACTGAACTGTGTTATTGTTCTCAATAATTGGTCACTCAGATGCATCAGAAAACTCATAGTTAGGACGCGTTGACATGAGTCTTTTACGTCTCTCCTTGAAATTGAGTATATTTACAAGTTGATGGGAGTGTGGATTATAAGTTTACAAGCGACTGTGAATCCCGATCTTATTGTTATAAATATCGATACCTATTTTGAATACAGTGTTTATGATTTTCGAATATAAGAAATTATTCGAAAAATTAATAATAATTAAAGTCAATATCTATTTTCTATCTAGTTGTGTTAAAAAGTTAGTTTCTTTTTTCAGAAAGTATCTTCTCCAATGAAAATCATTTGAAATCGTTGAATCTACGAATATAGTCTACAGAAAAACCTTGAACCTCTAAACTTATTTGGAGTCAAAATTTCAATTTTAGTTTCAAATTTACCACAATTACAGACCAATATATGATTATATTCCTTTATGAAGATATTTTTCGAAATTTCAAACCTTTCTAGGGTATTAATGTAATTTAATATTGCAGAAGCGTATATAATATTTACATGACAATATTCTTTATTTTGAATAATAATTATAAGAACTGACTTTCATTCATGCAACAATTTTAGAGACTTAGAAAAACTCTATTACGTATTAAAAATTCGTGAATTAATGGATTTCTTATCAATACACGCAGAGTAAATAATCAAATATAAAATAAAAAAAGCGTTGCACAAATAAATACAATAAAAACAAATATTTTAAAATTCAATCATGCATTATACATTTAAAAGAAATTGGAATATATCTTTTCTATGTTACAACAACAATTATTTTATCATACAACTATTAACCCTAAAATATTACAAACATTTTCTGAAAGAAAACGATTCCTATCAGTGAAGTCAATATAAAATGTTCATTAAAGAATGTAATGAAGTATTATAAATATAATTTAGTAAAATACCCAATGAATTTTAAATTTTTTACACATTTTAAATATTTAATATGTATCTAAGAAAATTCAACAAAAATACGTTTCCATGCTAACCTGTTAAATATTTTGCTGCTGTGTCTAAGTTGACGAACTAACAATCGCTGGTTTCCTAGAACCAATTTTTCATAAGCGAGAATAAAAACCGAAACAAATATTCGTGGAATTATGGAAGCTTCTGATGATTTTGGGCACTGCTCCAAACACAATTTGGCTCTCTGACGGCTAAATGAAGGTGGTAGACTCTCCTCTCTTACCTAAGGTGAATAAACCCACCAATTGTTGAAAGCGTAGATAAGGATCCAAAAATTGCATGCTGTCCAAAAATCATGGATATACTCTCAAATAGGTGTACCAAGCAAAGGTTTTTGTACGGTTGTGTTTTCTTCGGAATTTTGTGGGTTTTATATATTTTGATGCATTCAGATGCTTTTGACTATTTCATTGCATGAGTGGCTTTTGATAGATTTGTAAATTCTTTTCCTTCCATAAACGTAGACTAATTTATGTGTATAAAATTTGATGAGTTGTAATATATTTTATGCAATTTCATATTTTAGCAAGAAGTTGCTATTAAATTGTGCAGGATTCAATAAAACAAGTCTTTTTTTTAAAAAAAACTTTCTTTAATTTCCTAGTTGACTTATTAAAATTTTACTTCAAAAATTTTATTCAAGCAATATACCGATTATTTTGTTGTTTTCAATTTAATTTATTGTTACTTGAGAGAGTATTGACTTATCTTTTTTTAAATGAAACTTTGTATTGTCCAACAAAAAGATTGTACACTAAGTGTCTCGAAAGGTCGTTTATAAACTTTAAAGTTAGGCCAATCATACAAAAACAGTAATTTTAGCAATAGAAATGGAATAAGTAATATACAGAGTTTTTTTATCTATGAATTAAGCAAAAAAAATAAAAAGAGTTCATCAGATAAAATGTGAATAGAAGCGTCACAGAATACAAATTTGTAATAGTACAACAACTCAGTTGTAGAATGATAGCAGCAAAAAAACAGCAGTTTCAGACTGCAAGTTTTTTTTTTTTTGAACATTTAGATACCACGAAGTTTAAGCCCTCCAAAGATTTGTTGTGAATACTTTTTGTGTTATACAAATTTGTAATAAAAATAACAATTCAGTTGCAGAATGATTGCAAAAAAAATGTTTTTCTCTTCAGATAAGTGTTTTTGAAATTTAAATGCCACAAAGTTTAAGCACTTTAAAGGATTGTTGTTAATACTGTGTTTTAATTAATGTTGATGCACATGCATTGCTATTGCAAACTTGTAATTTTGTTATCCAAGCAGCTAAAATGATATATTATTGCAAATTTATACTCTATTAAGTGTGTTTTCACATTTCATCTGATCTTCTTTAATTTAATTCTCTAACAATGATCTACCTGTAATATCTACTCCTTTTGCGTATCCAAATTAAGAATTGTAACAAAAGGGAGTTGATTCTAAATGCTTGACGTAATATTAAAATTTGTAAATGATATTCCAAGGCTCTCTTTGTATATAAGCAATCTGTTTCGATTCGTGGCTTTGAAAGTTAAAATATTGTGATTTTCAGTGCCTTCATTCAATCATTTGAGCCAGCTTCGCGAAGTTCTTCAAAACATAGAATAATTGTTATTACTTTTTATTTCAAACAAAAATGTACACCGTTAAGGAACAAAGAAAATTTCCAAATCACTAGTTTGACTTTCTCTTTCTGCAATTTGTCATTTATGGGAAGCAGAGCGTTATATCGTCGTTTAAATAACTCAAAATTGCTATAGGTAGGTATCAAGTAAAGTCTTATTTATTTAAATGGTTAAATACAAAATGTTTCATGATTTAAATAGACGATGCCAAATCTATTCAAAAAAACATTTAATGCTTATTGAAACGATTCCATTTCTTAGAAAAACATTGAATCTGGCACATATAATGCATTACATTAAAAGTGCTTTGAATCTAGCACTTTTAATGTAATGCATTATAAGCGCTAGAGTTCACTTTTACATTAAATACTTTTAAAGTGTTAAGGTATACGTACACACTTGAACCTACGATAATCGTTCAAAATATCGAATATTTTTTTTATTGCTTAATAATGTTCTCTGATTCTTTAGCTTTCAAACGATACCAAGATGTTGTCAATATGCGAAATATTTCTCGAGTTATAATTATTTTTCTTGAGGTGCCTTCATTGAAAACTCTAGTTACAATTTTTTTTAAACTCATTTTATGAAGAATGATATTGTTCCACTATGTTGCTTCATTCAAACAATCATAACTCAACAAGAAATTAACCAAATACAATTATTTATATATCAAAATAAACTGTATGAAATAGCGGATGTTTTGTGCCTCAATCAAAGTTATATTTTTAGAAATAAATTTTTAATAGATATTTAAAAGTTAAAATTACAGAAAAAATCTCGCTTTGATAAAAAAATAGCAACAAAAAAACTATACATTTTTATAATTTGATTGATACAGACAACATGAAGACTAATATTAGGCATAATTTCCAACTAGAAGTGTGTGCCTATACAAAGAATTTAAGATATCATGTTTCAAAAAATAGGCTAATTATCTAATTAAATATTAATTAATTAATTAATTAATAATGTAATATGTTTTTTTTCTCACTGAAATGAGTTTAAACATATATTAATGACCTACTGTAAAAAAACAGGATTTTTAAACTTGAAATTAAAAAAAAATCTTCTAGTGTGTACGTACACTTTAACTAAAAGAGTTACCACCATGTTAATTCCAAATGAAAAGATAACCTCAGAATTGCAAGAATATATATTTAACTTTTTTTCCATCTTCTTGCAGATTTTATCAAGCAAATCATCTGTAAAATTAAATCAAGTGATTGAAATCCGGGGAACATAGCAAATATCTTAATATCAGATGAACATAATTGTACATATCAAAAATTTTAACAGAAATTTCGCAGCTTTTATTTCCAAAACTAAAACAACATTCGCCAATGACTGATTAAGTCATAGCGATTGTTGTTAAGAACTGATAGAATGACTTCGATGCATCATTACCTATAAAATCAGTGAGTGTTTTTTTAGAAGTTGCATAATTATACCATTATGCAGATGAAGATTCAGAATTGTTTAGATACGAGGGCAAAAATTAAGTGAAGTAGAAAAGCTTGTACTTTACAAATATGTGCCAATCAGGTTTGAAAATATTCGAAAATCGGAATATTAATTGTTTCTATGTTTGGTACTACTTATCAATGCGAACAACTTTTTTTTTACAAATGAATAGAAATACGTGTTCTGTAAAATCCAAAATTACTGTAATTCCTTTGATCAGTTTTGAAATTAATAACTGCATGCAAAAGGAATATCGGATTTGAGGAAAATAGTGACAGGAATACGATATCAAGTGACAGGAAAATATAAATTTTACTGTTATTTCATTTGTCTTTACTTTCTCGTATGCGAATTATATAAAGGTAAAGTATTGTAATCGTTAAAAAAACTGAGCTGAAAATTTTGACTTATATTCACTTCAAAACTTCAGACCTATCTGAGTCTGAAAAATACATTTTTGGAATGTTGTATCCTTGTGAACATAAAGACCGAATAATGCTTTGAGAAAATGGATGAAATTCAGTAGGTCCCTTTACACCACATTTTCATCAATTTTTTTTACATTAATAAATTTGTGAATCAGTAGTACCTTTTTAGATCAAACAAATTTAAATCATTTGAGAAATTTATTAAAGTTTGGCAAAATATTTCACAAATTCTATCAAATAAAAAATTAACTTTAGAAGCTCAAGTTATCATGGATTTCTTGTATCACAATGAAAGCATCGTTTTCCAAATGGGATTTTAATATATAATCTCGTTTTCTTCCTAGTTGAATTAATCTCTCTTATTTTGGACTCCGCTTCACTCTGAACCATATATTATTTTACTGTAGAGACAAAAAAGCTTTTTCTTGGTTATACTTTGTTGTATACCATTTTTCAGTCCTCTTATTGACTTCAGGGGTAAAATCTGTTTTAACAATAGCAAATTTTAAAGTGGACTTTGCCATTGGTTGAGCCTTTTTAAGTTTGCATAAAATCAAATATTATTAAAACTGATCAGGATATTGTGAATATAAAAAAATGCAATATTAACTGTTTTTCTAGTCTTTTGTTTCTTGAGAATGGAACCTACCTAAGACTAAGATAATATACATATTTATGGGCTTTTTTTGTTTGTTTAATATTTTTTATTCATTTATTTATATACGTGCAGTTTTGTGTCAAATCTTTGTTTCAATCGTTTGAGAAAAATGTGTCTAAAGTATAAATTCAATTTTCGGATACTATTAAACGAATGCCAAAGATTAATCGACAAAAGACTCGTCAAGGATGACATGATAGATTCATGAAAAATGTTAAACTTAAAACAAAAGCTAATATTTCATAACTAATGTACGCCGATGCCATGCTTGTATCTGTCATTACAGGTTTATTAGAGAGTAGCAAGAAAATTTTGGGGAGACCAAAAGATGCGCCTAGTAAAAACGTTCAGTTTTCTGGTACTTGTGTATTAACCGCATCCCAGCAATTAATCGCCGAAAACGTTAGCTAATAGACTCTTTCGTAACTATTAGCCATTAATGGCATGAGATTGATAAAACAAAAGGGCATTTATTAGAGAGTATGCGCGAAATTTTCAGAGTCCACTTCCACTGGTTTAATTACAACTCAATGCTGGAGATTAATTTTCATTTTTGAGCAATATTTCATTCACAGCGTCATGAAATTTTTTTTTCGTATAATTTAAATTTTTTCTTTATAAATCAATGAGTTGTGATACTTTATTTGTTTCAGCAAGTGAATGACGCTTATGAAAATTGCCTAATCTAAAACTTTTACAGCTTTCATGTTTCATAAAGTGTTTTAAAATATCTGCATATCATAAGTTTGTCATCTAGTTATTTTGTTATTAAATGCCTCTTATTGCCATGGTTATTTTAAATCCACAAATTGACCTTGCTTATTCATTTGGTTGATTGATTAGTTTCCGATCCTTTTCTTTGGACGTGTATAGCCCATAAATTTTTTTTTCATATTTTTATTTTACAATATTTTATTGCTTCTCAAATGTAGGTTATTAATGGTTTCGTGTTAGCATTTAAAATAAAATGAGTGTATCAAGGCTTTAGTTATATTAGATTGTTAGTGGTGGGTATAGATTTTATGGATAAGGCAAATTCTATATGTTATATTTGCGCCTCTATAACATTTATTCCATTTCCGAAATTGGAAATTGCATTCGATTATCTTGTTTAAATCATTCATGGTATCATGGATAGATTAAACTTAATTATGATATTTTTAGGAAATGAAAAACGCCGCGCTGATTTTTTTTCTGTAATATTATTTTATGCAAATTAGAAATACTAGGGATATTTTGTTTTCTGAAGAAAAGTTTAAAAGATATCTGACGAGAAAAAAATATGGAAAACTTAGAGCTCAGAAACATGTTGTGATTATTAAACGCTATGCTATCAAAGATGAAGTCAGAATTTGGTGGTAATAAATCTGAGCTCTTTAATTCTTGAATATTTAACGAAATCAACGAAGAAGAAACTCAGTATAAAGGAGAACTGTTACATTTTACATTGGCCAAAGCGACTTGATGAATCTAGGTAGCATTGACAGTTTAACTCAGTTCCTATAATTAATCGTCAATGAAGATAAAACTCAATATAAAAGAGAACTATGATATTTGGAGGTTAATCAAAGTGACCTGATGAATCTAAGTAACATCTACAGCTTAACTCAGTTCCTATATAAAATTGCCAATGAGGGGAAACCCAGAATAAAGAAGAACTGCAACATCTTATGTTAGTCAAAACGACTTGGTGATTCCAGGTAGTTTAACTCAGCTCTATTGAATTGTTAATAAGGAAGAAATGAATTAAAAGGAAAGCTGTGATATCTTAAGTAGGTCAAAATGACTTGTTGAATCTAGTTAGCATCGACAATTTAGCTTAGTTCCTTTATTAAATTGTCAACGAAGGAAAAAAATCAATATAAATGAGAGTTGTGACATCTTATGTTGTTCAAGGCGATTTGATTAATCTAAGTAGTAACTATAACTTGATTCAGATCTATCGAATTGTTAATGAGAAAGAAATTCAATTAAAAGTAGAGCTGTGACATCTTACGTTGGTCAAAATCTAGGTAGCATCGACAGTTTAACTCAGACCCCGTGTTAAATTGTCAGTGAGGTGAAAACTCAATATAAAGAAGAGTTGTTATATCTTATGTTGATCAAAATGACTTGGTGTATCTAGGTAGCATAGACAGTTTAACTCGGATCGTATGTTAAATCGTCAATGAGGTAAAAGCACAATATGAAGGAGTACTACGACATTTTATGTTAGTCATGACGACTTGGTTAATCTAGGTAATACCTATAACTTAACTCAACTCTATCAAATTGTTAATGAGAAAAAAATTTAATTAAAAGGAAAGCTGTGACATCTTACGTTGGTCACGACGACTTGATGAATCTAGATAGCATCTAAAGTTCAACTCAGTTCTTTTATAAAATTGTCAATCAAGAAAAAATTCAATATAAAGGAGAGCTACAACATCTTATGCTGATCAAGGCTATCCGATGAAACTAGGTAGTATCTACAATTTAACTCAGCTCAATCGAATTGTTAATAAGAAAGAAATTCAATTAAGCAGAAAGCGGTGACATCTTACGTTGGTCACATAGATTTTTTATGTAGTACATGAAGTATGAAGTTTCACTCAGTTTCTTATAATGAATGATCGTTCTGGAGGATTTTCTGAAGAAACTGGCCTACATTTTTGTTTAATAATGAGGAAAACTAAGGAAACCTGCAGAGGCCATTCCCACAACAGCAAATAATTTGTTGCTCAGACGCAAGACTATCTACCATTCCTAAATCGTGTATGCTAAGAAAGTAACTAGAGAATAGAACATCCTCCGACTTTATTCTTTAAACGTGCTGTATGCGTGCCCGTAGATTTACATATAATTTGCTCTTTTAAAATCCTACACCTATATATTTGTCTGTTATGATTATATTATGATCTGTGATTATATTCTTGGCATATTATATTAATATTTTTAGAATCTATATCATATATTCCTTTGGGGGGGACTTTTTTCAGACATAGATGCTAAAAATTACATCACCAAAATTTACAAAATACTGTTTATGAATCTTGTATGTATTCATGTTCAAAGCAAAGCATTACATTTTGTATTTTGTGAAAAATGACGAATTATACACTAGCTGCTTTAATTTACTCTTTATGAAATTTGTTCAAATGCATTTGTTTGTGATTTTATTTTTGGACATATTATATCCAAAAATTAATATGATACATTTACATCATTCCATATGATACATTTTCCGTCTCTTTTATGGAGTTTTTGTTTTAGAAATATTTATTAATACAGAAATTTTTAAAAAATGTTGCCGATGAATTATCTTTGGATTCCTGTTCAAAGCAAATATAATATTTTTTGGTATGAAATAAATGGCATTATTTTATTTGAATCTCGTAGAAACATGTTTTTACTATATTATCTTCTTTAAAAAAAGAATAGCTCATATAATATTTTGAAAAAAGTGTGATTTTAAATTTCTTAAGATGAGATAATATTTTTGTTTCCGTAACACAGTACTTTTGTTATTAAAATTTTATTGATGATTTTCCATATTTCCAAATGAAAAAGGAATTCCTGTAACAGAATGCTTAAATAAATTTAGTATAATTTGTAGTATAAGTTCGTTTAAAATATAAGCTTAAGAAAATTGATAAAGCGAACATATTCTCCTTCGTCATGTTTTTAAGTCCTTTAGAAGAATGTTTTCACTTTATGTATTGGAATTTTTTCTTCAATATCACATAGAGTAGCATTTTCAAATAATTCTTAATTTCTCATGTTCGAAGTTTGAAAGCAGAAAGTACTATAATTGTCAAACAATTCAAACTCGAGATCTGGGCTACATTTTAAGCCTCCCTAAATCCGAAAAATGCAGTTTTTTGGAATTGTATCTGTTAGATTACTGTTCTCTCTGTCTGTTTTCATGATAACTGAAAAATGCTTCAAGTAAAAGTGGATGAAATTTGGTATATGGCCTTACACGAAATTCGTATATTTTTATCATATTTTCTACGAATTCATTCAGAGGAAGCTTACCTCTCCGGTTGTCTGGGAATAAATGAACACAATAAATACAAAACGTAAAAAGCTAGATACATAAAATTTTCTAAACAGGTTAAGCAACTAAAATATTAAACTTCTATCAACTTTGGAACCAAATCCGGCCCAGGGTTGATCATTTGTCAATCTATACCTTTGCATGTATGTAAACTCGATAAATCAAAAAGGTAACAGTTTAATTAAATGAAATTTGATTCTCAATTTTAGTATCTAAAGTGTACATTTTGAAAATTAAAGAGTTGACCAGCTGACATTAAATTTTTCGCGGCCCTTTCATTCAGCAATCGGATATTTAGACCACAAACTCTTTCTCAGACAGGATGATTATACAACATTTCCTTTAAAATGAAAGGCATTTAACAGTTTTACATAATTATGCCTGTTTTGTACCTTATTTAGTTTTAATACTAAAAAAAGTTTAATTGTTCTGTTTATAAAACTTGAGCAATTAATATTATTGTATAGCACATGAAATTGACTAAGAATTAAAGTTATTTGTGTAGCATGTAATCATATGAAATTTGAAGAAATCAAGTGCTATTTCAATAGAATAACAGGATTAAAGAAAGTTGGATTAGCTGCATTCTTTGCCATTTTGTTATTAGGAATCCGACAAAAATGAATTAAATTCCTTTAAGTTAATGATTATCAAACTGTAATAATAATTAAATGATTGTAAAAGGCCATAATTTAAACAAATTGTTAGATTTTGTGCATTTTAGAGAGTTAATGTTGAACAAAGAGCATATCAATGAAATGGAAACTCTAACTGAATTCTCCATAATTTAATCGTCACGAAACAACAAGCTTTCTACCAACTTATATTAACTAGATATAAGTGTTCACGGATCTATTTTAATGTTGACGCATTACCAACTTATATTGATTGATTAAGTTGGTAATGAGTCAGCATTAAAATAGTCAATATTATGCGTTGGTATAATATTGACGCATTACAACAAAATTGATTCTTCAAAATTCAACATCAGACTGCAAAAAGGTGCATAAGTCAGAATTGTAAAAAATTATATTTACGACAAATCATATAGCAAATGACAATAACGCAGCAGGCTTAGTCTTGTTGCGGTATAAATTTTGATACCACAAGCGGTATAAATGTTGCTATTTTTTTTTCTTTCACCTTCATGAATTCCCAAACTCATTTTTCTTTTTACCGTACTTCATTTTAAAAGTAAAGTTTTTTAAAGTCAAATTTGACTAAAAGTTCGTTTTTGGGCATATTTATTTTCACAGAAACTATTAATTCGTCAACTATTAGTGACAATAATATCTTCCATGCTCCTCTGATACAATTTGGCAGCGATCATTTTTTGATTTCCTTCCGGGTTGCAATCTACTTTAATGTGCATCTTCACATCGCCAAGAAAGCTGATAATGCCATGTCTCCAGAAGCAGTAAGTGCATAATTCACTAACTACTATTTGGCACCTCAAAACATCAGTTAACAAATCAGCCTCCCCAAATGGCACATAGAGTATGGCACAATATTGTCCGATATTATATTATTCAATATTCAGCAGTCTTGTACAAAATTGTGATTATTGTTTAATATTAGGCAATATTGCCTAATATATGTGTATAACTAAGGTTATTTGGATTACCATTATTGGTCTAAATGGTAATATTACAAAAATTTGAATACCATCTAAATATTTAATACCAAGTTTATTAAGACGGTTCTGCGTCTTTATAATAAAAAGAGATTATTAATTAAAAGGAAATTAAAAGGAAGAATTAAAAGGAAGTAAAGGAAAGAATGATCAGCAAGCAACTTTAAAATTTTTAAAACCCTAAATCTAATATTTTTAGATTTAAATGTGAAAAAATTAAATTGCGTGGATTTGATAAATCAAACGAAAGAAATCCTACGGAAAATGTCTTGAAATTTTAATGCATTCCTTTTTTGCATTCCTAATTTGCAGAATTCTTTGCAAACTGTTTGTTTCATAATTCGACCCCCTTACCTTGGGTGTTATACTAGTAATTAGAAAATAACTTTTGACTTGCATTTATAAACGAATGAAATAGTCGAAATTCGCAAATATTTGGGAAGCGTAATGGTGTACCTTAATTGCTATTATTGAAAAGCACAGAGTGTTACAAAATACATCACATAATAAACTTTCCGAAGATAATTAGATTGATGTCAAGTACTAATACATACAAAAGAGAAAAAAGAGAAAGGAAATAGAATTTATGAGTAATGCGAACCAACTTTTCATAGCCATTTTTAATCAACATATTAAAAGAGTCGACATTTCTTTTCGACTCATGAGTCTATTCATTGTAGGTAGACAAGAAAGAATGGG
This sequence comes from Argiope aurantia, assembly GCA_026543865.1. NCBI lineage: Eukaryota > Metazoa > Arthropoda > Arachnida > Araneae > Araneidae > Argiope > Argiope aurantia. The sequence continues at coordinate 512,231 of JAPMOR010096895.1, read as the reverse complement.
AAAGACTTCTAGTTATATTCACAGAATCGCAGTTACTCACAGAAATACTCACAGTTATACTCACAAGAAGATTCTAAATACGGGAAATGAGAAAATAGTGAACATTCTCACGCGTAACTTTATTGCATTCAAATATAGTGAATGCTGCAAAATTTTTCTACGAGTACAGAGCCAGTATGCTTCCATTACTTAATGCAGAACGCTACCTTTATGCCAGCCGCGGCTCGTCAATTATTATTGCAAATTTGTATCATTCCCTGAAATTATTTTATAGTTTTTTATTTGTTTTCTTATTTTTTAACATTTGCAGTACGATGCTCAATGAAAATAATAATGATGATGATGATGAAAATAAATAAAGAAAACAGAAAAGAGCTAATTAACAAAAGATATACAATTCAATGTTGGTAAAAAAAATGAGCCCTAGAAAGAGTCAATAGTCGTCATTATGCAGTAGTAAAAATAAAAAAAAAACCTAAAAGCCCTCTTATAGAGCTTATGGATGGCTGGGCTTCTCCAGGCATAATGCTAATTGTATGACGCTCCTTCATTTTTTCTTCTTTCCTTGTTTATCTTTTCTTCTCCTCTTTACCGTGTATATTTGATTTGCTTATCTTAGTTTTTCTAGATAATTATTAATTAATCTGGTTTCCTCGTATTTCCAACAAAAGTTTACTTTCATTAGATGTCACTCATTGAAAAAAAAATACGTTTGATAATTTTTACTTTCTCGTATGCGAAGTGTAGAGAAAGTATTGTGATCATTGAAAAATACTAACTCGAGATTTTGGCGAATCCCCACGTTTTAGATCTCTCTGAGTTCAAAAATACATTTTTAGAAAATATCCGTCTGTTCTGTCTGTCTGTGATAAAGAGAACAGAAAAACGCTTTAAGCTTGACGAATGAAATTTGATATACAGTCTTTACACAAAATTTGCAACTTTCTATCAAATTTTGAATAAACTCTGCGCAAAGGAAGTGTGTCCGTCCGGCTGTTCGAATTTTGTAACTACAAATACAGTTCTGCATCAAAGTTTTGTTCCAATCTGTTGAAAAAAATGTGTTTAAATCACAAATTCTATTTGTAATATTATTAACGTATGTCAGGGATTAATCGCCAAATAACTCGCCAAAGATGGCACGATTGATTCAGTGAAATACTAAATTGAAGACAAAAGTTAATATTTCTTAACTATTATAAACTAATACCATGCAAGGTATTCTCTGGCATGATGTTTATTAAAGAGTATACGAGAAAGTTTTAGGGAGACCACCCTCGTTGGCTTAAAATACATATTAGATAATTGTGACTAAAGACTAAAAATGCTGAGCTTTTTAAAGATAAAGTTGTATTTAAAAAAACTAAAAAACAACAACTTGTATTTCAAATGTATTCTCTTGGTTAATATTTCTGCAATACTATTCGTTCCTGAGCTGACTATACGCTACTATTTTATGTGAACTCATTTAAAACAGCTTTTTTTCCCGAAAAGCGTACAATCAGGTAATGCCTGGATGCTGCATTTTAATTTTCAAAAGATAACATTAATTTCGTCATTATAGATGGATTTTGTAAAAGAAAGCAACAAGCCGTGATATATATATTCAAATTTGGAAAAGTATTTTAACTTTGAAGTTGCGCGGGTATCTATCTTTTCCACACTTCTGAAGATCTAATTTCTGTAATTTTAACTTCCAAGCATTAATTTCCACGTGAAAAATCACATGTCTAAAGCAATGCTTGATCAGCTATAAACCAGAAAATCCTCTGACCGAAACTATTTAAACTCTGAATACTTTCTTGTGATTTCTTTTCTTTCTTTAGTATTGTTCGAGGGAAAAGCTACCATTATTCCTTATCATGATTTAAGCAAAGCTTCAGAATATAATTATCTTTTGTGCTAGTGATTTGAAAGAATTTAATTGAAAGATAATCCTCTCCTACTTATTTACCAAAGAACTTTTAACAACTTACTTTAAAACGAGGTGTAATTTTCGATTCTAGGGACCATAATTGAGGAATTACAGAAAATTTCCGAAACTGTGCTATGAGAAAACTGCAATAAGTATACTAATTCGACAATTTTAAAAAAGTGGAAAAAATTCTTTAACACTTTTTTATGCTTGTTCTTTAATTATAAAAGATCAAACTTTTTATCCTATAATAGTTATGGCATAAATTCTCTCTTAAAATTCTTGAGAAATTTCAAAATGACCAAATCCATGTTAATTTCACAGTTAAAACGTAAAACTGTTTTGTAGATTCTGATGGCAATATTCATTTAAGACCTATACTTGCACAAATTAAGATACCTTAAGATTAACATCATTTTTGGAATTGTAAACACTTGACCTTAAGCCTAAATACAGACATATCTTTTCCTACGGGCTTAGAGAAAGAATGTAGCGGTTAATAAAAGTAAAAAGACGACAAGTTGTTTCATGGCTCTACTAACATCATTTATTAAGCTTAATGTAGCAGCTTTCAAGATCTCGGGCAGTGAGGCGTGGAAATTGGTGGTTATGTGCGGCCTTGGAAAATCGTGTTATGACTTTCTCCCCTTTCATCCGCTGATGGAGCAAAAAGAGTCCATCATTCATTGCGACCGAGACTATTTCAGAGTGTCCTTTACGGGGAACTGCATGCATCGGCTCACTCCCGGAGCCGGAATGAACTCGAGGACTCCAGAAAAACATTCCTTTCTTGTTATTATTACCTTTTAACTCCAAATGTTTTCATCATGTACATTTAATGAATATGAATGTGAAAATATACATTTTATCTATTTATATATATAGAGAGAAAGACTGTTTTATTAATATTTTATATAATATTTATAGATTTTGATCGATATCAACGACATCTAATTCCTGCTCAGAATAAGGAGAAGGTCACTGTCAATTTTTTGAAATCCAAAAGTTAATTAAAATTTATATTTCATATATCATTTTAATTAAATTAGTTATTAGTAAATTATTTATAAAAATGATCAAATTTAAACATCTAAGTGTCGCAGCTATTTCTTCCCGAAATATTGCCTCAAAATAATTTTTACTGCCTTAATAATTTTCAATAATTTTTTACTGATTTTCAAATAATTAACTTTTAATAATGCCAGTTTAATTTTCGGACAACTTCTTCTTAATATTTTTTAAATAATTTATCTTGGTATACAATAGCTGACAATACTTTTTCAAACTAATGAGTTTTGAATTAATTTTAATGCTCCATCACGTCCTTCAATCTCCAATTCACGTCTATGTTCATTTTAGGATTTAAGAAAAAAATGGTATTTTCTGCTAAACTGGTAAAAATTTTATTTTCATATTTAGTTTATTCGTAACATATGTATTTTTTAATTGGCACGAGTAATAATATATAATAGATTTATTTCATAAAATCATATTTTTCAATATCTTTAACTCACAGAGGAAATTTCCAATACCAATAAAGATGAAAGTGTGTGTGTGTGTGTGTATTCTCGCTCCACAGTTCGGACCATTTGACTTAGAGCTACCAAACTTGGAAAATATATATTTTGGTGAGTGGGAATTAACACCTAGGAAGAATATTTAAAAAAAATTAATTAAAATTGAATTGAATTGTGGCTTTTTTTCATGATAACTTTCGAAATGTTATTGCACAAAAATGAATTTTACATCATTTAAAAATTTTAAAAAAATTACGTTTCAATGATACTAATTTAATGGTGGTGAAAAATTTTTTTCTCCAGATTTTGGCAATTTTTTAACGTATCTCTCTTCTTTCCCTAACTTACAAAAATAGTAATCTATTGTTGGAAATAGATAGAATAGAATCAATCAACAATAGAATCATTGCTACCCTGAAACTCAAACAGTTTTCATTGTTTCATCAAATATTTAATGGTGTGATCTTCTTACATTGCTCAAAGCTAATGAAGAAGAATATATAAAGCACAAGAATTAATTCTGTTTCAAGAATTAATCTGACGCGGCATAAAATTTGCTCTTGCTCTTTTTAAGTCCAAGTGAACTGTACTATTTTCTACTCGCAAAAGGAATAATCTTTTTGGAAATTTAATTAAATAATAAAAATTGTGGTATATATAATCATTTTCTAAAATAATTAATGCTAGAAATCTGTTTATGCCCATCCTAAAAAAGGAGAAATTTTCTCTTTAAGTATACCATTTTAAACTTAGCATAATTCTTTTTCTTTAATTTTTAAAAAAATATTTCAAAATTCATTTTGAAGCAGCAATGGCTTCTCTTATTGCAATTAATTCATATTAACTAAATTTATTATAAAACATTTTTGAAAAAAAAAATTAACCTTTTCAGTTATTATTTTTTTTCTTAATTTGGAAAATATGAGATTGAAAATCTAAATACAAACACTTATTTTTTATTTGTTGAAGTTATGTTAATAAATAATGACTTTGTTATTGATATTTTAGTAAATGCTTATCAACATTTTTCTGATTTATGGGGCATAAAGTGATTCCAGCGAGTTAACTGTTTCGAATTCAGATAGACAAATGCATTTGTAGAAATGGAGCAAGGTATAAAATTTATCGCAGATCGAGAAAGAAATAACGCAGTTGCAATAGAATTTATGATATTAAATTTGCCCTTATTTCCGGTTATTGATATAACTTCAATCGCGTATCTTCCGAATACTGATATATTTTCAGTCGAACGAAATTCTTAATTTAAAGTTCAGATTAAATAGATTAGAATTATTGTTGGTTCTCTGTCATGAAATAGTATTCAATTCGAAGATGAAACAGATTTGATAATCTTTTATTCGATTGCCCACAATTTCTCGAAGTAGACTCATCTGATATTACGTAATTCTTGTTTTGCATTCGCCATTTCATCTGAGCTGGACTATAGAAGACTTCGCATCTTGATCCACTGTCGGAAGGCCAAGAACTTGAGAATCTCACATGGGTCTTAATTAAATATCAAGCACAGAAATTGAAGTAGCGTCTCATCTGATTTTTTTCTAATCAGAAATCTTTTGCATCTGGATTATTAAGGTTACATAATTTCCAGCAAAAGACATATATGGATGTAGCGTCTTATCTGATTTTGGTTCTAATTTGAAGTCTTTTGAATTTGGATTGTTCAGGTTACGTAATTTTCAGCAAAAGACATATTGACATATATGGATGTAGCGTCTCATCTAATTTTAGTTCTAATCAGAAATCTTTTGAATTTGAATTATTAAGATTGCGTAATTCGCAGCAAAATACATATTGATAAGGAAGAATTCAGTCAAAACAAGGAATAAAATGCCCCATTTTCGAATGAAATTAATGAAATAACCAACAGCCGTCTCTATTTCTAGCTTAACCAGTTAAATATAATGGGAATTCAAACTCCGGCCAACAAAAATGAATTTCAATCAATGTGAGATGAGTATTTTTTAACTGTTTCAACTTATCTTTTTGTGATTAAAAATGCTAAAATTTATTTCATGCTCACTATTTATAAAATATTGTTCTAATTTTTCCATACTACGTTCTCTTTTGACACTCTTTTAGCCATATTTCTTTTTAAATGTTAAAAGATGACAGGCCTATTTAAATCTCTCGGTTGGTTAATTATTATTCTAAGCTCTGAAGGACTTATTTCGACCCTGTTAGTATCGATTTTCTTCCTTTGGAGGACCGGCATTATAAAACGATTGGCACTGAATCAAATGTATCAAACAAGTAAAATTGACGCTATATAATTAATTTCTGATAGTTAAATAATCGATATAGTCTGAACGAGAAGCTGATTGCAATTTAGATATTAAATGAATATGCAAAGCCTCATATTTCCTTTTTTACTTTCTCGTATACGTAGTATAGAGAAAGTATAATAATCGCCAAAAAAATTCGAGCTCGGTATTTTGATGAATCTTCAGGTTTCAGACCACTTTGAGTTCAAAAACACTTTTTTAGAAAATGTCGGTCTGTCTGTCTGTGACTCGAAAACGCTTTGAGCCAGAGGGCTGAAATTTGATATACGGTTGTCAGAACAAATTTGCAAATTTCCATCAAATTTTGTGCAAAATCTGTACTGAGAAATTCCTTTCTGTCCGGCAATTCGAATATGAGTTAACACGATAATTACGAAACGAAGAGAGCTGGAAAGATAAAATTCAGTACACAGATTTAACATTTATAGTGTACCCTATCAGATTTTGAGTTAAATCCAGTTATGGGTTTAATCCAGTTATGGGTTCAATTCAGTTATGGGTTTAATCCAGTTATGGGTTCAATCCAGTTATGGAAAGTACAGACTATCTGTCTGTCTGTACTTTCAGAAATATATAAATGCGATAGTTCAAAAAATGCAATGACTTAAATTATGAAATCTAGTATTGGATTTTGTGAGTACAAGTGCAGTTTTGTGTAAATTTTTTTCCTCAATATGTTGGGAAAAACGTCTTTAAAACATCCAGATATCTCCACAGAGAATTCCATTGATGTCAAATCCTTCAAGACTGTATTTAATGTTTGAACGAAGTAATAACTAAATGGAGGGAACAAGAATACCTAAAAACATATGATGACAATGGGTTGAACTTACAGAGAAATGAGATTACTAATTGAAAAAGAAGGAAAAATTGATCAATTACATAGTAAATGTCTATATGACATGTATAAACATGTAAACAAACATTGTAGAATCAGAAATCTGTAGAGTCCATCAGGGTCCTGTGGTTTTAATTTCCTTCGTGAGAACGTGGTTCGTTGGTTTTGTAGGGTATGGCACTTTTGAGGGAATAATTTCGGCTGATTTGACAAGTGGAATTTTGGTCTTAGTTATTGTGTAGTCTTGAAGATGTTTTGACAATTATGAATATGATTTACTGTGGAGTGGATTTTAAAAGGGTATTTGATGCAACTCTCCTGTACCACTTTTCCTCGAGACTTATTTCTGGCTATCTGATGTGCCATAAGAGGCTCAGTAAGCAGTCAGTGGCATAGTGAATTGGGGATCCTATCTTCCCACAGCTACAGCAAGGAGAGTTGGCCAAATGGAATCTGTTTAAGTACGTCGGGAATAAGTCGTGTCCAGTGAAGAAAAGTACAGCATCCAACTCAAAACTCAAAAGCAAAGAAAATTGTAGTGGGAAGTGAATTTTTAACTCCTCAATTATTAAAGATAAGCATACTCTTCATATAGCACGAATATTACTCATATCGAAACAAATAATTTTTCTATAAAAGTTTTTGATAACCTTTTTATAAGACAAAAAAAAATCGTTTTAAATATTGCTTTGTTTTACTACTTATACTTATTAATATTGCTTCCTTGCTTATACTTATAAATGTTGCTTTATTTTTGGTTTACCGAACGTATGGTGCCAAACTATAGAGTCTCTGCTTTGAAGGCGAAGAGTTGTAAAGTTAGAGGAACGGTTTCTTTGAAAATCTTTCGGGTACTTGCAGTTACAGTGGTTGTGGTCTCTTCCAAACTTTCTAGCTTATTTTATAATAAACTTATATTCCCACCCGAAACATAAATCCTGAAATTTAAACAAGGCAAGCAATACTACGAAAGCGTAATTTTTTTTCACTCATGTCAGTTTTGTAATATGACACTTGAGCTCTGCACGTGAGAGTTTTACGCTTTGTAATATAGTAAACAAAAACAAAAAATGCGAATACGTGTTTTGGAGGTTATTTTTTTCGTCTGCCTGAAACCAAAATTTTACACATTTCTACATTTTTATTAACAAGTTAACATGTCGTATCTCATTTATTTAAGCCATTGTGATTCATCAAAATTCCAAGTCTGAGTTTTTTTTTTGATAACTGATGATATTTTTCTCATTGTGTGCTTTGCATTCCAGAATTAAAATAGGAATCTGCCATCACTTCCACTAATTGATTGCTATCATCTGACATCAATGTGATAGAAATTCATAACTTTTATATGAAGATCACATACTACATTTGTTATGAGTCTACCTTGATGGGATTTTGAGTTATCTTGCACACTGAAAGACAAACATAATTTCAAAATAGACTATTCTTATTCAAAGAGGTTCAAACTTTGGAAATAATCTAAAAAGCGAGGTTGAGACTTTTCTTTTTTACTTTCAGTGAAGAAGAAATATTATAACCGTCAAATTAAATATAATACAGAAAATTATTGTAATTATCAAAAAATCGAGCACGAGTTTTCCTAATCCTATTAGGACGCATATATTGTATCAAGTGAAACAATATTCGCAATACTGTACAAAAATGTTGAATATTGAATAATATGCAAAAACTGTGCTACTAGAATATAGTTCTGAAAATTGATTTAGGTCTGGTCGTCCACGCTCATCTCTTAAAGTGCCTTGATTTTAATAGGACATTTAATTATAAAATTTTAAATCAATAGTATAAAAATTGACATAAACCTGGTTGTCTACCCTCACTTCATACAGGATAGCGCATGGAAAGAATTTATGAAATTTTTCGGAAAAATCCATAACATTTTGCAAAGAAATTGGTTGAAAAAGAAACTGTGAGTCATAGAAACAAGCAAATTTCCATACAGAAACTGTTGGATTTAAGGAAGATAGTTCAAGGTTCGATTGCTACACAAATATAAAAAATGTTACAATGGTGCATGAAATTACTCAACAATCACGTTGGCAAACGCACGATATTGACTGAATAATATTTTCATATGAGAAGCTATTTTGCACTGAACAATGACATAATTCAAAAATGATGTTGTAAATTCAGAACCCATCGAGGACATGCCTGGAAACATTCGAACTGTTACATGTTTTCAAAAAGAATTATAATGTACTTCAGTCTGCAGTGTAAAGTAAATGAAAATTGCCTCTAAAATTCTTCAATAAATGAATAAAAATCCTTTTATTATAAACATTATATAATGATTTTTATTTTATAAACACGTCACGTTGGCGACAATGGTGATGTAATATTATAAACACGACATGTTGGCGACACATATATTGCCGTATACTGGTACATTGCATCCGAAAGAGAACGAGATATTTCAGCAAGATTCTGAACTATGGCACTGAACCAAATCAATACAGGCTTAATTCCATGTCAATTGTCCAAATTTTATTGCGAAAAAAATTCGGCCAATTCCTTCTCCAGATCTAAATTATTTATCCTAATGCCTTTTGTGCTGAAATGAATGCTGAAAAGCACAAAAATTTGAATTCACTCAAAGTCTCCACATTGCGTGAATGGAAGAGATTATCTTTGGAAATAATTCATGCCACTATTCGATACAGTCACAAGACGATTGTGCTTCTTCTCGATAATGATGACAATCGATTCGAAAAAAATTCCTCCAGATAAACTTTCTTTTTTGATATTCATCATATTGATACCTGTTTTATATCTGTATAATAAAATGATTCAATTGTTATATTAATATTTAGAGCCATCTAGTAAATCTATAAAAGAAAATTTTAGCAATGTTCATATAAATTTACAGTTATGAAATTTTGCGCATAAGTAGTCGTAATGGTGACTATGCTCCTGGAAACCCGAAAGTAATAATTTAATGCATTGCTCATTCCAGTATCCCGAGAGTACCACTTTTCAAGGATTCTACTCTGCTAAGAGGTGAGACCGGTAGAATGAGAGCATTTCGGGATTTTTTTTAACATTCTTTGACCTTGACTTTCGCTCCATAAGAAACTTTTTCTCTCGGTTTTTTTTTCTTTTCTCCCCCCCCCCCCCCTACCCTAAGTGTAGGTGAGTGCCGTGTCGTTTCTGATCGTGTTATTGTATTTTAACTCAAAAGTGTATATTGATTACTTATGCGGCTAGTTAAAGTGTCAAAAAAGTTTTCAGTAGTAATATGAAGAATATTTTATAAAATATCATTAAAATGTGAGCGAAATTATTTACCGCTGTCAATCTCAAAATGTTATCAAAAGATTCAATAGTAAATAATAAAAAGAGTTTTATCATAAAAAAATTACTGTTATTTTTCAAAAAGTGAATTATCACATTTTAAGAATAGAAATCTTCAATTTATTCACCAAAATCGGAAGGTTTAAGCCACTTACTGTTAGTAAAAAATGTTCTAAAATATTTTATTGTGAATTAGTATCTTTTTCCAACAATATTATGATTTATCCGCAGTTTTTAAACCTCCTAAATCTGAGAATGATTCGATTTCACCTCACTGTTAAATGCAAATATTTCCCCTTTCCATCTTTCTTCTCACCCTTATTTTGACTGAATAAATGCATCCTCGAGCAAGCGCCAAAGAGTGAAGGGTTTTCGAGTCCGAGAACGAACCGTAGAAAACTTTTTACTTAATATTCTGTGTTGCCAGGGAGATTTTTCGTACGTATTTCTTCATAGTTCGTGTATGTGATGATCGTAGAAACGAAGTTTGTTTAAACGTCGCATTGCTTTTAAAATCTTTTAATAAATATTATTAGCTCTCCAAAAAGATCTTAACAATTAAAAATGAAATACCTGTACTCAAAATTGTAATATTTTTCAAATTTATAAGGCATTAACTTGATCATATGTCCCTAATCTAAGACAAAAATGAATGAAATTCTTTTTTTTTTTTCGTTGAATTAAATTAGTTTTAGGAATTGTTGAAACTCTTTCTCACTTATGTCCAATATACGGGTATAGCCTGTCTTCTTGAAGGACATTCAGAGGAAATTGTTTTGCATTTTTAATTCTTTGGAAATAGAAAATTTTCAATAGATACCCTAATTGCAGGAGCACTTCTTATTTGAATAACATTGATGATGATCATAGAATCCATAGCTCACTTCATAAACTTCCAATTCTTATTTCTCAACCATGTTATGCTTTTAAGTCATTAAATCCCTGGTGAGCAAATTTTCTTAACCATAATCATGACTTTCATAGAAAACCCATGAATATGGACAGTAAGAGAAGAACGAGCAGGCGATGATACATTAAGTAACTGGTTTCCTTTCTGGGAATGCCATTTACAGAAAATTACTCGTTAAGTGGATGACATTACCTGAATGATCGTAGATTACCGCTCTACGATGGTATTAATTATTAAGAGAATATATGCTCAAGAAAGGACTGTTGATAAGGTTTAATCAGTGATAATTCAATTTGATAAAACATACAGTGGGTCCATGGGTCCTAATAAGTTATCCAATGTATGATACCGATTTATATAGAATTAACTGACATTTGTAAAAGGAATTTAATTTTGAATATCACCAATCAACATTTTGGGTAGTAAAATTATTAATTAAAAGAAAGACTTTAATTTTAATGAGCCTTTTCGATAGCATCCCAGAAATAAGACCATTTATTATGGCATTCATCTGTGACATGGATGATTGCCAGAATATATCTAATCTAAGTTGATAACAATCTTTATTGGTCACTCTGCTTGAATTGCTTGATTAAAAAGTCGAACGTGAGTATATTTGTTGCCAAATCATGAGAAGAAGCTGGGTTCATGTCTTTGTTGTAAAATTATGGGTAGAAGCTAGGCCCATTTCCTTGTCGTTTCTTATTGAACAGAAATAACCATCCAAAAATTGGGTTCGATGAGAAAAGTTGATGATAAATACTTTAGCAATGATATCTATTAATGCTGATTTCTTGCTATCTCTCATTACTCAAGTAAGTCAGTGAATGGATCTGCTTAGTAGGATTACACTGTAACTTCCGTTCTGTTCTGCTCCGACAAACTCTGTCTTACGGATTAAGATCTATGAGGACAAAGAACGAATACGACTTAGATTTATCATTGTTTATGCATGGTATGGACACTCGTATATATCCTATTCGATCTAGTATATCTAGATACTAACTACTATTGTAAGATAGACAAGTGAAATACGATTCCAATGGAATATTTCTGTATTTAGATGTCAAATGAAGTGATTAACTAAAAGTAATCATACAATACAGAAGCAAATAGATTTGTTTTTACTTACATATACGATAATTGAAAGTTTCACGTCATGAGGACTGGATTCGGCTGTTTGTAATGTATGACAGTTCTTTGTGAATTAATCAAAAGATCTCTTTCAAAGCCTGAATCTTCATATAGTATAAATCAGTAAAAACATTCTTCAACTTCATTATCATGTTGTAAAGTACGAGAGACAATACGAATTTGGAAATGAAAGTAAGTTTTTTCATTGCTTATTTGTAGAATTTTTTAACAGCCTCAAATATTACGTTGCATATTTACTGAAATTTGCATTAAAAAATATAATATATTCCACTTAATAGAAAATCACATTATAAGGGACATGCATTATCAGACTAATTTAATACAATTCAAGCATGTTAATCTTTCGTAAATTTGCAGTATATTAGTTTGACATTTGACGAATTGTTGAATGTTTTTATTTTACAACCATGTTTGTTTTGATCTTAGTCTCATTTGGTTACTTGTAACCATCATGAGTGGTCTTTCCAAAACTTTCTCGCATACTCTCTAATAAAAATGTTTCCGCTCTCTTTCGCAAATAAAAAAATATGTATTTTGCATTAATTGCTTGGCATTGGTGAATAATAGTTGCGAAATATCAATTTTTGGCTAAACCTAGTTGTAATATTTGGCGATTAATTGCTGGCATGAGATTAATACGTAAGCACCAATAAAACATATTATATATTTAGGATGCATTTCTTTTTCTGACCTATTGAAACCACACACTGATTCAAAAATATAATTGCAATCACAAAATCATATACCAAAATTTAATTTATTTAAGTTATTGCAATGTTGAGTAACTACGTTTCCATACCTGTGAAAATAAAGTCTGACAATCTGTCTACCCTTTGACCAATTTGGTGCCCAATTTCAATAAAATTCTGCATTTTAGATGCTAAATTTGTGCATGAAATTTGATTTGTCTATCTTTTTATATTTTGTAGTTATGTCAATTTATATTCAGACAGTCAGGTTAATATAATAATTAATATTCAGAAACTAATATCCTCGATATGAATTTCGTTGAAAAGTTAATGGAAGTTTACACATTTGTTGTAAAGTTCATGCACCAAATTTCATCCCTCTAGCTCAAAGCGTTTTTGAGTTATATTCGCAGTCAGAGACTTAATTCTTGACATATGTTTTTCGGATTCAGAGGAACCCAAAATTAGAGATTCTTCAAAATTTGGAGTTCGAATTTTTTTTTAAATAATACAATAATACAATATTTTTCTTTGTATACATATTAAAAAAGAAAGTAAAAAACAACAACAAACTATTATATATTAACAGAATAACAAATGTACGAAATAGAAATAATAGAAAGCAATATATTTTTCTACTAAAATCTTTTTGCCACGTTCGGTAATAATCTAAGAAGCTTTCAAGAGCTTTATTTAGTCAAATAAAAAAATATGCCTGCCATTAGGAATAAGACATAAAACATGATGTCTTGACAGCTTAAGATTTTGCCATGCAATGATTAGTAAATTCTGATGTCATGTTTTCCTTTTTATGAATGATTGCCCTTCCATTTTCTCGGCAGACCGCTTGAAGTAGTGTACTTATTTCCCCAAAATCCATAACGCTGATTGCGATTGCCTTGCTTTACTACTGATGAAAAGGAAGGCTACTTCTGTTATTGTTTTCACTCATCTTTGCATAATGCCATTCCACAAATAGAGGAAATCGATTGCAAAAAAGGGGTTCACTTCATGACTAGTGCTTTCATTTAGGTGAAGGATAATCGAGTGCTTTCTTTTTAAGTGTAAATAATCGATGGCGGTATGTGCTACGCTTGAATGTCCATGAAGCAAGATTGTGAGAAATGATTGTGGACAGGAGTCAAAAAAATATTTTATTTAACCAGGTGCTTAATATTCATAGAAGGCCGTAATGTGCACAGCGCAAATTTCAGACTATTATGGATATTTTATTGTCAACTGATTTCTAGTGGTTTCTTTATCGGGATTTTGAATTTCAAGTCTAGCTGGAGTTTCAAATTTTATAAAATGCACGACTTCTTAAAGTCTTATTTATTTATTTATGATTAAAGTCGTAAATTTCTTTTATTACAGCACATTGGCGTTAAAGTGGCGATTCAGTAAAGTCTAAAAATAAGAAAAAAATTAATCATTCAAACTTAGATAATAAACGTAAGGCTTTTATTAGCAAATAAATGTTCGACGACAGTTAAAAATCTACCTTTTTTCTAGAATAATTTCAGAGAAAACTATTTCAAAAGTTAATATTGTAACATTATCTTAAAATTAGCAATTCTACATTTTCAACGATACTAATCTCATTTTTGTGCAATTTTTCTTTATTAATTTCTTTAAAAAAATTTATTGTAGACGATTTTGAAATAAGTATATTTATAGATACTTCTTTTCTAGGAAAAGTTTAAACGTTGAACTACTTTACTAGGATTTTTTTGTTTCTTTTTTTTATTTTAATACATTTTTTATTGGTTTTAACGTTACCTTAAAAGAAAACATAAATTCGCCCACTCAGGTTCAAACTAATTCCGGGAAAGTAAAACAATCTGAAGTAAATTAAATATTTTTTATTATTATTGAAGAACAAGATTACATATGGAAAGTTGTTGCTAGAGCATATTAGCAAAATTTTATAAAGAAACTTTAAAAGCAAATGATTATCAACTTCTCTCAAATTAATTTATTTTCATATTTTTTTATTAAAGAAAAATGAGTTATTTAATTAATTGTCTTAAAATTTTCTTTAAAACTTTCTTATATTTCTCTGTTTTCTGAACAAAATTTCAGTATTATACAGCAAATATTAAAAATTTATGAAGAAAATTAGTTGTCTCTTAAATTCGTTTGGTTCAACTGGTTTCCTAATTTCAACAAAAAGGCATTTTAAACGATAAAAAGGATTTTATATGTAATTTATTATATAAAAGTAGTTTTTATAATATTTTATATAAAAGTAGTTTTTATAATATTTTATATAAAAGTAGTTTTTATAATATTTTATATAAAAGTAGTTTTTATAATATTTTATATAAAAGTAGTTTTTACTTTAAAAATATTATACATGAAAAGGATTTATCCCGATGGACGCCCAATATATATTTCTATAAAATTTCACCGTATATTTGAGAAGTTTTTCATGTATTCAATTCAGATTCCCTTCGAGTCCGATATTCAACAAACGTAATTTTTTTCATGCACAAGTTATGACCTTTAATTTTTCTAAAACAGTTATTTCAGTTAATTTTGCATCCTGAAGTTTAAATTTGTTTAAATATATTATTTAATCTTTCCTTTGGAAGATACATGAAGGCTATTTTGAGATATGCTTCGAAATTCCAAATCCAGGTCCACATCACATAGATACGAAGGCATTTCAATTCTCTAGCTAATATCAAATTATTTTATTATTATCGGCACAGCGGATATTTAACCCTTTAACTAAGGTGTCTGAATCTCAAAATAATAAGCCGGATAATAATTTATGGTGCCTCGAACTGTTCTATTTTTCAATTTAGAATCTAAAATTAAATTATTCATAGTCATTATTATGTGATACAATATCATGTACCGGTGTGGTGTGGATGGGGGGTGTCAGCTCAGGTGTGTGTTTTCCTCGTCATCTGACCACAGCTTAAAATTACAAGGTCCGTCCCAAAATAGCCTTAGTGTTGCTTTAAAACGGGACGTTAATGTAATAACCTAACAAAGTCATGTAATCCATACACATCGCAAGAGTTTTGGAAATTTAGTTAAATCAATACGACAACCTATTTTCAAAATAGAACATGTTATCTAATTAGATAGTCTCTACTAATAATAAAGAATGCCGTCTACTCTTTTTCCAGTATCCTTGTCGCTGTACTTTTGTAGAACTTGAGAATTGTTCTATTATGCAATTTCTTAATCTGAAAAAAAAAGTCGTGTTTACTCTTCTCAGATAATCATCATAAGGGAAAGAATAGACAGATTTGATGATGAAATCAAGTTAATCTCAACAAATAATTAAAAGCGCCGTCCAATCTTCCTGTGGCTTTTTTGTTACTGTACTTCTTTGGAACTTGAGAATCGTTGTTGCCTCTTAAACAAATTCTTCATCTGAGAAAGAAGTTATATGAAGTAAGATCAAAAGGATTGGCTAATTTGAAAGTACCGAAATGTAATGTTTTAACAAGTAAATTGATAATAGGAGAAACTCATGAATAGGCGCATGCTCGTGATCAATCGCACCTTTTTCTGTAATGGCAAGTTTTGAATTCTTCTAATCATGATCTACACAAATGTGCGATATGCTCTTGAATGTGCAAAATTGTTCTGAAGTTTAAATATTTCCATTTATTCCATTAAAGGTGGCATGAAACATTTACACTTGGAAAGCAATCAAAAGAACTGGAATTTTTTTATGTATCACTATTAAAAGACAATCTGAAATATAGTTGAGGGGAATGAATTCTGATACGAAAATATTTCTTTTACTCAAAGACTAAACTGTTCTCGAATTTTTTTTAACATTTGTGCAAACCATTACAAAATTCTATCGCCATTTATTAAATGCAACATTAACGCAATTGAAGAATGTAAAATAAACACAATTCATTACTGATCCAAGTAAAATTGGGAACGAAAATTATTTTTCCGTATTAATCTATTAATTAATTAATATTTTTCACCATTAATTATTCAGTGAACGATTAAACTTACTTCTTTTATTAACCGGCTATTAAAGCATATTAAAATAATTAAATAAAAATAATTGTAAGAAATCAATCAGAAGAGATTCAAATGTATAAGCAAACAGTTAATAATCGAAGCAAATCTTTTCAAGTGTGCACATGAAACCAAATTCGAAAAGGCATTAGTCTTGTCCGAGATAATTCGCTTCCATTCCGCCAGTCAATAATGTCGTGATTCGTTGCTATAAAACATTTAACTGGCAAATAGACTAAGCAATCAACATTCTAGCCGAAAAAATTTCTTCGATATCAATAAATTTTTTTGATGGCACTTACGGGCAATTGTAAATGTTTTGGAAAATATAATACGATTGCTTTTACGATGAAACTTGGTTAGGAAATATTTTAATTCTATATTGCTATCCTAGTATTTCATTCTATGTAGAAATATAAGCTAGTTTATTCGTAAACTGCACGGAAGGATTTTGTTTCTTTTATCTTTCGCTTTGTTTGCTTTACGATTCAAAAGAAACTTTATTTTTCAAAATTGCTTTCAGTTGTAAAAGATTATGAATAATTAAAAAAAATGTAAAAATTTTTCATTTTAAGAGGAAGACTGTCAATTAAGATAAAAAACGAAGTCGGAGGAATTGCATGCGATAAAGTAATTAAGAACACCATACATGAAAAATAGCAGGCTTATTTCTTTGGTGTCAATATTTCTCTATTATCACTGTAAAAAAATATATATATTGGCATTGGACAACAAAGAATAGGTATAATTCTTTATCGGTCTGCATCGATAAAGAATTATCCGTACGGATATATAATTGCCAATGCTCATTTTACAAAGATGAAATATTTTTCTTTAGACAATAAAATAGTTAATTAGATTTAAGTTACTAATTAATTGTTCCGAAATTTTCTTTAACCGTCTTTTTTATTTGTGACTAATTTTTGATTTCCTATTTTTCCCTAAAATTTTCCCAATTTTTTCAATATTTCCCCTATTTTTCAATAGTTTGAATTTCTATCATGCACAAATTGATATTATGCTTGTGTGGATAAATTTACTTTTTTATTTAAAAATTCTAAATACAATATATAAATATCAAAAATGCGCGTTTTAAGATTTACTTGCGAATTGATTAATAGTAAATACATTGTTTTTTGCAACTAACTTTAAAACCCTGTAAACAACTGTAAATAATTTATTACTGTAGCAGTTGCATTACTCTTATCTTCTCTTTTGGATACTAGATGGCGATGCGTGATTAGGCCATCCCATATGTCATCCCATAGTGCATTGCGATTGTAATTAGAATGAGATGTGATGCTGAACTGTCAAGCCGTGCGCGTGAATGTCTTGCCTTTGTGTTAGTGTATGTTTAAGTGTGTGAATGTGATTATTAAAGTAATGTTTCCAACAACATTCGTCCAGTTGCTTCCTGCACAGATCATAATAATCAACATACCACCACATTACTTGATAACTGTAACCCTTGCTATAAATATGAGTTAACATGTAAGTTTTTAACATCTTGTTCACAATTATTGCAATATAATTACAAAGGAGTTATGCCAGGTTTACACTCGGCCAGTTATGAGACCTCCAGTAGGCGGCGCATGCTTAGAAAGGCTAAAAAATGTTATTCAGCCGATGGTTAGTAATTGTTCCGAAGGAATAGCAGCGTGCCTCTGTGTTATATATTTTTATTCTCTTACTGCGCGTGCGTTTGTAAATTTTGGCAAGGGTTTTTTTTTTTTGTCGTGAAAGAATTAATCAATAATCATAGATTAATCCCGACATTTTTTGCTCCTTGTTTTTTCTAATCCAAGGTTATTATTATTTTTTTTTCATTTTATTTGCCATTTCATTTCTATAATTTTCAAAATTTATGTATTTGACCCTTTTTTTGATTTTACCATGATTCTTTGTGTAAATATCCATCATTTTAATACAATGCGCAGTGAAAAAGAAAAACTCAAGGACGTCAAAACGGCAATTTATAGCCAAACATGGAATACCTGAATTTATCTTGTGAAATTGTGGCAAACATAAATCAATCTCTTTTTACGCATGCGTTGCCTACTGGCCGTCTCATAATTGGATGAGTGTAAACCGGCATTATACCTGTTCCTCTGCAGAGATATTTTTAATAATGTGATAAGAGTTAAAAGTAGACTATAATTCAGAATCTAAACTCAATCGTTTGAGGTTTGTATTTTCTTTTGATATTTAAAGTTTTCTGCAATTTCAATTCTTACAGATGATAATCTGCAACGATTGATGATTTATATATATATATATATATATATATATATATATATAATATAGTTTTTTTTTCGTAACTCAAACCCCATAATCCAAAGATCATACTGCCACATTGAAAAAATAAATAACGAAATATCTACGCAATAAATAATATTTTTTATTTCAAAAGATTAAATGAGAATGAAATATCATCGATTGAGGTTTAATAGCTCGAAACTACAAAGATGGCCGGATGAATGAAAATAAAGAAATAGCGACACTCGTTGGCAACATCGTGTAGAGAATAATAGGAAATTTCAAGAAACTGCACATGCATTTATTCTTTTGATTTTTATATTTTATCTTGATCTAAATGTTACATTATGAGCGTTTCTTTTTGTTCTCTTTTTCTTTTACCTTTAAAAATAATTATTTTATTAATTATAATTTTTGTTAATTAAACTTGTTAATTTGTTAATTTATCTTGTTAATAGATCTTTTATTAAATTGTTATTATTTAGTTTGATTATTTTTATCTTTAAAGGTTAATTATTTATCGTTTGTTTATTAATCTTTTACCTTTAAAAATAATTTTTGTTGAACTATTTTATTAAATAGCATCTTCTTAAATTTTATTTTTGACAAAATTCTCACGTGATAACATTTCTTTGTTCAGCCTAAATGATTGCTTAATTAACAAATCTTCTTACTTGTACAAGTACTTGAACTAAAGGAAGATTTTTTAAAAATAAATTCAAAGACATTTTTGTAATAAAAAGAAAATTACGGAAGAAAAAATATTTAAAAATGCTTTCGCTAAATCATCAAGAAAGAAATTTCTAGAATAATATTTACTTATATCATTTTGATCACGAATTTTATCCACTAATTGGACTAAGATTTTTTTAAAAGAAGGTAAGTTCTACCTCAAACAATATTAAATGTGTTTATAGACTTTTATTCTAGTTAAGTTTTACTAAAAAAAAGTTGTTAAATATAACGAATCGACACGATGACCTTTTTTTGATGATAACAATGTCGATTTCTCGAGACATTTCGACCTTGACATTTTCCGCCTGTTTTATAATAATCCCCACACAATGCACGTCCCCACATATAAAAGATCTTTATTTTCCCTTTTTTTAATGAAGTGTATGTATAACTAACCAGCTGGGAGGGCTAGTTAAAGAGTTATTACAACTGCAAGGAGAAGTTCTGAGCTCCCATTCGGGAAAAATGGTACTTCATCACGCAGTGCTGCTTTCGATTTCGCTGACTGATGAATGGAAGTGGATAGATTGTAGGGAAGACTTTCTTTTTGTTTCTTTCAATAAATGAATTGCTGGCTCAATGGAATTTTTCAGCAGTTCGGTATGGTATGAGAATTCTCATGCAAGGCCGTAACACAATAGTCGATTTTCTTAGAAAATCTTTAAAAAAAATCGTGGAATAAATTTATGATAACGTGACACATACGAACAGGAGCAATTTCATTCTCGAAGCCAATTGGTGTATTGTATTTTCTGTCTGTAGTATTACATTACGCTGCAGTTTCATACAATGTATATTTAGATGTTGGATGGCATGGCAGTAACATTTGTCATGGCAACCGAGTGATCAAATAAAGAAATATTTGATTTTGCCGATTGATGAATGGAATTGGCTGATTTGTGAGAGAAAATATTGTTTTTAATTCATATTCATCCAGCAAATTATTAGTTCGCTCAACAGAATTCTCATCAACCTTGGTTAGATAATGACAATAATAAGGATTTTTATTTTCTCATATACATAGTATAGAAAAAGTATAGTAATCGTCAAAAAATTCGAAGTCGAGATTTTGACAAATCTTCTCGCTTTAGACCTCACCGAGCTCTAAAAGCACATTTTTAGAAAATGTCCGTCTGTCCGTCGATCTGTGACAAAGATAACTCAAAAATGAAGCTGAAATTTGATATAAAGTCTTCTTGACACCAAATTTGTAGTTTCTATCAAATTATGTGTGAATTCTGTTCACTGGAAGTCCTTCTGTTACGTAACGCTTAATAAATACTTGATGATACCATCATCCTATAAATTAAATCGTTGTTTTGGGCGTTGTCTAATCGTTGTGTGTTCTAGAATAAAATAAATAGACATAACCACGATATGATCTTGTGATTTCAAACTTTTACTAACGCCACTTTTTATTTTCGCATTAAAACACACACACACATCATTTTTTTAAGAATTAAAATAATGTTACCATACAGTAAAAAATAATACAATGTTGCCATTCAAAGAATAAACTATGAATAATAAAAATAAATAATCATTATAATTAATTATGACAACTTCAATAAACATCCTCCCACCTTGAGTTGATAACAACTGAACATGCTTTACAATCTTAATTAGATATGCTTTAAAAAATTAATTTGCCGAAGCTATTAATGTTACAATTATTCATTAAAACTAAAGTTAATAAAATCTCTGTGTAAGTTCAGTCTTCTAGGTATTTTCACAATTCGACCACTTCGTGTTACAGCCAACTCAGAAACAGGATCAACTGATCTATTCTCAAAAGGATTATCTTCTTTATTTTCGAATTTTCCAATTGAAAGGAGTTGTCTGTTAATTCACTCTGAAGGATATATTCGTTGAATGGATCTTAGTAACGTTGAATGGACTGTTTTGACTTTCACGACCCGATTGTTTTCTTTACCTGGTAAGATCTCAATAATCTTTCCTAAGGGCCAGTTAATAGGCTTAAGATTATCACTTCCAGCCAAGACTATGTCACCAATGCTTATTGAATTTTGTAATCTAGATTTTGGCTTTTGCACAAGCTTTCCTAAATATTCAGACCTTAACCTATTTCGTAAATCCTTTTGAAGAGCTTGTATGTGCATAACTCTTTTAAGTAAAATTTCTGTTCCAGCATGTCAATATCCGGTACATTTGATTCCTTTATGTCATTTAAAAACATAGACAGTGTCAATGGTTTCATCTTCAGAAAAATAGGTCAATATACGTAAATTAACTATGTTTTCGGAATCGATCAGCACAGTTAACATTTCTTCGTATGATAATAGAGCACGACCTAAAACTCTCTTCGATAGATCTTTAATAATTCTAATAGGTCTCTCCCACCAACCTCCCCACTACGGTGCTGCTAGTGGGTTAAACTTCCTCTCAATTAAGTGAACAGCAGCAAACTGTTGAACACCCTTCAAATCAAGTTGTTTCAGCTGATTATATGCTCCTGTAAAATTTGTGTCATTATCGCAATATTTTGTGGACATTCTACCACGTCGGGAAATAAATCTTTTTAATGCTTTAAAAAACTCTCGGTAGAAGCAGCAGCAACAAGCTCGATAAACGACATATGTAAAAATAATTATCCAGCTTTTTGGGTTGTCTTTAAGGAATAACGAGCCTACCATGTTGTCTGAAATGCAGCAGCATCTTGAACTCTACATTTAGGAAGAGGTGAAGGTACAGTTTCAGGATGAAAACCTTTTACATATGACGCACTTAGATAAAATCCTTCTAACAGTCTTTCTTCCATTACGTACCAAATATTTTTCTCGGAGTATATTGAACAAAATTTGACTTCCTGCACGGCAATTTTTC
Organism: Argiope aurantia; assembly: GCA_026543865.1. NCBI lineage: Eukaryota > Metazoa > Arthropoda > Arachnida > Araneae > Araneidae > Argiope > Argiope aurantia. The sequence continues at coordinate 489,758 of JAPMOR010096895.1, read as the reverse complement.
ACGTGTGAATTATTAACCTTTTGATGACATCGTGATTTGCAGGAAGTACTGCTGGATTGTTTATTGTTTTCATCTTTTCAATAAACTATTTTAGTTTTTACTCGAATAATATCATTTTCCTCTATAAAGATTTCAATAGTTTTCAGTTTTTCAATATGCTCACCAAAATATTCCTTTTGGATTGATTTGATTATATAATTTTCCGCTAATAAATATTCGTTAGCATTCAATTCTCCCTGAAGCTTGCATTTCTTTGAAACCGAGCAGTTATGTTTGAATCGGTGTATCCAAGCTATTAGACGTACGATTTATTCATACTTCGAAAAATATCTTGAAAAAAAACCCAATTCTTTTCCGATGGAACAATTGTGTTAAGCAAATGGGGTGATTTTTTTTCTTTTTAGCCTTGAACTTTTCCTTATTTACTTGTGGTAAATCAGTTGCTGAACAAAGCCATTCTTCTACGTTTTTTCTCATTCACTGTGACTTCTTCCACCATTTCAACTTCACTAGCAAACTGGCTTTAAATTTGCCGGATTTGCATCTCCAGAAACATGTCTCTAAATTGGTGCATGAGTTTATTTTCATTTTTCATTTACTCTGTTTTTCACAAAAACAGTCCAATTGTCTTCTCTAGTGATCCACGAAAGTACGGTTATCGAATCGCTTCAGAAATAATGTCTAATTTCTTAAAAATTCAGTGAATAGGTAATAGATTTTGCTGGTCTGGCTCCTATTACAGCAACCAAAAGTTCCATTCGCGAAATAGTAACGTCTTTTAGTGGTGCAACTCGAGACTTAGATCCTAAAAGAAACACCTCTACTTTTTCATTCAATTCAGTCCTCAAATATATGGCTGTTGCATAAATATCTTTGCTAGCATACACAAAAGTATGTAAAGAACATGCCTCTAAGTCGTGTGTAGGCAATTTAACCCATCTTAGAACCACGTTTTCCTTTAATGCTGGTAGCTGTTGTAATCAATGCATGAATTGAGCGTATGTTTTCAGGAACCTTTTCATCCCAATTCAGTCCTAGCTTCCAGATTTCTCTTTAAATTAATTTGGGATAGAGTGTTACGGGTGAAATAAAACCCATTGGATTAAATAGTTTATGAGTTGTCGCTGACATAGTTCTTTTGGTAATGTTTTTCGTGTTTACCTTTCGTGATAAATTTCAAAACATCTAATTGGTTATTCCACATTAGTCCTAGCACACTCATATCTTCATTTTCTCTTTCTAATTTTAAGTCTTGTTCTAAGAATGACTCTTCCCATCCTCTAAGTTCGAAACCTCCTTTTAGCATTAATTCGTTAGCTTCTGACTGAAGTTTCCTCACATTCTCCTTACTCTCCAGACTTGTCACCAAGTTGTCCCCGTACAATCCATTTGTAAGGATGCCGGTAGATAAGGGATACACTTCCATATTAATTTCAATATGGTAATCTAAAACAGCTTCTAAAAGAAAAAGGACTGCTCTTTACACCAAAAACCACTCTGGTGTGTCTAAACATTTTATGTTCTTTACAGTCCTCCTTATTCTTCCACCACAGGAATCTCAAGTAGTTTCTATCAATTGCACAAATTCTTATTTGAAGGAAAGTTTTCTTGATGTCAGCAACTACCCCAATTTTCTTTTTCCTAAATTTAATGAGAAACTCTTGGAGGCTTTTTATCAAATTGGCCCACATTGTAAACACTGATTTAAAGATGGTTGGTTATGCATTCGAGCAGAAGCTTCAAACACTGACCGAATAGGGGTTGTGCTGCTATCCTTAAAAACAGGTTTATGTGGCAAGTAATTTCCAACTAAATCTATTTCTTGGACAGGAACTTCTTCTATTATGCCATCGTCTAGCCATTGCATAAATATGTCATCATATGATTCATACACATTTCCATCTATTAGTTTCTCTGTCATCTTAGCTAGTATTTTCTTGGCCAATTTAAATTTTCTGGTAAATTATACGAGATATCCAATCAAGATTACTTAACTTCATAACGGCCCTTCTCAAACTGTTTTCAAAAAATGCTCTTAGAAATTGATTCTTGCTCTAGCTTTGGTACTTTTTCTATTGGATCTTTAACACCAATTAAACCTAAATTCCACAGGTCAGCAATTTCTGCATTTCCAATAAACAATGAAGTGGCCATCATTGCCATATTAGAATCTATATCTTCTCTTGGAATTTTGCCAAGTAAAGTCCACCCGAGATGTGTTTCAATTGCTACTGGTTGGTAAGATAAAATTTTGTGCCTTCCGGTTATTAGTTTCCCATATACCGGTTGCGGCATAAATTCATGCAAACTTCAAAAAATCATTAAAAAGAGTAATGTTCGAAAAAAATTGCGGTTGGCTGGAATATGTTCAGAGAGCCTTTGGATTTCGTTATTTCCATTAAAAAATGTATTTAAAAATGACGAATAGATGGCGCTCACACGGTCATACCGAGACGGTTTATGCAAATCAGGAAAACAGAGCACAGTAACCTTATAGTACATTTTATTTTAAAGCAAAAGATGCTCAACATGATCGCCTCACAAGGTATTAAGCAAATGAGGCGCGTAACTAAGCCTATTGCAGCTGCGTGTAACATGTCGGCATGGATGCCACTAACGGCCAATTGAATGGTATCTTTCAGTTCTATCAAAGTGGCAGAAGATCCCCGGTAGACACGAGACTTCAGGTATCCCCACAACCAAAAGTCCTCTGGAGAAAGATCTGGCGATCGTGAGGGCCACTCATTCTTACATCCTCTGCTTATCACTCTGTCCTCAGTGAATGTGTCTAGGAGGAACGTCTTAATGGAACTAGCAACGTGGGGCGGCATAATGTGGTCTCGCAAAAGCCTAAGATAGCGTTCTGCAGTGATGGAACAGGTTTTCCAACCGGATACAGGACAACGCTCTTCAAAAAAGAAAGTGCCTAGAATGAAGGACGCAGTGAAACGGCATAAAACAATCACATGTAGAGAATGTAGTGGTTTGGTTGTGTACGCACGTGGGTTTGATGCTGCCCAGATACGACTATTTTGCGTATTGACATCACCATGCAAAGAAAAGTGGGCTTCATCTGTCCACATGATGTTCAGTAACCATTGTGGGCCACTTTACTTCTCTTGTCTTAGAACCTTTAACGGTAGCTTGTTTTAAATATTAATATTTATCCTCATTAGATATCTCATCATCATCATGTATTTTCTGAAATTGGCTCCAAAATGTAAGCCAATCTTTAATATCATCGCCAAATTTTCGGAATTCTAATTTTGGTAATTTAAACTTTCTTGTGTATTTATTTTCCGAACATGCATCATTATTTTCATTTGCTAATGAAGGAAAATTCAAAATTGACATACCTTTTACTTGAATATCAATAAATTTCACATTATAATTTCTGACAATTTGTAATTAAGCATCCAAATCAGCTAAGTCATTATCTAATAAAAGTGCTATCTTAAACTCGGAATTCTTCTCTCGATTACAGACAACTGCACTTGAATTTCATGTTTATTTGGGTTTTCAGTCTCCCAAAGAACTTGTAAACTTGAAACTACTCTAGTAAAGGCAGCTCTAACGGTCTTCCTATATTTTGTTAACTTCCCAAGTTCCATAATGCGAAAGTAAATAAACCTCAATCTTTCTTATTCAAAACTATGTCCTGTTGCGGACGCCAAAAAATGTTGCGTTATGCTTAATAAATACTTGATGATACCATCATCCTATAAACTAAATTGTTGTTTTGAGCTAGATTAAAATAAATAGCCCACAATATGATCTTGTGATTTTAACTTTTTACTAATGCCACTTTCTATTTTTGCATAAAAAAAAGAACGCATTATTTTTTAAAGAATTAAAACAATGTTGCCATACAGTAGAAAATAATACAATATTGCCATTCACAGAATGAACTATGAATAATAAAAATAAATAATAATTATAATTAATTATGACAACTTCAATACTTAACACCTTCTGTCCGGTTATTCGAATATAAGTTAACACCATAATTACAAAATTGAGAGCTAGATATACCAAATTCTGTATACAAATTTAACATCTATTGTGTAGACATCAGTCACATTTTAAGCGAAATCCAACTACGGTTTGACTGTCTCTTGGTCTATAATTTCAGAAACATGTAAACACGATAATTCAAAAACTTAATGACTGAAATATACCAATTTTAGCGAAAGATTTTGTAACTACAAATGCAGCTTTGTCTCAATTTTTTGTTTCAGTTGATTGAGAAAAACGTGTATAAAACATAAATTCCATTTTTGGATACTATTACCGGCATGCCGGAGTTTAATCAACAAATAACTTGCTAAGGATGGCATGATAGATTCAATAAAAATTCACGCCAAGGGTAATGTTTCGTAACTACTGTGCCCCTTGCCATGTAAGGCGTTCACTGACATGACAAGTTTCTTAGATAGTACGCGAGAAAGATTTGGAAAGACCATTTCCGCTTTTATTTTCCCGAAATTATTAAATAATGCATTTCTGATTTATATCATGTTTACATGATTCATGAAAAATTCTTCTCATTAATTTATCTTCTGTATCTAATTCACCTATTTTATTGGTTACTCGTAATATTAAATCTCGCATACCTTTACTCATATACCCATAATATTGCATCAAGTCATAATAAAACGTATAGCTAGATGTAAGATGACATGCGCAGTAAAGTTTGTCATATGTAGATGGATGACCAGGCATAGCTATATTTTATTTTGGTGACTGATAAATAGAATTGGATGATTTTTCAGAACTGATCTTGTTTTTTTTATTCCAATAAAAAGTATATTTTTCCTTCAATTGAAAGTTAGCAATCTTAATATGATAATAGAATTCTCATACAAAGGCATTACAAATTAATAGATTCTTAGAAAGTCTGAAGAAAGAATGGAATCAATTCATGCTCACGTAAACATACCAAACGAAAAACACCAATTTCATTTTCAAAAGCATTTCGCATCTTGTGTTTGCTATTCCTAGTATTGCATCATGCCACAGCTTAATACGACTAATAAATGTTAAATAACATGCACAATAATGCTTTTTATGCGATTTTGACATCGCTGAGAAATAACTTAAAGCTGTATTTGATTTGATTTCAACAATTGATGAATGCAGTATTCAGCAATCTAGTAAGAGGAGCAACAAACTTACGAATTTCCTTAGAAATCTTCAAAAAAAAAAACAATAATAATAATTCATACTAACATGATACATAGCAGACTAGAAGCACCAATTTAATTTTTTAAACAAATACACATATTTTATTTACTGTTCGTATTATTACATCACATTGCAATTAAATATGCAACATGCAATTAGATATTAGATGGAGTAACATTATGTAATTATAATCACGACTGAATTATCATGAAAGATTGCATTTGATTTCATTGACTGATGAATAGAATTAATGGCGAAAAGTTTCATTATTTCTTTCAGCTAAATAATTACTCATGCAATGAATTATCAGTAACCTCATTAAGATAAGGAAATTGTCATGCCCAGGTTTTGCAAGTTAGTCGATATTCTATGGAGAAAAGAATGGTGTCATGAGCAGTTGATTTGTTGCGAGACATTCAGATAGAAGACATACTATCTAAACTTTATTTTATCAAAAATGGTAATTAAATAAGTAAAAAGTTAAGTAGAACAACATGTGTATTAAGACACAATATTATATCATATCTAAACAAACTGACTGACTGGATGACAAAACAAAGAGTACAATTTTTATTACTGTATCGTTACCATGTACTTTCACATTGTCGTTCCACAAAAAATGTATTACAATAAATTCATATACTAGCTGTAAAAAACCCCATCATAGCCACCTGATGTAGGAAATCGTAATACTTAATTGTTGCACACGCATGTTTATTAAAAATTTCTGTGATAGCTTAAATATCCCTTGTTTAATGATTATAAAGTTGAAAAATCGATTTTTTGGAGGTACAAAATCTCTTTGAAGCTTTTATAAGGTTAAATGGACTGTTACGTGTCTCATTAATAACAATAATTCCGCATTTACCTTTTACGGTGGATTCTGTAGCTTGTAGCTCTAATATATCTTTTACAGTCTACAAAACTTATATTTAGCATAAAAACTTGTGGCAGTAGTTTTCATAAAACTTTTATGCATTCTGTCTCCATATAAAAATTATGAATCTTAGGCAAGGTCACACTTATGTTGTACGCATAATAAAGAAAGCCGATTTGTCATTTTGAACGCTTTTTAATTTCGATCGATTTCTTTGATAAAATTTGGAGTAAAACTACAATTTTGATAATAATGTTAATCCGTTTTCAGTTTAATTCAAAGCGTAACATTTAATAACGCTTCATCTTTTAATTCAAGACGTTTATGAGTTATCGCATTCACACAGATCGATCGACAGACAGATAACCGTAATGTCCATAATGCATTTTTCAGACTCCAAGAGATCTGGAATATAGAAATTCGACACCGCCTCGAGTTCTAATTCATTTTTGAAGCATTTTCTATTATATATTTCATATATGAGAAATTTAAGAAATATATGAGATTTCATTTTAATCTTTTCATATATATTTGAAAGATGTTGAATTTCGATAATATTTAAATGATTTGTTAAAACTTTTTTTTCTTCTTGGGCATTGCATTGATTTCCTTGTCAATTCTTTCTACTATCTTTTAACATGATACATCATTAATAAAAAAATAATACGGACACTTGAAGAAGAGTGACATTAAAAACACAAAATTTCTTGTAGAATTTATAAAATGATTTAACCTGTTAATTGAGTATAACGAAATATTTCAATACAAAACGAATTGAAAATATATTAATCACTCAGTTAACAGGTTAAATTTGCTATTTTCGCATTCCTACCGAAGAGTACTGTCACATGGAAGAAATTGAATGATTAATGTGCAATTTTTAATGTTGCTAAGTCATTTTAGATTATTATTTATTTTATTACATATTATTTAATAAAATTTTTTAATGATTAAAATAATTTTCTTTAGAATAAAGAAATTTTCACCTGAATCATGAAATATCAGTGGTAGTAGAATGTTTTCGTCATTATTATTATGTATCATTGAGTGTTTTCTTTTTCATAAGATAGACTCTTTATTTGGACTTTTTAAAACAGTTTTACTTTTCTTTGAATATGCCATGTTTGAAAGAATGGGATTTTGTTATCGATTTTTCACTCATTTTTTTCATGTACCAGTGTTTCGTTATTGATTCCCAATGGCAATATAACATTTTAAAAACTTCAAAGCTCTTAGCTTAATAACCGTAGCTAAAAATTCGATTTCAAGGAGATAGCACCATTTAGAAATTAAGAAATGCTAGTTTTTAGATTTCATAATATTTGTAGATACGAATTAAGAAATCGAAGATTTTTAACACCATTTTATAAATAATAAGTAGAAAATAGTATTTTTTTATCGGAAATTCTACAATAAAATTTAAAAAAAAATTAAGACACGCCTTGTTCGAGAAAGAAATTTTTCATTATTCATTGAAAGTTAAATTATATTATTTCTTTGATAACTTTAACAGAATGTCATACTTTTAAGACTTTGTTTTCTTTAACATATTTTTGATAAAAAAAAATTAATGTAAGCAACACAAAATATTATAAAGGAAATACAAAATCTTAAAAATTACTCTTCGATAAAATACTTATGCGAACTATAATATTTACTGTTTTAGTAGAATAATCAGTATAATGGAATATTATTTTAGTGGAATGCTCTGTACTGTTTTAGTAGAATAATAAGTAGAGTAGAATCCTATCCTAGTAGAGTAATAAGCATACAAATAATGTCCAAAGTATGATATTTATTCTTAAAATATTAGAATATTAATAGAAAATAATATTTTTCATGATGAAATTTTATCTGAAAGTTTAGAAGTCGGATGTAAATTAAAACAAAAACAACGAAAGAGTGAGTGTCGTTATTTGAGTAGTTGAGTGACTATATTAGCAATACAGCGCAGGCTTCATTGCGTTGGATTTTCAGATAAGGCATAGGTGTTGTCTTTTAAAAAAATATGATTAAAGGAATTAATCTTCTCATATAATAATAAATATGTGCTTGTGTGCGTATATGTATATTGGTGTAAAACAGGTTAGATCGTTTGATCTAGATCTTCCAATTTTGGAGGGTGGAAAAAGGCATCTTAAAGTGATTTTTTTCTTGAAATTTTAATTTGAAATAAAACAAACTTTTGTTGTTTTCTTGCGATAATTTCCAAAAATATTGCAGTATTATAAAAATTCCTCTTACATCATCTTAAGATTAAAAAAGTTATTTTATCAATGATGGCTATTATTTTCCCCCATAGTTTATTTTTCAATTTTAATTGATTTTTTTAAAAAAATATTTTAAACCAAACAATACATTTCACACAGAATAAAGATAAAATTTAATCTGCACAAGCATGTCATGTTTGCATGAAAAAATTATCTTTCATTAATGTAATGTCAACACTGACAAAAGCTCAAATGAAAAAGTTAAGAAAATTCTCGTTGCAAACTTAATATAGAACAGTTTAATTTGTAGCACATGTCTGTGTTAAATAAATATGAAACAAGATATTTTCTAGAAAGAAAAAGGTTTCTATGAACTATTAAAATATTTATACTATAATTCAGTATTATTTAAGGTAAACGCGGTTTAATATATATTTACAAGATATCTACGTTAATCAGGGCTTAAGAGTTGATAATTTCTGAACAGTTTTATACATATACACCTAATAGGAAAAATGTTCTAAATGATGTAAAAAATTATTATTTTATATAGCTTGAGTGAATAAATGTCCTGATGATCTTGAGATTCTGACAATTTTTTTTTACTCTTTTGCGACAGACTGATTTATGAAAATCTAAATCTCAATTTTTTTATAAAAATCTGTGATTTTAGACCTCTCCGTTGACCTTCTTAAAGAAGATATGTAATCTAGTGCCAGGAATTAGCTGAAGTCTGATTGGAGTTTACTGAATTCTGATTTCCCTAAAATAATGAAATTGTCAAAATAGTTAATAATAGTTGGTTGTCATAAAATAGTCACTTTAAGGCGCATGTTCCCACCTTCCAAAGTATATTTGTGCTCTACTTGGTAATTTCAAGTCAAATGGTCTGTCTTATAGAGCACTAACACACATCTAGGCATAAACATTCCTCTTTCTTTCCTACTATGAGTGGTTTTAAATCAGAATCGCTACTATTCATTATTGAATTCGAATATTCTCAGCTCTTTTGTGCATACATCAGGAGACGTTTATGTATTAAAATAAGAGGGGTGAGCGGAAAGATGAAAGGAGAAGAGGTTTACATTTAGTAATTGCTGGATACAAATTATTCGCGGAATTAGGCAGCATAATAATTCTCCCCTTTCTGCATACCACCCGTTAGCGAATTACAATCCTCGAAATGTGCCAAAAGTGTCAGTTTCAGGATCCTGAAATGAACAGTATACAAATGAACTTTGAAAAACAATAATATTTCCTTGGAGCTGTTTATCTGGTTGGTACAAAGAGTTTTAACTTTTTTCTCCTTTACTTGCGCCATTCTTCCCTGAATTCTTTTTTCTTTCGCGATTTAGACAGTTTCAGTCATTCTTGTAACGTTAAACTAAATTTCAGAAAACCATGTTAGAAAGCATTTCTTCAAATCGCTGTTGAAGAACAGGATATGCGAGGAGTTGTGTTTTGGTTCTCCTATCAAAATACTTTTTTTATGATAACATACGACTTCTCAACATTGACACAAGAGCATTTAATTGATACATTTTTATTTTATGTTCTTTACAATTTGAATTGTGAGATTTATAATAAGTTCGCTTTTTTTTTCATTTTTGTATATTTGATTATATTGATAGTCATTCTTTTTCTTTTTGTATTTTCCACCTTATAAATGAGTAAATAAAACTACCCAAAATGGTCTTATTTCTTGGAACCGCGTTCGAAGAAAATATTTCCATTTTTTATTAATATTAGATGCTATTTTTCAATAGACTATCAAATGCTATTGTATAATTATTCTTTTCATAACATTTACAATATAACATTTTTACTTGCTTGTATATACAGAAAAGAGAAAGTTTTGTAATCGTCCAAAAAATTCGAATTCCAAATTTTGAAGAATTTCAAAAACTCACCTCTTTGAGATCGATATATATTTCTCTGTCTGGGACAAAAATAACTCAAAAATGCTGTCAGCTAGGCGGATTAAATTTGGTATGAGGTCTTTTCACCAAATTTGTAGATTTCTATCAAATATTGAGAAAAATCCTTTCAGGGGAAGTCTGTCTATCGTACTGTTGGAATAGAAGTTAACACAATAACTACAAAACGGCCTAGATAAATAAAATTCCTTACATAGATTTAACATCTATAATGTAAACACCTAGCAAAGTTTGAACCATATACAACAATTCAAATTTGGTATGCGATTTTGGGACTACAAGTGTAATTTTGTGTCAAATTTTTGTTTCAATTGGTTGGGGAAAAAGCATTTGAATCCCAAATAGGTTTTTGGATACTATTAACCGCATATCAGGGATTAATCGCCAAAAGACTCTCTAAGGATAATACCATAGATTTAATAATAATCCTAAATTCATGTCAAAAATTAATATTTCGTAACTATTGTACGGCAGCGCCATACAAGGTGTTTTCTTGTATAACTTTTTATTAGATATGCGAGAAAGTTAGGGGAAACCACTGCTACTGGTTAATATAAACAGTGTTTTTATGTTTCATATAAGAATTTGGATTAATTTTCTCCCCTAAATAAAATCCAACACGAGGAAGAAATCATTAGAAGAAATGAAAAAGAAAGTTTCCCAAAGACGGAAACAGTATCGTGATATCTAACAATAAAAATGGTAGGAATGGTTCATAGGGTCATTCACTCCGAAGAATAAAGAAGAGATATTTCTTGAAGGTAGTTCGAAATGATAAGTTGGATACAAGCCAGGATAATGTGTTTAACGCTTTTTATACACGATACAAGCTTGAAGCGATTTTTTTGCACAATTTTCGTTTTATTAAAAAGAATAAAAGAATAATTTAATCTTATTCATTCTGAAGAATTCGTTTGTCAAAGAACACTTCTCTTAAAAGATCAAGATATTCTCAGAAATTTATATATTTGAAATAATTTTTGAAAATTAAAAATTTTTTAAGGTATTTGTCTAGGTTGAAAGCATGAATTTTGAGGAAAATGCGCATTTTTCTTTTAATTATTTATTTCTTGCAGTTTTAAAAAGTAAACATGTTTCTGTTTTTAATGATATCCTTATATTACTTCTAAGTCAATTAGAAGCCAAGTTAAGCATAGTATTGACACGTAAGTAATGTTTATTTATAAGCATTTAAATACTTTTAATGCATTTTCTGAAGAGCAACTTTTTTTCATATTCTTCTGTGCGAGTATCATATCTCAAAATATAATCAAGATATCTTAATGAAATTTATAATTAGTTCTCATTATGTTCTGCAGAATATAAGGAACTATAGATTTGAATCTGAATGCTCTAGATGAGAATTTATGATAGTTTAATGTAAGTATCGTTGAAAAAAATCCCAAAATTTTATAGATAATTTCATATATTACTCACAAAAATTTTATTTTTGAATATAATTCTTAGAAAATACTTAGTTACACTTTAAGGTCTGTTACACGTGTAATGTTACAAAAAAATATTCTAACAATACTAGTTTTTGTAAATAAATGCTTAAATTTATATCAAAATATGCTTTTCTTTCAAACGCTATATATATATATTTAAATAATTTCTCTCATATTCATTATTTTATCTTATATTAATGGAAGAATATCACACAAAATTTAAAATATTTTTTAAAATCTCTTCTGAACTTGTCGGATACCTTAAAACATAAAAAAATATAAATTTTTTAATATGTATTGGCTACGTAGTTTTAAATCTATAACTTCCTTTTAAAATTTTTCTATATTTTGTTGCTGTTTTAACTTCATAAATCCAGTTATTAAACTAATTTATATGTATTTAAAAATGTTCTAAAAGATTATACATAGATGAAAGGGAACGAACATACCAAGTATAATTTTGTGGTTTATGGTCAAAATGAGGAATTCATTTGAGCCGGTTTAGTTAAACATTGCCTAATTTTATTATAAAATAAAAATAATAACACGAAGATAAAATCCACTATTTATTCAACTTTTTCGACTTGGGAATATTTAAATTATATTTTGTTTTTACATAATTGCATATACTTTCATTACCTCTGATTTAAAATTCTAATATTAATACTGGCAAATGTTTATTTTAAATAGCTTTATCGTCTTTACATTAATTTTTTAAAGAAAAGAATGCTATTTATACACGTTAGCAGTAACTGATGATTTTAAGTAAAAATGGCGAATCTTAGAATCTTTCTTCATATGTTATTTTGGTTAGAATTTATATTTCAGTTGAAAAGTCATAGTTTAAGTAATTTGATGATCCAAAATCTAACTATTTTCTGTGGTCGCTGTAGAGTGAAAATCATGAGTCAACATCTGCTAAATTGGGACTATACAGAAGTAAGATGCAGAAATTGTATAAACGATAAAAATTCGCATTGTTATTTAATGTGATGCAACACTGACCAAAGAACTGGTTCGGTATTTTAAAGAGGTTCGCAAAGTTAGACGAAAGAGACGAATTACTTGAGGTAATAATAATAATAAAAAAAAAACTAAAGTGTATTTAATTTACATTAAAAAGCCGGTCGGAAAAACCCAGATTTATCAAATTTATTATTTCTAGTTTATAAACCTATTACTATGCGTTTGAATACCCGCATTTTCTTCTCTAGCAGATGTCAAAAATTGTATATCTAAAATGGGGAATGGAGTTATGTATTAAAATAAATTTAATTATAAATTCATGAATATCTTTTCGGTGTCTTTTGTTTTTGGAAATAGTCTCTTTGAATTTATTATTGCATTGAAGACCCTGTTGGATAAAAGAAACATATTTATAAATTTATTATTTCTTAAAAATTATAAATTATATTACAATTAATAATTTTTATTTTATAACAAGATTATTATAATATAAAAATTATATTTATATTATTATAATTTTATTATTTATGCACTAGAAAATTCTGTGATTGGATATTCGCAGATTCTATTTTAGCAGATGTCAAAAATAGTACATCCAAAATGGGGAAAGAGGATATGCATTATGTAATAAATTTATCATACATATATATTGCTTTCCTGAATATTTTTTTCTGTCTTTTGCTTTTAGAAATAGTCTCTGAATTTATTTTTACATTGAAAAGTTGGTCGAAAAAAAACAACAACACCGATTTATCAATTTATTATTTCTTGATTATAATAATTCTTTTATTGTGGAAAGATTTGGTTCCATGTCCGCAGATTCTTCTCTAGAATATGACTAAAATAGCACCAAATCCAAAATGGGGAATGAAAATATGTATGAATTATTATTGATAATGATAAATTTCCTCCTTTTTTTGAATATTTTTTGTTCATCTTTTGTTTTTAAAAATTGTCTCCTTTAATTTATTTTAGAATTGATTCCATTAATTTTTAACATTTCATTATTTTAAATAGTGATAAATTAGTTTTCAAGAGATAAAAGCATACAAATGAAGAAAATGGACAAAAATTTAATATATATTTTTTATCATAATTCTTTACTGAAGTTGTTATAATGTCTATATATTGCGTCTCCTGTAATCATGCTTCTATTCTTGGACTGAAATAGTTTCTTTATATTGCGTCCTGTAAACATGCTATCCACAAAATTTAACATTTTGCAGGACAATTCCTTGACTTTAAATAAACAAATCTGATATTTTAGTTTTTCTTCATATTTACATTCTTTTATGAAGCAACATGAGACTATTTGGTAATGGACTTTATAATTTTGAAACGTTTACAGATAACGATTTGAACCGCGCCTATTATATTACATGAACAAATTCCATGAACCGAATATTTAACAAACTAGCAGTTTCTAAAATTGCCACTGAATACAACAATCACAAATGAAAAAAATTGTCTTTATTTCTATGTTAGACATGCTGTAATTCTTTAAGCTTATAAGCAATTTCGTAGTTAAAAATAAAGTTTTACGTTTGCTTAAATATTGAAGAATGAGAAATAACATATAAATGTTTTATGTTCAGTAGAATTTTGCATAAACAAGTTATCGTCTAAACCAAATCCATATTAATGTTTGTTTTCCACAAAAAAGGGTTCATACTGAAATTGCTTGTTGTAAAGTAGTATTTGGAAATGAGGGTTTTGATTGTTTGTGATTCAAAAGCATGTATCGCTATAGTTACATTTTAACTTTCAGTCTAGTGCAATGGATCGATTAGCATTTCGCCAAAAAGAGCTTATTCATGAAATAAAATTTTTCGTTTCCGAAATTCAAAGTAACACAAATTTACACTATTTTAAAGATAAAAAGAAATGGTTTTTAATTAGTAGAAAAGAAAGATTAAAACAAAAATTTAAATTGGAAATAAATAAAATTTGTATAATTTTTAAATTTTGTATCATTTAATTCTAAATTTTTCAGAGAAATGTTATTTTATTACACTAATATAGAAAAGCAACAATTTCGCATGCTTACAGTTAACGTGGAGCCCTGATGCTAAGTTATGGATTTCCAGACAACACGCTTCTAGGTTTGAAAACCTATTCCATTAAATATACGCATTATATATGTGTCATGTGCTCTCTAAACCTGATTCCGACTCTCATATGCCCTCCCACTAAAGTCCCGCTACGACAGTCCGTGCGCGTCTTGAGAGAGGCACATTTCCCCCTCTTTCTTCTCTCTTGTAGTTTTCCGGGGTTCTTTGATGTCTGTTCATTTTACCGACAATCTGCGGGAAGCTCCCGATCAACGTCCACAGGTGGGGCCGGTCTTACAATGGGCCAGAAGGCAGATTTCGACCATATCCGTAAAAGGCCGACGGAACCGAACTTAATACGGCTATTGAAGTTTGAAAAAGAGGGTGTCAGCTCAGGAATCACCTTTAACATCCATTCATTGTTGAAACCTAAGACGTCGCTTCCAAAATAGCTCACGTCTTAGTCTTAACATATATATAATATAAAATCAGATAATTTTCATAAATTTATGCGGTAGCTTGATGGTAAGGTCTCAAATGAGGGTTCGGAGACTTCCAGATTTGATACCTATTCCACCAAAGTATTGCCGTGTATGCGGGTTTGTAAGGACGCTAAATTCATCAGGCCCAAATGTCTTCCTACTGGTGTGATGCAGAAGTTTCACAATGAGGATGCCAGTTCAGATAATGTCATCGTAATCCAACTGTGTGATTTGGAAGCACGACCCAAATTAGGCCTAATATTGCTTTAAAACACGAAGCTAATACAGCTAAACTTCTGAATTTACAGTTTTTATCGTATTTACGCAAGTATGAACTAAAAAAAACCACAGAATAAGAATGTTGGGTTAAAAGTTAAAAACTCTTTCGTTTAGTGTACTGTAATATACCAAAAATTTAGAAGTCGAAATATGAATAGTAAAAGTTTGACACTTCGATTTAAATACTCTAAATCAGAGTTTCAAACATATTCATATTATAATTTCATTTTTAATGTTTGAGATTTTTTTCTTTTTATATTCATTGTGGCTAAATATTTTATCCTATTGTTTCAACTGACGTGTTTACAATTTTTGTTATGGCAGCGAAATTTTCGGTCACGAAATATTGTTTTCTACTTTTCAGAACAGTAATAGAACCTTGTTTTATTAAACATTATTATCTTATTAATATCAAACTTTCGAGATATATAAAAATTTCATAGTTTTATCTTTCTATTAAATCTTGTAATCAGCTTTTTACACATTCTTCACCAAAAGGCAGTTGTCATATTTAATCAAAATATATTTAGTTAAATAAATTATTTGTAATTCTTGAGACAATAAAATGTTTATAAATTAATTACATTTTACTTTTAAATTACTAAAATGTTTTAAGATGTAATATATTTAACTTTTACGTGTCTTTAATGCTCTTAAATTGTAGAGTTTTCAACTTTAAAATTACTATATATTTTTAAAGTATTAAATTATCTAATTATACATATTAAATTTTCAATCTGTTACTTAACGTTTATACTTACTGTTACATATGTTACTCCCTATTTATAGTTTTTATATCATATGTTGCAGATTTTATACTTCATTTTGTGATTAGAGCTCTTTAGAAGTATGCATATTCTTTTAAATATATAAATAAAATAATCTATTTTAATAGAGAGCATAAAATTAAATACAATTTCTAAGCTTCAACTCTTCAGGAAATAAGCAAAAAATTCAAAAATAAAATTTTATTTTTGCAAATCTAAAAAAATAATAATAAATTGAGTTAGTATAATAAAAACGTGTAATAAAATAGTACCACTAAGGACGAATTCTTAGTAATACTTCAAATTTTTCTTTGTACCTAATAGTCTCATAATATTCTGTTTTATATGGTCCATATTTCTCGCAATCTCAATATAGACTCATAAATGCGCTTTAGAAATTCTTGTTACCTTTAAAAGGTTTTGTTGCGTTACCATGAGGTTACGCCCAGCAACTATAGTTGCTTTTACAACTTCTGTAATTAGTCCCGCAGATTTTTGGAATATAAACATCTTATGTATATTATCAATGCTTTTTCAATAAGTAAAAAGTATAATAAAAGGATGAAAGAGTTTCTGAAAATAAGTTCTATGTTCTTAGAAGATCCATCGAAACCTATATTCCTTAGAATGAAATACATTCCTTTTTAGAATATTGAGAGGTAAATGTTGTCTGCTATAATGAAACTTGTATTGATTTACCTTATTTTTGGATGCAAAATAAAATTTTTAAATTAATAGGTGAAGCCATACATTTTCTGTAAGTCTGTGAAACGATTTTATTGAAGTTTGAGGTATTTTTTAGGTGTTTCTAAGTGAAATTGCTGCAGCAATTTAAAATTAGAATGTTTTGATCAGAAAATGATACTGATATTTCATTTCTTGTATACCTTGTGTGATAAATCCTTTTATCATAGAAGTGAGTTATAATATTTTATGTAGTCTTGTTTATTTCGGGGAGGCGAGAATTATATTTGGAGAAGAAATTAAAATCGAAAAGAATCATTTTTCCTCTTGTATACCTACAACCAAGTTTATGAAACAAAGAAAAAAAAAAGAATCTTTACAGCCAAAATAAGAGAATGGCATGAAATGATTTGATATAAATTTAAGATAAACTTTCTGACATATACAAAAAATGAAAATAAAAAAAGAATACAAGAATGTAGAAGAAACAGCAAGAAGTTTAATTTTTATTGTCATATATGCTATTTTATGGCATGCATATGCTGGATTATATATACTTTGCGGAATTGCAGTATCTCCTTCCCCCCCCCCTCAACGTATAAATTTTAAAACTTTCTTTTTTATTTTTAAAAATTTATTTATAATTTAATATTCGAATACAAATAGTAAAATTCTTGATATTGTCTTTGACGAAGGGAAATCTCTACGACTGCAATTTTAAGAGAGAGAAAGTGGAAAAATTCGTGAGAAACTGTTTCTTGCACTAGTATAATTTTTCACTTGTTGCACATGTGCAAAATATGAAAGGCCTCCATGCCCATTTCTTTTTAAACATTCTCCTTAATCTAAGGAATGACACTATATTGTCAGCAATTCCTACTTTGGGTTCAATCCATTCACATAGGAAAAAATTCACACAAAACATTTCTTTTCATTGCGTTATTTTCCTCATTCTACTCATGCGCAATAGCAGTACCAAATGGACATTTTTCCTTCCTTCTCTTTCTTACTGAGTAGCCTTTGTCTGAAGGACACTGTATAGTTAGTTGGCTTTCACAGTATAAGATTTTATCTTAAAAATATATATATATATAAACGCAGATTTAAAAATATTTAATTTTAAAAATTTGCGTTATTTATTTACTTTTATATTTTGATGGAAATATTTTATATTTTGTATTATTGGATGTAGTTTTATGATTTATTAGTTTATTTGTTAACTTAATTTAGAAAAAAATTCGGAAAGGTATTAAAAATTTTGAGGATAAAAAGATATTTAGCATTATAATAATTTTAAGGTGACATTCTTTCAGTAAAACAAGCGATGTAAAAATAGCGACATATTAAAAGCAACGGCGGATGAAATCAAGACAGATAATGGTAAGAAAATTGAATAAAACATAAAATAATGTCATTTTATAAATTTGGAGTTAGCGTTTGAATTTATTTCTTTTTGATACAATTAATGTAAATAAAACTGGGAAAAATGAAATATGCTTTTAAGGAATTTTTAAAATAAATAACTAAAACATTAATTTATATTTATTGTTTATTTTAGCCAAAATCTAAAATTGTTCTTTCAAATAAAGTGAATTTTTCGCTCACATATAAATAAGAAAATAATTTCCCCAGAAATGAATTTTATTCTAACCTTGCATTGTAGCCGCCGCCTTCGGCTACCAGCTGTTTATACGCAATATTAACAACATTTATTTAGTCAAACCAACCGATTTTGAAAAACTACATCTTATCACCCGAAATGAAAATGGTATTTTAAATTATACTTTCATAAGAAATATAGGGTATTTTCATAAGATAGCAATGCACACATTCGTGAATAATGTTTTTCAGTTTTTTCTAGAAAATGGAAGGCAGGGGAAATACAAACAGCCATTGATGACATATCTAAGCACCATGAGATTTTATTTGAAATAAAAATGGACGAGATTTGTACCTTAGTTGAGTTTGGGGAACTCGGTTCTGATTTTTACTTTAATGAATAAACACTGAAGTAAACGTCATAAGTGCTTATAGAAGTTTTAAGTGCCTAAAATAGTGCTCATGGAAGACAATTTGCAGTTGATATATAATATGTAATAATATTTTAAAATCTAATTTAATTCTAATTAATTTCCAAAGTTTTTCAACCTATAGTAACTTCATTCTAAAATTTTCTCTTATTTCCTTATCCCATTCCACTTTTTCTACTCAATTAATTCAACTGAAGCTTTGTGAAAATGCTTTTGTCTGCGGTTCCCATGGTCCGAGTGAAAGGACAAGAAATTGCTGATCTAAACAAATTCTTCTAAAAGATCCCTGCGTTTCACTTGTCTAAATCGGCGCGTGTAGAGAAATCATGGTATATAAAAACCTGAGATAATTAATTTCGTCCTCTTTTATGATTCTTCTGGTCTTGTGCGGACGGACGTGCCTTGTCTGTGCCTCTTGTACAAAAAATTATGCCTTGAGGGATGAAAATGAAACAAAGTTAAAATTTCAAAGTGTTTTTCTCTCTTCAGCCACGACTCGGCTTCAAAAATTATATGCTTACATATCATTTAATTCCTTGGGTAAGTGTCCTAGACCCCTGTATAATACAGTATAAAAAATCAGGTTATTAGTTCACTTTAAGTGTTCTCCACCTCGCATAAAACAAAGGACTGTGGGCATGGCCACGAAGGTTTAGAGTACTTACGTTATTTATTTATTCAGATTTCCATTCATCAGTTTTTTGAATTTTAGTATATAATAAAGAAACTTATGTATGAATTGTACGTCACTAATGGTCAGTAATTACAAAATATTGGTGTTTGGTATAAATCTCCATTTTTGAAGAATCTAGAGGATGAGGTTTAGTAATTTTTTTCGGCGATGAAGACTTGGTATGCGATGAATGCACAAGTACAAAAAAAGTCAAATTTATACTTTGGAGACTTTTTTGTCAATTGAAATCAAAATTTGACTTACCACTACAATTATAATCAACAAATTACAGCCAAATTTCATTTATTGCAGTCATTGCCATTTTGACTTATCATGTTTGCATGAGTGTACCGAGAAACAACAACTCTTGGTCGAATTCAGTTAAAAATTTGATAAGGATATTCATTTTAACTGTTAAAACTATGAACCAAATTTCATTTACGTAAGTTCTAAAGTATTTGAATTATTACATTTAAATGCATACAAAAGTATTAACAAACATGCGGTCAATACCATGATAGATTTGGTTCCAAATTTGAAAGAGATCTTCAATTTAAATATTAAACTTGTGTATCAAATTTTATCTATCTAGATCTTTACTTTTTGTAAATATGTTGTTCACTTGTGCTTGGCTAGTGGGACCGACAGACTTCCTCCAGATGGATTTTTCTGAATGTTTGATACTTATCTAAAAATTTAATATAAATATCATAAACCAAAGTTCATTTCTATAGCTAAAATCATTTTTTAGTTATTGTGTTCGCAGACTAAAACAATAAAAAAAGCCGCGATAGACAGACAAAATTCCAAAAATGTTCTTTTCTAACTCAGGGATGTCTGGAATTTGACAATTCGAGAAAATATGGATCTCACATTTTTTGGTGATTCAAATACTTTTTCTTTGTATATTTTTTATAAGAGAAAAAAAAGAAAAAAAAAAAGGGGGGGGGAGATGTGAAACGGTAATGAAAGAAAAGTTGGGAAAGAATGGAGATAAGTGTTTTTGTAAATGAAATTTTCTTCATTTTTTTGTTTGTAAGTAGTTAGAATTCTACTTAACTGTTTCTAATTTTTAAAAAAATGTAACGTATAGTCTATTATAAATCAAAAAGTAACAAAGTTTAAAATAACAAAAGTAAGTAGAAATTAAAATGTCAAAAGTAACAGAAAATATTAAAGGAAATAAACCGAAAATAACAAAAATTAAAACATACATCCTTATTAAAGCGAATATTTTTAAATTTTATTATTTTTTTTAATACTTTTATATATTTTGTAATTCTTTAGTATACATATTAAAAAACATTTGTTTCACATTTAAAAAAAATTTACAAAGAAAACTGATTTTTGTAACCTGAAATCAAAATGAGTTCATTTACTGATAATTAAATTCTAAATAAAATTAAAATATTGTATTGTCTTCAAGAACACATAGAAGTATAACTTTTCCAAACTAAAAGTATATCAAGAAATGAACAATAAAAAATCGATAACAATACTCTGTTTTTACAATCATGAAATAAGCTAAAAAATTGCATAAAAACATTTTAGAAAACTAATTTCGAAAGGAAGAAAGGTTATCTTCGACAGGAATGTTAAACTTCCGTCGTAACTAATGCTTTATTTTTCCTAAACTACCTTCCTATCGTTACGTATTACAGCACTAACATTTAATCTTTTGCTTGTAATTTGAGTGAAAGTTTCGGTCAGGATTTCTGTCACATGTCCAAATAGTCTCTATTTGAATTGTTGGTCCATGAAGAGATAATGGCGACTCATTATATTAGAACATTGAACTGGTTATACTAGAAGAAGAGGACACTTGCCAATAAGTCAGTTGTGAATTTTCATTCCTGTTATCTGTCAGCCAGGTTAAACTAATTGTTACCATATTTGCATTGCATTTTTGTCTTTGTTAAGACTTTGATAACATTTAAAGAGCAAGAAATTCTTTTTAAATTTGTCTATCCTGTAAAGTGTTAAATCCCAATATCTTTCTGACATAATACTGTGCTCTAGTACACACTATCATGTTCACTTATCTAGTTTTTCTTATACTCCATGTATTTTTCATTCTAATTCTTACCATTTTTTTGTTAATGTTATATGTTTTCATATTCCGTCATTTGTACGTTTTGTGGTGGATTGGATTGAGCGAGGATAGAACCTGGGACCTGATGGTTCGCAGCCGAGTAACATGACCACAATACAAAAGCAATTGCCCGTGTAGCGTAGCTGTTAACTGGCTTATAAGCTTTCACCACAGTTTCTTTGCAACTGATTGCATTGTCTTTTCTTCATTTTTTTTTTGTTTCTTAATAAAGTCCACCTACATCTATACCAAATCGAAAAGGGGCCACATGAGCTCTAGAATCTGATTTTGGTGTGGTGTAAATACTTGCTTTTCTGATGATAAATAAATACCTTGATAATGCATTATATTTTATATAGTTAATTAGCCGCCTTTAGGGACTAACTGTTAGGCCACCATATAAATAGCATTAATTCATTCAAGTTAACCACATTTTGATGAACTAAAACTAATCTTACCACATGAGATACATTCTTATAGCTACACAATAAATATAAAGTTTTTGATGTTAAATATGTTCATAAAATGCCAAAATTATAATTGGCTATTAATTTTTTACGATTTTTTTTTATATCTGTTGAAATAACAGGAAAAAAGGGAAGAATATAACCACTGATGAAGTAACTAAACGCGATTACTATCTGATAAAATAAGAAATGGTAAAACTGACGCAAATATCAAAGTTGGAGAATTCCGTTTTTTATCACATAGAGAATGGAATTAGGATTTCTTTCAAAAATGGGGCTGCGTGTAGGGACTGTCGAAACTCGAAAATATATTTAGAAGTCATGAGTTTTCAAGTGAAATATTAAAAAAAATTGCAAACTCACTATAGTTTTGTTCAGAGATTAATCTTTTCGCTATTATATACAGCTTTTTCCTCTAATTTTTGTTCTACTATTGCGTATTATTGTTTAAAGTTTTAAAAAAAATCTGAAGAAACATTAAAATTTTATTATTGCATATTATTAGCTTATTTACTGTAGGCTTAAATCGATTGTGTAAATTGTAAGTCAAGGGTAGTAGATAACCAATAAAAACAGCAAATAGCTGTTAATAAAAAAAAAATAATAATCGAGTGTATAACAATTATTTAGCTCACACCTTAATTCCTTATGAATCAACTATTCGGTATCATCGAATAGCTGATTCGCAGGGATTAATGCCAGCAAAAATTTTCAATTAAATGCTTTTTGTAATTTCATCTCTCAATAGCTTTTACTGCAAAAAATTTTAAACTTCACATTTTGATAGTTATAACTCATAACATTATCAAAGTCATCCAATTGTTTTGTTCATTGCACTATGTATCTCTAACTTTCTGCCTTCTTCCGTAAAGTTTGATATGGAATGATTCACTTTCTAGGGGATGGGAGAGGGACCGCAGGAATGTCTACTCTCTATCATGAAATAAGGTTTGTATTCTGAGTTCCCCCTCGAAATTATAAAACGAATTTCCCTTCAATATACGAATTTTACTCAAAACTCTTCCTGTTGTAAAATATTATGCGTATTCATTTACTGATCTTTATAAATTTTCTCTAGTCCATCTTCTTATAATGACTAATAATGTTTCCTTGAATAATATATGAAAGTTGCACTGCATCATATGATTGCCATATTACAATCACTACATCATAAAGAATAAATGTATTATCTGGTTTTGAAAGAACCGATCTGACATCATTAAGGAATGTATGACCATTTGAGGCGAAACTATAATAATTTCAGAATAGTTTCCATTCTATGATTATTGAAATCTATTAAGAAAATTGTAGCCATAAGTGATCAGATACATAATATTCTTTTCCATAGCATGTACTTGAAATGATGAATGACACAAGAGGATTTTTCCGAAGAGTATTTGGTTTTTTATCGTGAATAATAAATACGTAAAAAATATTCAGTTTCAAATAATTCCAGTATTGCTGGTTCATTATTGAATAAAATCTCAAATACCATCATATAAAATATACAAATTGAATAAATTTTGCTTATTCCAGGAAGCAAAGCATGACGTATTACGTTATTATAAAATATTATTTAGTAGTATTGAATAAGTTTTATAGAATACATTTGATAAGACATTTTTATATTTATGAAGAAAGAATTCAAATTTCTTTTTTTATTTAATACACTATCTAGTAAAAAGAAATTAACTATAAAAAAGGGCTAAGAATGATTTAAATCACTTGAATTTTATTTTCCAGCCTCTACAAAAACTTTCAATGAAGCTTTCTTTATTAAAAACAAAGAATTGCTAAAATTTTACAGAATTTTTGATTATTTTTAACAATATTCTTCGATTATATTATTTACAGTGATTGAATATACAAACAAGAAAGTGAATTACGAATAATTATTTAGTTTTGTTTCATGGCAAGTAATAGCATAAAAAATCATTAGAGCAATGTTGCTGTATTAATGACTGAAAAGAAAATTGGAATAAAAAGAAAGTATTAAGAGAATGAATTAATTACTATCTTTGCTTACATTGAAACAACCTTTAAATCGCTTTTCTCGTATATCTCCGGTTATTTTGAAGAAATTTGTCTGGCTAGGTCTAGTCAAAAATATATCTGGTGATTTCTCATTATGCAAAATTAAGGATCGAATTCGCTTGTAAGCCGACGCCTGATAGAAAGCCTTAGTTTGAATGGATTTCATTCAAAATTTACCAAAAATCTACAAATGGAGGTGAAATCCATATATCGAATTTCATCCGCCTAGCTCAAAATGTTTCTGTTGAATCATATTCACGGACAAACAAACATAATGCCAAAAATGTGTTTTCAGATTAGGAAGTGTGAAACATGAAGATTCAGCAAAATCTCGAGTTTCAATTTTTTGACGATTACAGTGCTTTGTATTTATATATTCCACATATTAAAAAGTAAAATTGTGTCCAAAAAACAAACAATAATAGTGAACATACGCTATAGAAGAACATTTTAATCAGTTTTGCAGTTGCTCCGCACTCCTGTCTTTACGCGCGTTGATGTTTTGCACATGAGAGATATTGAATAAGAATGAAGCACGCACTGATGAGTGAACATTAATTGAGACAACAATTTGTAACTTACATGCAAAGACGCATCATACGCGACATGAATAGATGCACCAACAGTTCCATCCTGTTGTATTTCGTGTTTGAATAACTTTGCACTAAATAACGCTTACTAAGCGGAAGATAATGAACTAGAATGAAGCACGCACTAGTGGATAAACATCGAATCAGCAAATTGTAATTGATTAGAAAGATTCAACAACAGAAGGTTCAACAAATTCTTGTTGAATTTTGTGTTTTATTGCTTTGCGCCATTTTCCACTTAAACAATACCATCTGAAAGTAAACAAGGCATGAAATGCATTAATATGTATTGCTTTTGCATCGCTTTTCTACTTGTACTGACTGCTACCAGTATTTTTTTTCTCTGTATTGTGTTCCAACCACTGTTTCAATGTTTTACATTTTTTAAAAGCCCCGAGAAATTAATGATGCATTAAAATAGGTTTTTCGTTTGAATTCAGAATTTTGTTACAATAAGCATAAATGTGAAGTTTGGTTGTTGTACATTTAACTATTGAGAGCATACTTTCAGATGCAAAACATGCCTTGATCGTTGTATGCATTAACAAGACTAAGCTTGGAATTAATGTACGGTCTCCAAAACTGAATTATTTTGGGACGATTTCTAACCAATGTAGTCGAGTTTTTTTTTTTTTGCAATTCTAAAACCCTTTTGTTATCCTTTCTGGTATCTATCTGAATCGATCGACTTTGGGCTAGATTTTGGACGTTTTGCATGATTTTAAGATGCTTGGATTGAAACCATACAGTAATCTTAACATTAGCGATTCCTCTAACGGCAAAATTATTTTATGAAAAACCATATGTATAATTAAAAATTCTAAACATTTATCGAAATTTGTTTAGAATTTAGAAGAGAAGCGATGAAAATTTATCACACGGATAAAAAATTTTTTATTAATGCCAAGTATGTTTCATAATTTCTGTAACAATCTCTAACATAATTCTTTGTAACACTTTGTAGTTTTTATAAATCTTAGGAAATTATTGTAAACTGTCTTAACAAAAGAATTGATTGCAATATTATATGAAAGCAAAATGTCAAGTTTAAAGATCGTCGTCGTCTTTTTATACCTTAAGTAATGTTATAGAAAGAGCAGTTGTGTTTAAAAATGCTCAATCCATAAAATTTTCCATCATTAATTATTTTTGCAATTTTATCTTTAAATACAACAAAACTATAAGAAATTAACATTTTATTAAAATCACGATTTAAAGAGAAATCTATTGAATATGCCAAAAAGTAAATTGCTTGATATTTGGCCTCCCAACAATGGGAGAAAAGAATAAAACATTTGCAGTGGAATGAAAAAGATTAAAATTGCAACAAAGGAAAATTTTATTATAAAATAAGCGCAAAATAACTTTTAAATTATAAAAATTAAAGCAAAAGCGGCCAAAATCAAATAGATATCTCAAATAAGTAATTTTATTAATACCTAGATGGTTTAAAAATCATTTTTGTGCCAGAAAAGTTTTCGAAGATGGCAAGAGAAAATGATAAAATGTTCTCTGATTTTCAATTGATTATAATTTCAAAAATTTTCTCAGATGTACGCATTCCATTTCCAAATTAATATGTGCCTGTTCCGTAGCTGTAGTTCCGACATACACACACACCTTTATTATTAGAAAAATTTAGTGAGTATAGCCAGAACAAAAAATAATGTCCCTTGTTCTTAAATAGTTGCCTTTGATTGTCCTCTTACTGAATATGGTATAAAATTAATTTATTCGATTATGAAAATAGTAGTAATATAAAGTGAAAAAATTCCTGATTATTGAAATAACAAATAAATCAATGCATATTATGAATGGTTTTCTTATTTAGATAGTCATAGTATCAAAAATTTCAAGAAATCAAGAATTTTTCCATAATTTCTTTTATCAATTTTTTGCTATTAACACAAACATACAATTTGCAACAATTGCGATTTCTCGTCATCCGCAAAACCTCTTTCAGTTTTTCTTTACTCTCCTCTTTTAACACTAGTGATGGATTTCAGATTTAGCAGATCAGGCAGCTGCCTAAGACCACTGAGTTGGCAATATGGCCGTAGTAGCCAGGTCGATTAAAAATATAGTTAGTCTAATTGCCAAATAAGCTTCAAAAATTAAAATTATATCACTGATAAAAAATAATTATATCATTGAAGCCCTTTTAAATGCAGTTGAGTTGTACAAGTTCGTATCTGTTTCATTGCTTTAATAATACTTTGGAGTTTTATGTATCTCCAGAGACAGTTTAAATATCATTGCTTACAAGCGCAAAAACTCTCATTTATGAGTCGTAATAAATAACTACATAAATAAAAAAATATTTTTTCATCAATTTAGTAAAATAAAAAGTAACCTAAAATAAATCATTAATATGTTTTAAATTAAAAATGTATTGAAATGTGAAACTAAATTAGCCAATTTGTAAAAGGAAGGACTTTATAACACGTATTGACCTGGCCACAAAACTCTTAAACCTGCCACTGTTTAACACTCAATTTATTGACACATCCTCTATACATTAAATATACTATTAAAAAGCACTCCCTTAACCGTTAATTATTATATAATCATGGCCAACGTCTTTATATAAAGCAGCAGAGAGAAAGAACGTTGATTATCGAAGTTCTTAAGTGGCGTACTAAAGAGGCAATAGAATTAGCTTTCTGTTCCAGTAAGTACGCTTCTACGGTACTAGACGAATCGTGAAAAGACAGAAACTGGTTGAGGCGGCCGTCTTCGAAACAGTTGAGACCAGAAAAACCAAGAGGGAGATGTAGGGAATTCTAACTGCATCTGTGAGTAAATTGGTGTAGAAAAAAACTCGAGATGTGTTAGCAATGTTTAACTATCTTATAGGTAGTCAGGAGTTAAAGGAGACTATTTACCAAATAGTTAATCCTTTTTATTTTCTTCTTAATTTAAGTTGCAATTAAATTTTTGAAAGAATTGTTGATAAAAGTAAATGACGAAATACGTTGGATCTTATGTTTAAAACTGCGATTATGTATATAAAAAAAGGTGTGAATATTAATTTACACCATTTGTCTAACTTTGTTCTACTTTCCGAAATTTTCCAAATCCATTTTGCTGACGCTTTAAACAAGCATATACTGCAATCCATAATTGCAATGATTTCGAAAATTCCACAATCCCTTTCAGTACTAACTGATTAAATTATAGTATTCAAAGAAATAGCAATCTGATCTGCGCGATTCAACTTCTGTTTGTGCAACATGCGATTCAAAATGTGAGCGTGTTAAATTAACTACTTTATCAGACGGAAAAAGATTTTTATTCATAAAGAAGTAAACGTTTCTCGCTGAAAAAACAGTAATCTATTTTTTCCCCCTTGAAATTCAATCAATCGGTTTATTTCATTTGAAACATACATACTATGATTTTTTTATTCTGTTCTTCATTCTATATTGATTCGCCATGTAAATTAGAAAAGAAGAAAGATTTCATGAACTGGCAACATACTGACATTAGTTTTATCGCTTTTTATGATGTATCATCTATTTTCATACTCTTCTTTAAAACAAGGATATTTGCTATATGTCTTCAGAGAAAGGATTACTAATACTGTAACATGTATGAGTTAACATCTTAATTATTTTGATCACAAGTGTTATATTAAATTAAATATTTTCAAAGTAGTAACATATTTGGAAATTGTGTTAAGGAAACAATACAAATAGTTAGAAACACAAAACACTTTATTGCTTGAATGATGAGTATATGAAACATAGAATTGTCAGAGGTGAAATTTCTTTGATTTTTTTAAGAATTGGTTAAAAAATCATAAATCTAACCAGTGGAAGTAGTCTCCCCAAAATTTCCGGAAGCTCTAATAAACTTGTGAGAATACTTTACATGGTACAGGTATACAATAATTACGTATTAACTTTTAGCGTGTATGTAGCATTTTTTCTAAATCTATCGTGTCATCCTTGGCGAATTATTTGGCGATTATTCCCTAGTATGTCTTAATAGTATCTAAATATCGAATTTGTATTTTAAGACTTTTTTTTCAATCTAGTGAAACAAAAATTTGCCAGAGAATAAAATTACAGGCACAAAATCCCATACCAAATATATTTAAGTACTCGCATTTTTGAATTACTGCGTTTATATGTTCCTAAAAGTGCCGACCAATCGACAGTTAACTCTCAATGTTGGATTTGACACAAAATTTGGCAGGTATCTGCACTATAGATAGTAAATTTGTGTACCGAATTTTATCTATCTAGCTCTCTTCACTTTGTAATTATTATGTCAACTTATGTTCGAACAGCCGGACATATACAGACTTTTTCAGAACATATTTCACTCAAAATTTGATAGAAATCTGCAAATTTGGTAAAAGGACCGTATACCAAATTTCAAACATTTTATTCAAAGAGCTTTTGAATTATTGTTGTATCAGACAGACGGACACTTTCCAGAAACGTTTTTTTTTATCTCAGGAATGTCTAAAATGTGGAAATTAGTCAAAATCTCGAATTCGAATTTTTCGACTGTTATTATCTTTATCTACACTATGTATACGAGAAAATAAAAATATGCCTTCTAGGTTTTATCATTATTAGAAAGTGTTACCTTATTTGTAGATGCTCAAACTCAAGTGGTCGGTTTATGCGGTTTGTGCACACAAGAACTTAATGTCAATTAGATCTATTGATAGTGAATTTGTGAAGTGCTGTTTTTGTTCCTGCTTTTCTGTGATATATATATTACAAAGTTTCATTTATATATTCATTATAGGAAATAAACTAAAATACTTTCTAAATCAATGAACTAGTTTTTAGAAATAGCAATCATTGAGGCTAAACATCTCAAATGCTTTCTTAACTACATGTTACTAAATCTATCTCTTTGAATTAGAGAAGGCCTAAGAATCGGCGTGATGATTTTTGTCTGGTGGCTAGAAAATATCGATCAGTAATTTTTTTTTAAATATTGGTTAGTTTTAAAGATTTATTTAAAAAATATTTTGAGTTTTTACTAAAATTAAAATTATATTATTTCTTTTAAATGTAAATTCCCTTTCTTTTCTCGCCAGAGACCTTTCGATTTAAAATATGGTAATCGGAAGAAGAATGTTATATATTCCTTCTTCCTTCTGCTTTCTATACAATCATAATTCAAAATTTAGCAAACAGGGCTGGAAAGCTTTGATATCGACTTTAGCAAAGAAATGCTTACGTCCACCAGGTTGCTACCTGAAGTTTTGCAACAAAAAAGGGTGGAAACACAACTGTGGGCTACTTTCTCCAGATTGTTCTCTAAGAAAACCATAAATTCTTGTTAAAGCACACTTATATCAAAGTCATTTTGATCAACTAAAAATGCCTCCCATTCTTTGAACCATATCTTTTTACGCCACTGATTTGGCTAGACATTTCCGATTAATTTCGATTGGACCATTGTCTTTGTATTTCGAAATGCAGTTTATCACAAAAGATATCAATTTTAGTAAATCTTTCTTCATTATCCGAAAATGACCATCGGTAAATCTATCAATATACTTAGATTTCATCATTTGTACTAAAGTAAATAGATGGAAAAAGCTGAGGGGAGGTGTTTTCATGCTCATACCACTACAATATCGTCCGATTTATGTTAAGCCCCGTCATATATCGAAGTATCTATTTCGCATCTTCTTTGACCAAAGTTTGAAGTCCAAAAAGTTCATCCATTTATTTAAATCTGCGATTACATTGAGTTTTTTCTCGTATTTCCTTCGTTGACTACTTTAAAATGATATAATGTTGCCTATTGTTTGACGCAGCATGGTCAACATCATGGCTCTTCCTCCTGTAAAATACAAACAAACAAAGTCTTTGACCGAGTGGTTTCAAGGTTTGACAAAAAAAAAAAAAAAAACTTTGAACTCAAAAGCTCAATCTAATTATGACCTAGCGTGTTGCATTTTCGAGATACCGTATTCACATATACAGGAACGGAGATGAATAGACAATTAATTATTTGATAGAATTAAGCACAATTTCATTTATCTAGCTCATTAGGGATCGAATCCCACATACGGATCGGCAGATGGAAGGTTTTCAGTTGACTAACTTTATCCCCAAATCATAGACGATTACGATATTATAGAAGAGTCTTGAGTTGGAAACTTGTGGGTCAGAAGATCCAAATTTGGTTCCTAATTATGTATAAGTCTTTAGAAAATATCCTCGATATCGTGCTGAAGTTTGTATGAAGAAGTGACTTAGAAGTCATCCCCGTCATCTGAACATGGTTCAAAATAACGAAGTCTGTTTCAAATAGCCCTTGTTTTGCTGCAAAACTAAACCCTTTGTTTATCGACGGTACTTTAAAGTACCGTTTAAATCCGGTCAAATATGATTAATGTTACTAATGCGGCGTCACAATATGACTAATTTTTCTAACAGTATTCCAAAGAACGCGAAGAACATATTTCCAATAAAAAGTAGTAGCTGTCAACTAAAAATAACATCAAAAATCTTTTATTATTAATTTAATTACTTAAAAAAGTTTTTTCTTTTCTTCCTGGGTTTATTCTATACCAAAACATAACTAATGGCACAAAAATAAATTTGAAAAATTGATGGTAAAATAATTCGATAAATAAAGAGTTAATCTATTTGTGAAACTGAATTAATAGTCTTCAATTCGATAGAAATTTACAATTTTAGTGTAGATCGCTTACCAAATATCTTCATTCTAGCCTTTGAAATTTCGAATTATCATATTTAAAAGCAGAAAAAAAACCCAACTAAAAAACAGGTTAATATAATTCAAATTAAAAAAAAATATCATGGATGTCTGTAGAGCAAAGATTATTCAGTCTCAAAGTAAACCTTTTTTTTTATATATATTTCATTGATTACAATGATTTCTCTTTGTAAATCTCATACATAACGATATAAAAAACCCCAGCTGTTTAAAATTTGGCTTCGTCCGAAAAGAACAGAAACAATGTCTACCATTGATTCCTAATTTGATATTCATTTATGGAGGGAAATAATTTAATAGCGCTCCTTCGGAAGCCTTCTCCTTCGAGGATAGCAGATCACGCAAAGGCATGCCGGGCTCAAGTAGTTAACCTGATTAAGGTCTGATACGTGCCCTCGGTCACGAAAGGAATGCCTTTATGGGGTACTTCGAAAGAGATTAAATGTTGACGAGGAAGTGGAAGAGATGACAAAGTCAAATGTCAATATTTGGTATGCAAAGTACGATTGTCTGGGGAATTATGACAATGCCGTTAATAATAATAATGCGCAGTTCTAGACTTAAATTTTTTTTGCTTCATGTAGATTTTCTAGACTTTCATGTAGACTTCTAATATCTTCTTAGACTTTGTAGATTTTCAAATATCTAATAATAAAATGCAGTGATAGTCAAACAATTTGACGTCGAAAATTTAATGGATCTCCATGATTTTTTAAAAATATTTTTCGGATAAAAAGAACAAAACACAATTAAATTTAGCATTATGTCAGTCTGTCAATAAGTTTGATTTAACAGTAATTAAAAATAATAGCAATATAAAAAAATGAAATTTGGCACCAAAATTGTAGACTGATATATCAAATTTTGGAAGAAATTTATTAAAGAGAATTCTGCCTGCCCATAATTATATGAACATAACTCCCATAGTTATATGAACATAGAACTTGATGGATGACAAGTGGTACTGTTACGAAAAATTCCGCTAAAATCGACGACGGGTTCGCAGTAGTGGCTATATGGGGACATAGCCAGTACGTCTCAATAAAAAATAACATTTATTAACACGAAGACGCATATGACAAATAACTATTGGGATGTATACAAGCAACGCACAGCAGCACTTACAACAAACAGCAATCCACAAGTAGTATTCGAGAGTAAAAATCGCAACAGCACACGAAGTGGCCAGACAGAAATCAGCAGGAGGAAGGAATCTATGTAGCTATTTATTAAGGTCTCTCCAAACGGCTGCTCTCCTCCACAGTCCCGTCACTTCATCTGTACTCAATTGCCGACTCACTGCTATACGACTAATTACTAAACACGACAAGAATTCGATGCTATTTCTATATTTGTCTCCAAGTTCTGGCACAGTTCATTTCTCAAACCATTAATCGCTTGAGCTCCATTCAACGTTTTCGCTTCGCTGGACTGATCCAGCTAATTCGTCGCTGAACCCTTATATGACTGACTTTGGCTGAAGGCTTTTGATAGAATTCGGAGCGTCACAGAAAGTTCTCGAACAATCAAGCATAATTCACCTCCTATTGGCGATTCTAGATCCAGTTCTAGTATCCTAAAGCCCAAGATTCTAGTATCTATTTTGTCAACAACTTCGTCGCCAAGCCTGGGGGCCATTAATCTGGCATCCAATCAGAATCCAATAAAGCTGACCTTCAAACTATTTTTCCTACTATGGAACTAATTGTGCTGCGAAACAACATTACAGATTCATAACAATATTATCATCAGAATTACAAATTTGTAACAAAGATTAGACTAAATCTTGAATGTCTATTTGAGTACCTATGCGTATATAAATGAAACGCATTAACAGAAAATCGAAATAAGCAAGGCCAAATTAATTTGATTTCTGGTTTTCAAATCTAAAAATAAAATCAATACGGAATTTTGGACAAAATTGGCCCAAATACTAATCTCTGATCAGAGAAGGGTCGTAAATGAATACTTGATCATATTGGCTATATGGCGAAGCTTAACTCAAAATGCATCATTGTTCGTAAAAATACAAATAAATCGAAGAGAGAACGTTTACACTGATTTGAAATAAAATATACTATATTGCATTCATTTTCCCAGGATTGAAATTTTGTTTTGTTTGTTACTTTTTTTGTATCAATTTTGCCATCAAAGATAATAATAATTTAAGGTATGTGACTACGTTCGGTAAGAATTTCTCTGAAAATCTTTCGAAAATAGTTATCATTTTGAATATTTGCATATAAAAGATTGAAAAAAACATCTAATAAAACTAAAATATACCGGTAAAAGTTTTTTTTTAATTGGAAAAAAATTAGCCTTTTTGGCTTTAAAGAGGTACAAACAAAACCCCCTCTAGTTTAGTGGTTTATCGCATGACTTGCTTAAACTTTCACAAACTGCTTAAGGAAAATATTATTTAGTTCTTGAACTAATAAATAAGCTATATATCTGTCCTTTTTTTTAAATATTGGGGTTCAAACTGATGAATAATATGAAATTTGCAATTTAAAGCACAAAAAATATATATAAAATGTTTTTTAAATAAATAGCGTACTTATTTTCTAGTTCAGAAACTGCAGACCGTATTGAGAAATTATAATATCAAACTTATACAAAAAATATTCATTATTTTTATTTATGAGGTTTTTCATAAGAAAATTCTATCAAGGACTAGAATTTGAGAAAATAGCATTAAAATGTATGTAAATGTAAATATAAAAATCTGTGTTACGCCCTCAAAAATATACTTAGAAACAAAATTGTGCCAGTTTTATAAAGAAAAAACATTTAAACATATGTTAGATTAAAAAAAAAAACATAATTTCGCAAAAAATCGACTTTTCAACGTAGACACATACCTTAAAAACCCCCTTTGAATGAAATGAGTATATTCTTCTCTCAAAACTTTTAGTATGCTATTAATTTGTTCAATTTGTTGATGTTATTTTAATTTATATATATCAGCTAATTTTCAACATTATCAAATTCATTAATGCCGCACATTCTTGAAACGTCTTTTCAAAAATGCGATAAGCTAATTTCGATTTATAGGGGAGCAGATATCCAAAATTTTTCTCTTATTTTACGCAATAAATTGTTTTATTTAACATTTCTAGAGAATTTTCATATTCAAGACGAGTTCTGTTCGTAAACATAATATTCAATTGCTGAATAACTTTAGAAATTTAGATTTCGGGGATAAAATTTTCTTTTTCTTTATTTCAAATAAATTCGCTCTTTTGTTTTCGATAATTCCGTCTTTTAATCTTTTTAGCTTTATTATTAAACTGAAAAACCTTTTGAAGACCAGCTGATTCATCGGAATATTGGTTTAATTACTTTCCATTAAATTTATTTTCCATTATTGAATCTTCACGATTCCTCTACCTCTAAAAATGTACTTAAAACAATCAGATTATGATAGACGGCAAAGACGTATTATCTTAATAATTTTACATTTCTTATGCATATGAACCATCCTTATAGAGTCAAGTCCTATGACGCCATAGTGCCTTTGAAAATATAATAATCTGGTTTATTTGTGTTCTAAATTTCGCATGCTGTGGCGTCTTTCTGTTTTTTTCGGCAAGTAAATTACATAAACATTCAACATAACTCTTCTTCCTCAGCTTTCACGAGTGGCGGAAAATTACCCGAATAAATATTTGTTGAAACATCCTACATACTGTTACAAACCTACAATTCGGCTTCCCACCATAGTTTGTTCCATCATCAGAAAGACTGTTTTAAAGTCATCGGTATTGGACGGAGTCCGGGTGTCGCGTCGCAGGTCCCAAAGCTTGGCGACAAACTTGGCGTTCATTTGGCGACTTGACGACGAATTTGGCGACTTTGGCGCCAAAATAGATTATACCCGAAACATTGAGAATTTTCCCGACCCATCCAGTAGGAACCGAGATACGCCTCGAACGTTCCTGATTGGTTGAGAGGCTTCTAGCTCCGCCTCCTGAGACCTATCAAAGGGTCTGCAGCTGCCAGAGCAGCGAAGTCAGAGTGATCGGAGTCGTAGTGGTAGTTGGAATCGACGGTGAAGAACTGGTCTTCCAGGGATTAGCAGAGCAGCAACGGAGTCAAGCAAGTGCTGAACTGAGCTGTGCGCTACTGTCTGCAGTAGATTCTTGTTGTATGCTGTTGTATACTGCACGTCTCGGCTGAAGATAATCGTCTTCTATGCTGTATATAGTTGTCGTTTTTGTGCTGTCCTGTGTATTTTCGTGTAAATAAACGTCGTTGTTTCTTTTTCTACTGGCGCCTGCTGATTGAGCGTTCTCCACACCATATAACTTCCACTATCCAAACGAACCCCG
Source organism: Argiope aurantia (assembly GCA_026543865.1). Classification (NCBI taxonomy): domain Eukaryota; kingdom Metazoa; phylum Arthropoda; class Arachnida; order Araneae; family Araneidae; genus Argiope; species Argiope aurantia. The sequence goes on along the minus strand of JAPMOR010096895.1, from coordinate 453,936 downwards.
GAAATTTCGTAACAATACTTTTAATTTAAAACAATGTAAATGTCATGCAGCAGTGTAAACTATTGTTAAAAATTAGGCAAGTAAAAAATTAAACTAGCTGTTGTGGTCTCCCCAAAACATTCTCGCATACTCTCGAATAAAGGTTTTACCAGAAAGAGCGTCTTGCATGGCATTGGTGTACAATAGCTACGAAATGTTAAACACTGGTATGAATACAGCATTTTTCATGTTATCTATTGTGTAATTCTGATTGAGGTATTTCTCGATTAATCCCTGATATGCCATTAATAGTGCCTGAAAATCGAATTTTGTGTTTCAGACGCGTTTTTCTCAACAGATTGAAACAAAAATTTGGTACAAAATTGCACTTGTATTCACAAAATCATGTTGAAAATTTGATATATTTAAGTCATTGAGTTTTTGAATTATCGCGTTTACATGCTTCTGAAAGTATAGACGGCAAACAATCAATCCTTTGTTGGGTTTGGTTCAAAATTTGATAGATGTCTACTCTAGAGATGTTAAATCTGTGTACCGAATCTTATCCGTCTAGCTCTCTTCGTTTTATAATTATCGTGTTAATTTATATTCGACCAGCCGGACATACGAACTTCATCTGAACTTATTTTATTCAAAATTTGATAGTAATTTCCAAATTTGGTATAAAAACAATATACCAAATTTCATCGGTCCATCTCAAAACATTTTTGAGCTATCCTTATAATAGACAGACGGGCAGACAGACAGACATTTTTCGAAAATGTGTTTTTTGAACTCAGGGAGGTCTAAAACATGGAGATTCGTCAAAATCTTGAGTTCGAATTTTTTGACGATTACTATGCTTACTCTATACCATGTATACGGGAAAGTAAAAAATAAACTATCTTCAAGATTCTCGAATATTCTGGACCCTTCAATCTTTGTCTCCAAGTTCCTGGCACTCCTTCAAGACTCTTTAGCAAAAAATTATCACTACTATTGAATTAGTTTCATACATAATTTTTTAAATTTTAAAAAGTTTTTAATTTTTTTTGTAAATAATATTTAGGAAGTCATTACAGAAAAAAAAAATCTAAACCTTCTTCTAATTTTCATTTAAACAAAATTTTAATTAAAATTTCTAGTGAATTGCTCCTAGTGATACATTTTCACCATTCACAGTATATTTTGTACTAAAATTGGTAGCCTAAGGCCAAATTGTATTGTTTAGAGCCCACACACACACACATTTTCTTTTCTTATTATTAGAAGAGATTATTCTAATTTGAATTTAGATTTGCTTATATTTTGAATCAACGAAAATTTCAAATAACTGTAAATATAACATTTGCTTATAATCTCACTCATAAATGAACGCATCCCACATAACCCAATCCATTTTCTAGCAAAACTTAAATATACGCTTCAAGTCCACGAATATTCATTGCAGCGTAAACTGAATGAATGGAAAATAGGAGTCATTAACACCATCAAACCGGATGCAAATTGTTCCAACATACATGAATTTTTTAAACCACCTGATCATGAATAATTGAATCTATTGGCTCCAACACAAAATCTGGAAAGCGATAGTACCTTGCGAGTCATTTACTGGTAGTCAATAGCTTCGAGTAGAACTTGCGACTTGATGAAATGCGCTATTATGCTGTCTTGTTACATTTTTGCGGGTAGGAATTTTCGGTGAAATGCCTGCCTACGGCATATAAATTGCCCTATTAGAGGGAACTACAGTATTTCAAATAGAAGTTCCATAAATACTGTAGTTTTGTTTCGATAATTTGGTATCCGTATATATGAATACAGAAAGAATTTCTACGAATAGGGAAAGAAGATAAAAATAATACAAAATATTTTATTTAAAGCCTTTGCTTTCATAGTGATGAGCATTTTGTTAATGAAAAAATTGTATATGTATTACGGGGTTTAAGGTTTTTATTTTTATCTACATTTGTAAAAAATTAACGAAAATGTCCTCCTCTGTGAGGTGATAAGAGAAAAGTTAGTTAGAAAGTTGTTCAGAATCAACTATTGTGTAAGAAAGATTCTCAATGCCAATTATAAGGCAAAAGCGAAAACTGAATTTAAGTTTACGCTGTTCCGATCGATAGCCATATTGATTCTGTTACAGAGAACTAATATGCAAATCTGAAAAAATGATACAAACTGGACCAACTGACTGCCTTTATATAAGGTAAGTTTTCAAGTTTTTAAAATTCTATATTTTATAAATAAGATTAAAAAACATATATGCCATTCTAAAGGTATTTTACGAAAAAAAAATCAACTAGTATATTGTTACGGAAAAATTATTCTGAGGAGAGAATGCTAAAAACTGCAACAAGCTCGATAACAGATTATGATGTTTTTATTCGACAAGAAAGCACAAAAACACAAATGACAAAACGTGCTCAAAAATACAAATTGAATTAAACAACAGCATACAAGCAATAAACAAGCGTAAATAATCTGAACGACTTTAAAAACTCAGAAAGGGCTTGCTGGAAATAAATAGTTCAAAGATAGAATTCACTCGTCTACACTTTTCTTTCGACTCGACTTTTAGTATTGTCAGTGCTCTTTCCCGTTTATAGCTCCCATGAGATATTTAGATTCGGTAAAATGTAGAGTTTGAAATTTTTATGACGCTTCTTTATAAACTCCATACTAATGAAAGGTATAAAATGTAAACATTAATTTTTGAGATGATCTGTGCCTTTTTTCGGCCACTTTGAAGTTATCTACAATTGCTTAGATGCCTAGTTATCGAATAACAGAGTTTATTTATTATACTTAAAATAATTAATTGTTTCGTAAGACTAAACACCAGAAAATAATACGATAGTAAAAACAAAACAAAGCAAAGTCTTATTACTGTACTGAAACGCATAACATTATTTTCTCTTTCTTGTATACGAGGCTTAAAATACAAAAATATTATAGTCGTAAAAATAATTAGATTTTAAAGATCTCGACATATCAGATCTTCCGAGTCTGAAAAACATATTTTTTATAATTATTGTACGTCTGTCTGTCACTCTGTCTGTTTGTTAACAAGATATCTCAAAACTGCTTGAGCTATGCAGTCGAAATTTTGTATACGGAACTTCGCACAGAATTTGTAGATTTCGGTCGAATTTTGAAAATATTTAATTAAGAGCAAGGGTGTCTGTTCGGTTGTCCAATTAAAGTAATCGCGACAGCTCAAAGACGGGAAAAAGTTAAATAGAAAAAAAAATTAGTTCATAGATTTAGCATCAAAAATTAAAACCGTATAAAATTTAGAACCAAATCCATCCGTCGTTCGATTCTTTCACAAGCATACGAAAGTGACAACACAAAAATGCAATGACTTAAATAAATAAGGTATGTGGTCATGTAGGATTTTATGGATAATGTTTGTTTCAAACGTTCGGAAAAATGGTGTACAAAGTACATATTCGGTATTCTGTTACTTATGTATTAACCACATCTCAGTGCTTAATCACCAAACAAAAATTACTAAATATTGTACGCTAATAGATTATTTCGTAATTGTTTATTAACAATGTCATCCGGTTAATACACTAGACGTAAGTAGGGTACTGAAAATAAAAATCTGATCATTTGTGGCTTTCCCAAAGTCTGTCATTTATGCGGGGGTGAGAAAGGAAGAAACAACTTTATTAGATGGTATGCGATAAAAATTGAACAAAACTTTTCCTCTGATTTTAGAAAGAATTTTTCTATCCAAAATCTTAAAATGAAGGGCACTATAAGTAATACTAGAAGGAGTCAGAATTATTATGAAACTATCACAATAAAAAAATTTCTAGGCTTTAATTTAAAATAAAAATGCAATATAAATACATTGAAATACCATTTCGCTTAGAATATTTCTATCAGCAACTCACGCTTTTACTATTTTTTTTAATTCCATTTTTTAAACTTTTTAGTAAGTTTGTACAAGTGCATTTTATAATTAAAAATTATTTATATGATCAATTTCGAAACACAGCAAAGCTTCAATAAAGATATCTCCCTAAAGATGTTCTAAGGAAATAAAAAAAATACCATTATATGTATACCAGTTTATGCAATCGCATAATAGATTGCTCCTTTATCATAGCTAATTTATCTAAAAATACTATTACGAGCGCCGAAATACGCTTGGAATATTTTGAATCGCTGAAAAACTACGCCACTGAATTTTCATGAATATTTAATTATAAACTTGTTGCAGCGATACATTCCTAAACAATAATTCAATTCGTATTCTAATTATTTGCTGTCAATGACGTTTGATATACGTCAATGCTATCAGTTGTGCAAATTGGAATCTCTATTCATTAGCACTGCGTATAGCCGTGTTGCAATAAACTTCAAAGCTAAATGGAGCTAATCGAAAAAAAATGTTCGATTTTCATGGCACAATGCTTAAATGGTTGCGTGACGTTATGTTGCAACTAAAAAATTGCACCAGCGAAAATAGTTTCGTGGAAAAAAAACATGCGAAATTGCCAGATTGTCGTATCACGCATACGACATTTATTTTGAAGTGCCTGTTCCAAATAAATAAATGTTCTTAAAATTTGATGTCAGAATTATAGATTAAGATATTTGATATTCTGGATCTATAATACAAGTTTTAAACGAATACTTGTCCAATTGCTGAAATGATGCTTGACGGCAATTTTTAATCTAATATGAAGTAAGTAATTATTTTGAAAGAAATGGCATTTAAACTGAATGCTATTTTTAAAAATTGTAATGTAGGAATTAGGGATTGTAATACCGGGATACCGAATACCGGTATTTTGAGCCATTTGTACAACTTTGTAATATTGGTATTCACAAGATTAAATACCGTTTTTTCAGTATTTAATAGAAATTTTTTAAATTTTCTACACTATATGTACAGGGATCGCCAACATAGCAAAATAGAATACGTTTTTGTTTTAATGTCTTCCTAAAGGACGAAATTAATTGGACTGTGAATACAAAGTTGCATCGTACAATCAAGAGAAGTGATAAAATAATGTTTGACAACGGATTGTAAAACTCTCCGTGCTTTTGCGCATGCGTTAGGATGGGTTTAATTCAACAAAATAGGGGTGAGAGGAAAGATGAAAGGAGGGGATGTTTACATTTAACAATGAAGACGGTTTATGAGACTTTAACAATACTAATACAGAAGGAAAAAGGTACTAATGCACATTAAAATATTTCAGAGCAATTTTTATTTAATAAAAGGGACATAAATATTAAATTATGATGAATAAATGAAAAATTTCTGTTCTTAAAATTTGTTTACTTCTAATGATGGAAGGATTTTTGAAACTGATTAATCCAATCCAAAAAGCAATAATCGACTTAAACCTGTAAATTAATTTTTCAGATAGTGAATTCGACTTAATATCCAGAACTGTATCAACTCTACTTCAAATAAAACTATCTGTTGAGGCATCATGTCGGAGAGATTCTGATTTATTAACAGCTAATGGAACAATAAATTTCATGTTGCAGTCATTGACAGAACAGCACACATCACAATCTGAAGAATTATATATTAAATTGAAAAATCGCACAAAAGAAAGGCATACCGAAATAGGAAATGTCTTACGGTATTTATATAATTATAATGATTTTAAAAATGAAAAAGAAGAAAAGGGACTGACCAATTAAAATCTGATCAAGTTTATAGTAAATTTTCTTAAAGTTTTTTACCCTCAAACCTATTCACATTCAGAAAAATTCGGTACAGTTATCAAAGATTATGATGACACTAATACCGATAGTGAAAAGGAATTGCGCCTTGAATAAAAATTAGAATTAGCGATAAATAAAAAAAAATCAGCAAACCAAAATACAATACAGAAATCAGCTTATATCCAAAACCATCCGAGGAAATATCGATTTATTTGAAGATGAGGAATTTAGAGGTAAATGCTTGGAAAAAGTACATCGCGTACTGCTAACAGTACCACCAACTAGCGTAGATGCCGAAAGAGCGTTTTCGACAGCTGGTAATTTTTACACGAAATTACTTTTTAGGCTTAATGACAATACAATTGATGCATTATGTTTTTTAAGATCACATTTGAAAAATTTATAATAGTATCATAGACTGAATAGTGATATTTACAGTATTTTGTGATTTAAATAAATAAGATGTTTCTTTACTTTTTTGTGATTCTTTATATACTATTAAAATTTATGTTACAAATTATTTTTTGTGATATTTACACTCTCTAATAAAACTGACAAATAAAACAAAGAAACACTTGTGTTTTCTTTCTTTTTCTAAAATTTCTACTACCGGTATTAAAACCGGTATCCCGGTATTAAGATCTAAAAAATACCGAAATCTGGTATTGAACCTTTGGTCCGATATTGCAATCCCTAGTAGGAATCTAATTATAAAAGGAATGCTTTATAATCAATACATATTTATTATGATTTTTCTCGCTTTATCTCTAGTTTTATGATTTTATAAGCTTATTTCATGCTAGCAAAGATAAAAATTTTAAATCGATTTTTCATTTCCTAAAGTGTTAGAATTTTGAAATTTTCTCTATTTTTTGTGTTCTCGATGAATGTTTGCTGTTTTTGGAACATTACTATTAGCCAATCATAAAATTTTAATTAAATGTAGATTCATTATGAATTAAAATACTTGGTAATGAATTAGAGATAATAATATATATGTTCAGGTCATAGTGTTTAATTTATTGTTACTTAATATCCGCCATCGATAACAACCTGCCAATATTCTACAAGTGCTAATTTTTGTTGATTTTAAGATTATGAAGCGATTTGATTTCCAGTTATCTATTATTTTCAAAACAGACAGTATTTTTGTTTTAATGTTATCTTTTAATCATATTTTATAATTTTTTATAAGAAACTTTTCTTAAATCAGTATATGAAGTTATACTTCTGTATAATTTTACTTTCTCATATACGAAGTATTTAGAAAGTATTATAATTATCAAAAAAAAAAAAATCAAATTCTGGATTTTATCGAATATCCACACTTCAAACTCCCCTGACTACGAAAAACAGATTTATGCATTATGTCTGTCTCCTTCATATTACTTATGTCGGTCTATCTGTTTATTTATGATTTTTTCGTGTTTTATCTATAATCTTACGCTTTTATTAAACGAAGCGTGTTTCGTGTTTGCAAAGATTAGCTTTTGCAATTGATTTTTCTTTCATTTCCTGATGTATTAGAATTAAAAAAAATTTCTCAATTTTTTGTATTTTTGATGAATAATTACTATTTTTAGAATATAATTGTTAGCTAGTCATCTTATTATATTTAAGTTTTAATTCCATATTAATATGGTCATCTGGTAATAAATTAGAGATATTAATATATATATGTTAAGCGCAATATGATTAATTGATTATTATTTATTATCCACTATCGACAACTAGATGTGTACTCTGCATATTAAAAATAATTAGAAAACCCAGAACCAATTTACCAGCCATAACCATTGAAACTATTTGATCAGTTTTTGTTTCATATGTACGTTAATGACATCTACATGAGTCATCTATGATCCTTTGTGCTCAACTTATCAGGAAATATCGAAAACATTATTTCACTCTACATTTTCTTTAAGAAAAATAACATTGTTCTCTTATTGCAACCACTAAATAAAATGTCTGATATGCCGATTTTCATCAATTTTTATGTTATATGATATCATATGATGACATGTCATCAGGGATCATCTACCCTTTCCGTCTCTATTTTCGAGATTAAACAAAAATAATACTTTGACAAAGCCTCATTTTCAAAAAAATAATTAAAAAAATTAAAATTAAATCTACTATCTCAAATTCTAAGTTATCATGTAAGAATATTATTATTTTTAAGTCATTATTTGTCTTAATTATCTTAAGTCCTTAACCAGTTTATTCCGGTTTGAAAAAATCACGAGACTTTATCGGTTTCTCTCTTTCTTTCTTTCTCTCTATATATAATGATAATTTTTTAAAAAATTCATTTTCAGTTTTTCTAGCTGGCAAACAAATTTTCGAAGCTCGACTGATTTTGAGATGAAATAACAGCTATGATGTCATAGTTCTGCGTCAATCTTTTAAAAACGCATCTGCTGTCAAAGAAGCATATGTAATAATAATGCAATATTGGTAAAAGTAGGTCAACCTTTTAAGAACGCATCTGCTTTCAAAGAAGCATACATAATAATAATGCAATATTGGTAAAAGCAGGTAAAAAAATATATGCTATTAAAAGACGATGATGAAAATTGCCATTTATGCTTTATTCACTGACTACGCAATTTCGAGCTTCAATATTCATTGCCTACGTGATTTAGAAATTCAAAACCTCCTAACCTAAACAACATCAAGTTCTCACATGATAATAAAATAAATAAAATTGCCAATTTTCGTCGCCATCACAATTTCGTTACTTTGGAATCGGAGCTAACTCTTCAGAATACTCTATCATCATTATATAATTTCAATATAAAATTGTTTTTTTTTGAAGATGTATGCTATTAAAATGGGTCGACATGAATATATAAAAATCTTTATTATGGTTTCCGAAAGCAGTGGCTGTTAATATGATTAAATTGATCATATCAAAAATATGATGTTGTTGTTGTTGTCTTGTCCAGTAGTGCAATAGGACTAGATCTATCCAAAAGTGTCTAAAACGTCTTTGGCCACATAGATAATCTCAGTAGAGTAGAGGAGTTGATGCAGTGAATCGAGATGAATCTTGAAGAGCTTCGCCAAAATGACTGGGCAATCAAAGATATGGTCGGGGGAGAGTTCGGTATAAATGCAGTTAGAACAACTTCTGTAGCTTCGATAGCCATCGGAAGACATTTTCATTTCCCTGAAGTGTTTAGTCCTCAATCTAGCAATGGTTGTGGATATAGTACGATCACAATTTAGGGCAGGGATGGAGTGCTTCTGAAAAGAAGTAGGAAGCAATCTGCGACTGGCTATTGCATCAGCTTCAGTCAGGGTCAGGCTGTAAGAAAGTTGAGGGTTTTCTCGGTCCTCCTTGGCCAGGATATCAGTTTTCTCATTACCCTCGATATCGACGTGTGCCGGAATCCATTGGAGAATCCAGGTTCTTTGGGCCTTAGTTATTTCATTTAAGAGCAGGATGATATCTTGGGTGAGCTGGGAGTTTCCTCTTAATATGGCCTGGAGGGCAGAGTGAGAGTTCGAGAATAATAAAAGTCCATTAGAATTTTGGATTGCTTTGGTGTAGTAGAGATTCAAAGCCTCCTTTATAGCCACCAGCTCACAGGTGTAGTTTGAGGCAATTTTACCAACAGATATTTTGTGGGATTCAGATTTGTCATTTGCATAGGTCGAAAAGATGCTGGCACCACCCCAGTCAAGACTGGAGTCCGAAGAGCCATCAGTAATAGCAATGGCCAAATTTTGAGTCGAATTTGAGAGCTCACGGATGGTGCGGAGACCCTTCTCCCTTATCACTGCAGCTGGTTCTTTTTTAGTGCAGGGATATAGAAGATTTAAATTTATTTTAGCCCTTGGTGAAGGACTGATGGGGAAAGAGGGTTCCTGAATATAAGAAAAATCCTCATGCTGTAAGCTGATTTCCGTTCCAATTTTTTTTTGTCAAACTGAATGGTGGAAGACCGTTTTAATCTGGTCTTGCCATTCCATGCCTTACTTGAGATATGGAAATCTGTTGCACTTCTAATTTTATTTGTGAACTTTATGGTGGCCAATTTTCTTCTGCTTTCCAGAGCTGCTAGGCCGCACTCAGTTTCAGCTTTATAGTTATTTGTGGACGAAACAGCACCAATGATGATTTTAGATGCTCTGTACTGTACAATGTTAATTTTGTCCTTTGAAGAAGATGAGGCCGGTGCCCAAAATCAAAAATATGATGATCAAAATTTATGATCAGATCAAATATGATAAAGTTACAATATTAAAAGTAAAACTTGTACATTAATGATACAGAATTTTGATTGGTTTGCTATATTTCAAACTGACGAAATTATCAATTTGGACAAGAAATTTGTTAAAAGGTTGCTGTAGCTAAGAATTGTGTCAAAGTTTTATTTTGCAATATCTCTAAAACTGGAGAGGAAAGAGGTCGATAATCTCTGATGGTCTTTGAGAGAACATTCTCATGAAATAAAAATTTTCGAAATTGATACAGTAGTTGTGGCTGCGAATATAGCAAGGTATATCTCTTTAGAGAATGTACAATAAAGCAGTATATGTTTTCAGTTTCTTTCGAAAATGCAGAACAGTGTAAGGTAGTCCACCCTTCATGACATATATGAACTTTCATATGAAACAAAAATAGGGGAAATAGGAGCAGTGATTGGAAATGAGTCAATGGTTCATTGATTTCTTTTATTATTAAATATATAGATTAAATTATTAAAATTTACATATTAATCACTTTAAATGTAACATAAATAAAAAAAATTATGAAACATGTTAAGATAGAAAAAAATATAAAGCATTAAACTTTTCAGAAACACGGTTTAATTAGTGTACTAATAGCAACTGGCATCCAGGTGGTTCGATTGGAAATATTGATTGCATTTAACTTTAGTTAAATATCCTGTGCATAGTTTAATGTTCAGAAATCACTCGTTAAAGTATTTTTTAAGAAAAAATATTTTAATTTTAAAAATCTTACTCTTGTTCAAACTTATTGTTACCTGAAACATCCTAATATAGTTGACATCATAATGCATTTAGAAATAAAGCTATCTCCTTCTAATTCCCCTGTTCTGTAATTTTACTGTGTTATTCCTCATGTAAAATACACAGATATCAAACAAACATTATTCTTCTCCTTTTAAGAATAGAATAAAACAAAAACAAAAAATCAAATATTTTGAAACAGTGAAAGCGACTTTAATTTAATTAATATATTAGAAAAAAATTGCGAAAATTATTTTTAAAAATATTAAAACAGATAAAAATTGTTGCTATAGTTGTCCAACATAGTATCTTTGGAAAGATAATTTTTAAATTTTAATATATCATAAATATTAGATTTTTGACGATAATATCAAACGGATTTATCGTAGAACATAAAAATATCGCCTAATCAACTATAACTTTAATCAATATTATAAAAAAAATCGCTTCAAAACACACATTTTTACTCTGCAAACTATAATCGTAACAAATATAAAAACTTCAGGATAGAAGAAAATATATATATCTGCCCTCCAACACACACACACACACGCTCACGCACACATACACACACACACACATACACACGGTGAAGTTTAAAAAGCAGAAAATAATCATAATCAAATTTAAATTTTAAATCAGTCGAAAGAAAATCATAAAATGTCAGGAATTATAAACAATACTGTCGAGAAATTAAAACAAAACAAAAGTACCAAAAGGGGAGCAAATATTTAAAAAAAATTAATTAAAATATATGTATATTATAAATTTGTTTAAAACTTTTATTTGCTTAAAATATTTCTGTTAGTGCCACATGCTTTTACAATAGTTTTATGTTTTAGATAAAGGAATAGTTTTTGTTTGAATTTTAAAATAAACTATATCTGGAAATTTTGTATAACATCACCATTTACAAATACGTAATTAATTTATACTCAGCTTAATCATAAGAGTACATCCCCCCCCCATTCGTAAAAAAAGCGAAAGGACCCTTTAAAATAAAAAAAGGAGAAAAAACTCCTTTTAAACTTTCAAATCAGATTAGTTTTCTTCTTTTCATTACAAATCAAGTATCGTTTTTCATTTAAAGAACAATGTTGTTTGAAATATTTTGATGTTCTGGGAACTAATTAATTTATTACATTTTTATATTTTATTTTCTAGTGCAGACGATTCTTAAACAACAAATATTTATTCGCAACTTGCGTCATCGATGACATTTATTACGTCACTACTATCAATTACTATTGGACAACTGGAGTTTTTTATTCATTACCATGACGCGCAATCGTGTTCTAGCAACCATTAGCGCTGAACGAAGCTAATCGAATGAGAGAACGTTCGATTTACGTCGAACAAAGCTCATATCGTGCCGCGATTTCATTACTTGCTACTCCTCCCCTTTTTTGCATTTAAAAAAAATTGGACCAGCGAAAAGGATTTCGTGGAAAAGATTCCACAATTTCTAGTTTGGCATGTCAGCCAGGCTCTTTATTTTAAAGATCCCATTTGAAATAAAGACTTTAAAATACAATATTATGTTAGATTTATAGAATAAAGAAGTTATAATGGATTCGTTGGTGTAGTGCTAACATTTTGTTGTTGTTTTGAAGATATGTGAAACAATTTAATTCAAACTATCCATTATTTTCGAAATAAACAATTTTTTTGCTACAATGTTATTCTTAGAAATTTTATAATAATAATTTTATATGAGTTCATAGCTTTCTCTATTTTTATATTCTCATTTGCATATAATGTATATCTCGGAACAATTCACTGAAAATTTTTATTAGAATTTTTTTAAAGTAAAAATTAGAGGAAGGTTTGGATTTTTTCCGTAATGACTTCCTATATATTATTTACCGTAAATAAATAAAATAATAAATTTTGGAGAGATTGCGAAAAATTTCGGAAAGATCGCCCTTCTTTATTATGTTTTTATTCTTTTAAACATTCTTATGCTTACAAAGATGCAATTTTATAATCTATATTTTATTCATCTCTTGATGCTTTAAAATAATGATCGCCATTTCACTGTAAGATTGCATGATTTGCTGGGAAATAAAATGTCATTCGTAAACATTCGAAATTAGATGTGGTAAAACCGTCTTGTCTCAGGTGCATATAAAAGTAAAATTAATAAGACACTACGCTAAAGGCTTTTAATCATAATAGTCCTTATTTTGAATACAAAAGCAAGAAACCTCCCTTAAAGTTGGCTTTTTTATGCCTTTATTGGATAGACAACTCATAAACGATTCTCATTTTGTTAATTCCATGAATGTGACAGAGAAAAAAGCGTAGATCCTATTTATTTTTCCTGTCTAGAACTTTCTGGACACTCACAAGGCTGAAAATTAGTTTTATTTAATTAATAGTAAACATTAGAGTTTCAGAAATATTGATTGTACTCTGAGCAAATTTATTATTCTTTCAGGCGTTCAGAAAAAAAAAAATCCTGAAATTCTTGGCAGCACTTATGAACAATTGTGAACCTTATTACTTTAAGATTTTACACAATATCTTCAAAATATTTGATATTCTAAATACTAGACAATATAGTATAGATATCATAATAATCTTGTTGGGTATTTTATGTAACGATGGCAAACGATTTCACCAGGACATCACGATAAGAGAGGGTTAATACCTGAGCAGATGAGATACTCATATGATGGCAAACTGATATTGGATGCAAAAGGATGGTATAAACAAAGCTCTTTGAAACATGATAAAGGAAAAGAAACTTTCGAGATGAAATCATAATAATTTTCTTTTTGTTTCATTTCTTTTCTAATTCTTAATTAAAGTATAGAAGATTTGAGGAGTGCTGTGTTTTTAAGAAAAGAATTAAAATGTCTTACAAAATTTATCAAGCGAAAGGTCTTTAATGTAACGATTTAATATAAACACTACCAAGTTTGATTGCTATAGCCATTTGGTAGCTGATTCTAGTGAAAAAATGTGATTTCAAGAAATTACAAAGAAAGTGGACGACTTATATCAGGATTTCAAGAAACCACAAAGGAAATATGCATTTGTTTATTGTTATAATCTGCAAAGAGACTAAATGAACAATCTTCACATAAGAATGTCAAACAAAAGATTTTGTTGTGGAATTAAATTAAGTTTTCCTTTGTTTTTGTTCTTAGTTTTACCTTACCTTAATTTCACGGTGTAAAATAATTTAATATTTAATATTTTTTATTGTAAAATCAACTTTTATGTGAAGTACAGGAAATTGCTTATCACCTGAAAGGCTTTTTAATTAAAGCTAGAATACTGGTTGGGCCAGACTATTTTTATAGCTAATTTTCTTCCTAATTAAAAAACTAATTAGCAGTTGTTACTGATGTAAATTATTGATCATCTGCTTTTAAACTTTTAATATTCTTCAAGAATTCTGCTTATGTGTTCACTCAATAGATCTTCATTTGTATTCTTGTTCCTTAACAATGAAAAAAAAAATATTGTTACAAAAATTGCATAAATTGTCTTTTAAACCCAAGAAAAAGCATTTTAAAAGTTAAAAAAAAACCCCGAGTATTTTTAAATTTCTATGTCATCTAATTGTGGAGTATCTACAAAATTCTTATTTCAAAATCGCTTGTATCTTTTGGATTAATTTTAAAATTTGAAAAACTGGTAAAATTAGAAAGAAAAAGTGCATGGGAATGAAACTGGCATCACTAGTATCATATATCTGTACCGATTTCGGTAGCTCATTGGTTAATAATAGCTCATTGGTTAATAATAAAGGTTAATAAGAAATGGTTTAGGATGTATAGATCTAATAAATACTTTCTGCTGTATTATTAGTATATATTAGCCAATTTCAGCGAACAGTTATTTAAAAAAAATTCTATTAAATGTGTGATCTAGCTTGCCTTATTAGCTATCGTAGTGAAGTATTTTAAAAGTTTAACTTTTGCTAGTATTATAATGGTATATAAGTTTAAAAAAAGTAATTTTGAAAGCTGTGCACTTTTCTGTTCATTGTTCTATGCAACTCTCTAATATCTCAGACGGCTATTCAATTTATTCAACAAAAAAATTCAGTAAATTATAAAAAGAAATAAATTTTTACGTTATATATTTCATACATGCAATAAAAAAACTTGATAGAGCAGTAGTAATTAAAAATGAATGAACTTTAATATTTCCCCCCATTCCTTACTCGTAAGGCTAAACATTAATTATAGGCGCGACAAAATTTAATATTAAAAAAAAACGTACTTTAAACAGAAACTTACTCAACAGGGAGCGGGCGGCGGTAACCTGGTGGTAAGGTCTCGGCTCGTGAGTCGTAGGGTTTCAAGTTTGAAACCCGATTCCACCGAAGAACCGTCGTGTAAGTGGGTCTGTTGCACGTTAAATGCATCAGGGCCAAATGTCCTCCCGCTGGTGAGGTGTGGTGTGGAGAGGGGAGTGCCATCTCAGGTGTTGTCCTTGGCATCTGATCACGGTTCAAAATTACGAGTTCCGTCCCAAATTATCCCTAGTATCGTTTTAAAACGGGACATTAATATAACTAAAAACTACTCAACAAGGAAAAATAAGTCGTATCTGTATTCTTTTATCAGAACTTTGAAATAAATATCAGAAGGAAGTATTTGTAGCAGCGATGAAAGATGACGAATTGAATTTCCTTACGATAATTAATGAATTATTATGCAATAAGTTCAAAAAAAAATTTTAAAAATTATATTGATACAAAAATATTTTAATTAAATTTTTTTTAATTAAAAATTGGAAAAAATTGTTCAGCAACTAAACAATTATTATCTAAAACATATTTTCTTTGAATTTTAAGATGATTTAAAATTCATTTTTGTTTTAGTATGTTTTGGACAGTTATGGCTGAAAAACATCAACATTTTCATTTAATAAATTTGAGCATAGTCATAATTTCCGACTTTCAAAGTATGTCTGTACCATTTGACAGTTTTAGAAATAACAGCCAACTTTGTTGAGAAAACACACATACATTTATTAGTTACACATCTTTCAAAGTTAGTTACACATCTTTATCTATTACACATC
>JAPMOR010096895.1:404289-438212 GCA_026543865.1 Argiope aurantia | reverse complement strand
TTTCAAAGTTAGTTACACATCTTTATCTATTACACATCTTTCAAAGTATGTCTGTACCATTTGACAGTTTTGGAAATAACAGCCTACTTTGTTGAGCAAACACACATACATTTATTAGTAATCGAGATTGCATTTATTAATAAACAAACTAATATTAGTCGAGATTATATTTTTAAATAAATTAATATACTATAAAATGTAAAATTACATAAAATAATGCGATTATATTTGTACTTCCCAGATTGTTTGATAAACGTAATTTTTGGTTAGGTTTTGTCGGTAATTTTTGGACGTATAAAACATTTTTATTGCCATTTGGAAGAACATTGACTTGTCTAGATACTAAATTATTTTTAATATTTTGTTTGGCATTTCTCAACTGTTTTTTAAATATAACGTTTATATGTTTGCATACTATTCAATTCATGTTAAAATAATACATTTAAGGCCTTCGCAGAACTGACATTTGGACCCCGGGCAAATATGTTTGGCATTTTGTAATTACTTGTGTAGCAGGGATTCAATAATAAAAGAGACTTTCAAAATTTTAATTATATTTTTAATTCAAAATTAACCAAAAGTAATACGTTTTTCCTAAAGTACTTCGGAGAATATCATGGCAAAAGAAATATTTTTACAAGTATGTAAAATTAAAAAGAAAGCAAGATTTTTAGTAGTAACTTTTTTTTCTGTATAGCTTTTAAAATTTTAATAGATTTTTAAAAATATTTTAAAACAAAACTTATTACTTTTGATTTATAAAATATATTAGTTGCAATCATTGGGAACATACATTTTTACATGCTTTTTATGGCCGCTATAATTAAAATAACGGTTTTAAAAATAAGATAACGATTAACGAATCAATTCTAAAATGTTATCATGTAATAAAATTTCGGTCTAGAGAAACTTCTTTAATTCTTTCACATCATCCTCTATTTTTTTTTATATTTATGCTCTCTATTTACTATTAATTTTCTGCAAAATTACTGGTATTTCGAATGATCTATGATAATATGGGACTAATCCAAAACTTTTTGATTTAAGTTAAAATTTATTTTCAACTTCAGTGCAAAGTCGTTTGTTCAGGAAAGAGTTGGTGTAAATATTGGAATATTCTTTGCTGCGGCCATATCTGGTCTGTTGTTTGTTGTTTCATACATATAAGAGCCATCAAAAAATTCCTACCATGAAAGCATAATCAGACAGGTACAACATCTAGCTTAACAGAAGATCCAGGACGGTGACGATGATTTAAAAATTACTTTTTTATTGGCACGCTAGAAAATGGCGAATCCCATATCAAACATTGCATATTGTTGCTGAAGAGCAAAATCCATTACTAGACATTAATACTATGAGGAATTATATTTATTTTACTAATCTAGGACAGGTATAAAGGCTTCAGTTTGATTTATAAAACATTACAAATAATAAGGAAAATGATATAAAATTTTGCATTATTATAATTTTTTGTTTGAATAAGTGTAAGCTATTACAGTATGATCTCAAGCATCAGATGGCGCTAAAATTGGAACAACAGCGGACATAGATTAGAGATTAATACTTCCAAATGGTATATAAAATGTGACAAATAATGCTTATCAATTGGATTCCTACTCAGTTATAAACCCTGCCAGAAAATGTATAAATTCTGGTCGTTAATAGTTACGAAGACTTTTTGTTAGATGAATGCGACAGACCACGGGTGCAGGGAAATTAAAATTTCCGGATAAAGCTTATAAATTATTATAATTAATAAGGTTATTCAAATCAAATTGCGTTTAAATAGATCTGTTTAGAATAAATATAACCTATCCCTGGAACTGCATTCAAATAAATCATTTTAGAGATGCAAGCTACCCTGAACTTCGCCCAAAAAGATCCATTTTGAAGTGCAACCTCACCCTGGAATTGCCTTTCAAATAAATCCGCTTAGAAGAGCAAGCTATCCCTAGAACAGATCTATTTTGAAGAACTGCAAGATTCTCTGAAACTGCTTTCAAATAAATCCTTTTAGAGGACGTGTAAGCTACCCTGAACTGCGCTTAAAGATATCCGTTTAGAAGTGCCAGTTATCCCAGGAACTGCGTTCGAATAAATCCGTTTAGAAGTGCAAGGTATCCCTAGAACTGCGTTCAAATAGATCCTTTTAGAAGAAGTATAAGCTATCCCTGGCATTTAATGGTCTCGAGAACTTCACTTTATACTAGGGATTGCAATACCGGTATTTTGAGCTATTTGTACAATTTTGTAATACCGGTATTCACAAGTTTAAATACCGCTTTTTCGGTATTTACCAGAAATTTTTAAAATTGTCTACACTATATGTTCAGGGATCGCGAACATAGCAAAATAGTATACGTTTTAGTTTTTATGTCACCCTAACGGGCTAAATTAATTAGCTAATTAATGGCTTAATTAATTGCTTAAATCTAAATTAGCGAAACATGGATTATTCCTGAAAGAAGATATTGTATCCATAACGACTGATGAAGCAACAACGACTTATGAAAAAGGTTGGAAAGTTGATTGGCGCAAATCAGCAATTGTGCTATGCACATGGAATTCAACTAGGAGTAATAGATGTATTACACTTAAAAAAATAAAGAACAGAAGGATCCAAATTCTCTGGATATAGAAACTTCGGATTCCAACTTTGAAGTGAGTAAGAGTGAGAGTGATAATGTAATTGTTGAAGAAGATATTGCTAATGAGGATGAAATATTAACCATCAAGAATTGCTTCCTATAATTTATAAAGTTCGAAAAATTGTTAAGATGTTTAAACGTTCCCGTATAAAAAAAGGTTACATTACTATAATATATACTAACTCAAAATAAAACAGAATATATGCTAATATTAGATTCTAAAACACATTGGAACCGTTTACTCCTAATGATGGAACGATTTTTGAAACTGAGAAATCCAATCCAAAAGCAATAATCGACAAACATGTAAATTAATTTTTCAGATAGTGAATTCGACTTAATATCCGAAACTGTATCAGCTCTACTTCCTATAAAACTGGCTGTTGAGGCATTATGTCGGAGAGATTCTAATTTATTAACAACTAAGGCAACAATAAATTTCATGTTGCAGTCACTGAAAGAAAAGCACACATCATTATCTGAAGAATTATATATTACATTGAAAAATTGCGCAGAAGAAAGGTATACAGAAATAGAAAATATCTTACGGTATTTATATAATTATAATGATTTTAAAACTGAAAATGAAAAAGAAGAAATGAGACTAACCAATTCAAATCTGATCAAGTTTATAGTAAATTTTCTTAAAATTTTTTACCCACAAACCTATCCACATTCAGAAGAATTCGGCTCGGTTATCGAAGATTATGATGACAGTAATGTCGATAGTGAAAAGAAATTGTCCCTTGAACAAAAATTAAAATTAACGATAAATAAAAAAAAAATAAGCTATATCCAAAATCCTCCGACGAGAAATCGATTCATTTGAAGATGAGGGATTTAGAGGTAAATACTTGGAAAAAGTATATCGCGTACTGCTAACAGTACCACCAACTAGCGTAGATGCCGAAAGAGCGTTTTCGACAGCTGGTAATTTTTACACGAAATTACTTTTTAGGCTTAATGACAATACAATTGATGCATTATGTTTTTTAAGATCACATTTCAAAAATTTTTAATAGTACCACAGACTGAATAGTTATATTTACACTTTTTTTGTGATTTATATAAATAAGATTTTCCTTTGCTTTTTCGTGATTCTTTATACACTGTTATAATTTATAAATTAAAAATTATTTTTTATGATATTTACACTCTCTAACAGAACTGGTAAATAAAATAAAGAAACACCTGTGTTTTCTTTCTTTTTCTAAAATTTCTAATACCGGTAACCCTATATTAAGATCTAAAAAATACCGAATACCGGTATTGAATTTTTGGTCCGATATTGCAATCCCTACTTTAGACGGACATATGAACTGGTGTAGCAGGGAATCTAGAATAAAGAAGTTAGTACTTTTTCTGGTATTTATAAAGAATTACAAACAATAAAGGTCTCAAATGAAATTTTGCGTTCTAGCAAATCTAAGTACAGGCTATCACTGGTCAATAAAGGCTTCGACGGCTTAACATTTGAGAACGCAATAACTGGCACAACAGCGAACCTGTAATAGGAATGAAGGCCTTTAAGAGGTGTTTATAAAATGGTGCAAATAATAAGGTGTATAAAATGGAAGCTCGCGCAGCAGTAAACCTTGTCAAAGGCAATACTAGCCCTGGTCATTAATGTCCTCGAGGACTTGACTTAGCATTCATATCTTAGTTGTTAACTCTTAATCAATACCTGTGTGACCAGTGCAATCCGTTGCTTAGCCCTACCCTTTCTTGCGTGACCCGGAATCCAAGTC
Organism: Argiope aurantia; assembly: GCA_026543865.1. Classification (NCBI taxonomy): domain Eukaryota; kingdom Metazoa; phylum Arthropoda; class Arachnida; order Araneae; family Araneidae; genus Argiope; species Argiope aurantia. Next base: position 433,813 of record JAPMOR010096895.1, on the reverse strand, counting down.
TCCTGGCAACAGACACAACAGGCGCTTTCCGAATAACCTTTCGTTTGTTTGGAATTTTTAAATAAAAAGAGTTAAAAAAATGTGTTTCGTTTTTGAAAAATTCATATCTGATGTTTTTCGAAATGGGGTCATAAACACAATCTGAAGGACTTTGAGCTGTTCTTTGTTTTATGATAAATTGAATAGAACAACTTTAAGACCAGACTATTTTTAGAGAAAGGCGGAATGTTAAAATGAGACACTTTCATTAACCTTCATGTAGCTCAAAATATGCAAATCGCTGTATTTTAATGCAATTAAGGGTCCTGTACTTAAGTAATTGAACAAGGTTTGACCATGTCCCTGATGCTACTTTTAGACTAATTAGAAGTTTAACGGTGACGTTTAATTAGATTTCAAATATAACTTGCACATTAAATGTGCAAGTCAGGATTGCACAGGATTTCAGAAGATAACTTGCACATTAAATGTACAAGTTATTCTCTGCTTTAAATGTCTGCAAAACAAAAGGAAGAACAAGTAATTTAATAAAACTTTTAGGTGTAGGAATAAAGTTATAAATTTCAAGTTGATGATGATACTATATATATGTTACTTAAAAACTTTGAATAAGATTTTAATTTTAAAAGTTTTTTGGAATTTTTAGAAGCATTTTTAAGTATATAATTCTAATATACTAATTATACTTTATAATTTATGTATCCAGTTAAATAATTAGTAGTTTCTGTATGCTTTAAAGAAGGTGGTTTTGGCGAAATGTGGTGAATATTTGTTGAAAAATTTATGAATAAATTAAATAATTCAAATTTTAAAAACAACGATTTTTTTTTATTTGGAAAAAAATTTAACATAATTACGTATTATTCTTACATTACTTATTTTGCATTTTTGTACATATCATTATTGCATATAATTATTATATTGCATATTATAATTATTATTATATTGCACGTAATTATCCTTCGCATGTATAAGAGTCTAATTCATTAATGCATCATTAGCAATAAAGATAATTTAATCGCAGTTTTTGGCGACCATTAAATCTTTTGTGTGTAACTTGGCGTCATAAGCTTCTTCAACAAAGTATTAATGAATTAAACCTTAATAGACTATTACACTTACCTATTTTACATTTTTGTACATATCGTTATTTCATATAATTCGTAATTATCCTTCGTATGTAAAGGAGGTCCATTCATTAATGCATCCTTAGTAATGAAATATTAATTTAATTGCCGTATTTGGCGACCAGCTAATTCGTCAGAATGAAATGTGGTTATATTTTTATTTAAATCTTTTGTATGTAACTTGGCATTATAAACTTCTTCATCAAAGCATATTTAAAACTCAAATTTTGATAGACAAGCAATTTAAAATCTTTAAGAAACTTTTCATAGTTTTAATTGTGCTATACACTTTTCTAATATTCTTACATTTCATCTAAATTTGAAATCTAATTATAAAAAGTAAGTAATTAAGCTCAACTAATCCAAAAACCTTATTATTGAATCGAAACTCGTTTATAAAAAATATGAATACAGAAAATAAAATTATTCAGTACTGATATTTTATGTTTACTATAGAGTGTATTTCACATGTTCATGTCCTTAGGATTATTTGATAAAAACTTTTGCGATTCAAGAATAAAATAACTAAAAAAACAATTTTTAATCTAAAAGAGAGATGATGTATTTTTATATGTCCAATTATTTTAAGGAAAAGGAAAGCAGTATTTAAAAATGGATAAAAAATCTATTGCTAAACCCTAGCTGAAACTACAACAAAACTTTAAAATTTCTTATTAAAATTATGTTTTAAACAAAAACGTACTGGATATGGAAAATAAGCTGAATCATCATTCCTTAATCATCAAAATGGAAGAAAACACCTGGATGAAATATTTATAACAGCAATGAAAACGATTTTGAATATCATTACAGTGAAGTAACTTATAAATTATACTTAAAATTGCATTAAAATTAATTAAAATTAATTTAAAAATTGAACTTCATTTAAATTGATATTATTGAAAAGATCATCTTTTGAGAATTAAAAACGGTCAAATTCATTTATGTGGTATTGTATTTTCAGAAATTATAAAGTAAATAAATTAACATTTTTCATAATTTTTAATGTTTTTATAAAAATTACAAAATTGTTCTCTAAGTTACATATTTCCATCCTCCGAATTGTTCTATTCAAAATTTGATACATCTAAGTCTAACAGATTCTTTTGTAGAGGGCCAAAACTTAAACAATCGACATATTTCCCTTTATTTTCACTAATTTTTTCCCCATTTTTTGCTTTTTTATTGTTTGCCTTCGTTGATCTTGTGGAAAATTTTATATATTTAATTTTAAAATAATTTTCATTCGCATTATCTAATATTTATGGTTTCTCCAGTAAAGTAAATTTAGGCTTCAAATTGATATTGAAATGTAAGTAGCAATATTTTAGCTTTCTTAATTTGCTCCACTCTTTGTTAGCATGAAATTTATTTAGGAATCAAACTAAATACTAAAATTTCAGCTCCTTGTATTTCCTAACATCTAATTGTATCTAAGCACAGTGTAACACGCTAAATTTAGTTGCAATTTGGTGAGTTGCATCTCGTTTAGCGTATTTTGCGAATATGCCCAAAATATATTAGCTGCGTTGAAACATGCTCCAAAATGCTAAAATGATAGTTTTTATAATTATTTGAAAAACCAGGTTTATTTCTTCAACATGTTCAATATCTTAGTGGGCTAAGTTTCAAGATTTCACACACGAAAAAAAAAACTGACATAAAATTATTTTTAAAAAAATCCACTACTAAATTGGCAAAAATTTGAAAATTTAAATAAAATTTTCATTTCTTAGTTTTTAATATTGGAAGAAAATACGCCGTTAAATATTCGACAATACACTGAAAGCGGCTTCAGTTTCATCACAACAATGAAAAGTATTGCTATAAAGTTTGCATAAAAAATATTTTAGAAATTTTTAAAAATATATCAAAAATATTATGAGTAAATTAAGACAATATTTAAATTTTAAAAAACACACAAATTATTTTTGTGCATTACTATTTTCTGATATTATCGCTGAAAAATATATCTCTTAGATTGTTAACTAATAAAAATTGCGAAACACTTCTTAGAACAGACAGGTTAAATCTTCAAACGCCAATATATAGTAAATTTAGAACAAGCTATAGAGTTCCGAAATATATATAGACACCACCATTATCCCTTATATTTGTAGTAATATAGATAATTATATATTTTCTGTAACAAAATGGCAATGTCCATAAAATAATTCACATAATGAATTATAACAGTTAATGTAATAGAATAATTGATAATAACATAAATTCTTAAATGTAATAAGATTTATATGAAAGAGAAATTATTGCGATGAGAACGTTTTCCCGCAATAGGAAAACAATTTCTGAAAGACATAAAACGGCAGCAATACCTTTATGAAAAATAATATGAAAGTTCACTTCATTTTATTAGACAGAATTGTGCAAACTATGAAGAATTTTAGAAATTTATTACTCTAAATATCGATAAAGTCTTTAAAATTAATATTTTCAAATAAAATGTATTCTTTCTACAAAAATGTTTGATTAACATGAGTTATAAGATGATAAGGCTTATTTTTATATGTTTGGTGTGCTTTCAATTTTAGTTTTAGAGTTTTTTATATTTACTTGTGATACATAGTTTTTAGGCTAAGGTTTTGTAAGTTCTTAGCTGTTAAAAATTTTATTAATCATTTCCTATTCATAAATTGCTGTGGCTCTTAATTTTTAAAGAATTTTTATTACACAAATGGGAATTAAATCTATATTTATCATCATTAAAATATTTTTCAAATAAAAATTAGTGCATAAAGGAAACGTTTATTATCAAAGAATGCAACATTTTTGAGTCTGTATTGTCAAATAAAATGCGAAAATAAAATTTTGACATTAGTATAAAATTGTGATAATAGTTGGAAAAAATGTGTTTTCCGGACGCAGGGTGATCTGGAACGTGTTGATTCGACAAAATATAAAATTCACCTTTTTTGATGATTACAATACTTTCTCTGTACTTAAAATACGAGAAAGTAGAAAAGCGCCATATTTTCTTTCATTTAAGTGTTTAATGAAGTCTTTTATGTAAAAAAAATTGTACCACTAGGAATAATGATATGTCCCAATAATTGCACATGTGCATAGTTTCAGAAACTTTGATGTATAGCTTTTCCCTAATTCGACACGAACTTGAAATATTTAAAGAATAATGATATCTTTGAGGCTCTTTCGGATTAAAAAAATATATGTTTGAACTGGCGTTATTATTTAAAATAGTGCAAAAGTATTTACAATATCTAAAAATATAAGACGTGTTAATATAAAAATTTTGATTTACTAATGAAAAAAATCATAAATATATTGATGTTTTCCATAAAATATCAAATTCGAGAGAGTCAAAAAGTAAAGGAACATATGAGAAAAAGTGCATTTATTTTAATGATAGTAAATTGAAACATACATTATTTTTCTACATAATCACTCTGGATTTCAACGTATTTTCCCAACGTTTCACAAGTTCTTTATTTCGGAAAAAAGTTTTTCGGTTGTATCTGTAACCAATTTTGCACCACATCAATGACTGCAATCATCAGTTGCAAATCTTCCTCTTGATGCTTTCTTCAATGGCCCAGGTGTATGAAAATCCCCTGGAGTCAGGTCTGGACTGAATGACAGAAGTTCCAGCACAACTCCTTAGTTGTTTCGGCCGTGCGTTGGGCAGAATGTGGTCGAGCGTTATTTTGCAACAATATGACGCCTTTTCGCAGTTTTTCACGACATTTGGATCTAATTGCTCTTGCATTCGACAAATAATATCCGCAGCTTTAACATCTACCACAAACAAAAAGCGAATCACTGCCCTTATTTCCTCCTTGGTGCAGAGCGGCAATGGAGCTGCCATATTTAACGATTTGCTACACACCAACGACTAAAGCTGGAATAAGAATGACGCGTTGCACTGGATTGTTGCCGACTACACTAATTCAGCGCTGGATATTAGTAATGTTACCAAACACTGGAAAGAGAAATTGAAAGTCCTTTCACTTTTTGACTTGCTCTCGTACATTGTTTCTCAAAATAAGATTTTTTTAAAAATATTGAACATATTTAAATCGAAGTTTTGAACCTGACTTAATTAATTAAATACAATAAATTAATTATCCAATTTTTTTCATGAAATAAGGACAAGTGAAAATACTTTATCACAAAAACGCTAGATATATCAGCTGTTAACTCATATTATTTAATTTTCAGTTTCTTTTATGCATAAAATAAAAAAAAAATTGAAAATATAAAAAAAAAACATCTTTTGCAGCATTTCTTATTGCGTGACAAATTCTAACCACTAAAGCGGAAGATGATTTTTCTTTTTTTCTCTCATTTCCTAGTTATTTATAATTCTATTCTTCTGTGTAAATCATATACATTTTTAAGTAAGGATGGGGCAGGGATTTTTTATTAAATTATCAAATTGAGCTTTCATTTTTTTATAATAATTGCCATTTTTGGTATTTACTTAATCTTTTTCAAATTAAATTTGGTTTTTTAAAGAATTCCAAAACAAATGCATATCTATCAAGATGCGATACGTGTAAGAACTAATATTTTACTTTACCTTTCACAGGAAAAAGGTTATTTTTTCGGACAATAAATAATTTCCCCCTCTTTAATTATTTTTTTTCTGCATTAAATATAAAATTTCTTTAAGAGAAAGTGCTTTAAAAATATTCTTAACTGTATTCCATTCATTCGCGTGACAAACTCTAACCGTTGCAGGGGAAGATAGTTTCTCTTCTTTCTACAGCTTCCTGGTTATTTAGAATTCTTCCCTACTGTGTAAATCATGTGAATTTTTAAAAATGGGTGTGGCATTTTCCATTAAATACTTAATGAAAACTGTTATTCTTCTGTCCATGCTCCTCAGCGTGAATATAAATTTTTGAATAATAAGTGGTGAAATTAATTCAAACCTTCCGCAATTCCAAGCACTTTCCGGCAATTTCTAATTCGCGAAAAGTTTTACATAGTTCATTAGGCTTAAACTTTTACATTGTCATTCAAGGTCCACATTAAAATAATTGTGGAGACAGTTTTTGTTATCTTTTTTGTTTAAGAAGTAAATATTGTTTTAAATTCAAAAATTGTTGAATCTATTTATTTAAATAATCATGAATTAAAATTATTTATATTTCACTTTGGGAAATATAAATAATTCATATGGGAAATGTTCCTTTGAAAAAGTTTTTCATTTTAAAAAATATATTTTTCTGTATCTTATTCCAAATTTTATATTTAGGTTTTTTATTATTCTTTGACTTTATTCTTCAACTAGCCGTCTTTGGCGCCCAGCCGGTTCTCCAGTATTACCGCTCGCTACAATTTTCAATTAAATATTTTAAGTAACTGGTCTCTTAATAGATTCTCAAACAAAACATTTTTAATCTTCCAATTTTGATAGTCTACCAAACTTATACTGTTGTTTAGATCGTTTCGTTCAATTTACTATATATATTTTGCTAATTTGTTGTCATTTCCGGTAAAACTTCAACTTTAATTTAAAGTGGAAATGATGAAATTGCAATTAATGTAAAGATATTTTTTAATAAAACCAAGCGTTTTATTTTATTTCTCATCTTTATTGTTATTTATTTATTATTATTATTATTGAATATGAGTATTGCAAACAGAATCGCTCGATATTTAAGCCTTATATGAAATACAAAACATTTTTCTTAATTTATGTAATATCTCAAACAATAATTCAACAAAAATTTCTCAGATTCAGCATAAAATTCAGTTTTTAGTTTTGCTTTCAAAAGGATTGAAATGAAATCAATAATAATATTTTGTTCCGGCCTATAAATATATTCCAAAAATTATGAAGTCTAAATTTAATGCAATAATGTAACATATTCTGAGAAATATTCTGGACACACCAAATTTTAAATAAATGAATGAATGTTTCTATTTTCCACGATCAACTAAGACTGATTTATGAAGTTTTGAATGTTAAAAAGTTAGAAAAACTCAACATTTTCATAATCCTAGGCCAATTAATCTTGAGAAACCTGCGCGCTGATTGGCGTATTTTCTTTGAAACGATCGACGGAAAATCTAAAATTATTCTTATTTTTATTGAATAGTGATATTCAAATTTTCATAAATCAGTCAGTTTAAGTGATTGATTTAGTTGATTGGAAATTAACTCTTTTTATTTAAGATATTAGTGTTTCAAGAACATTTTGTTAATCGTAATTTCCACAGCAGAAGCTTTATGTAAAATCAAAAATTCGTTATTTATTAGAGCATTTATTGAATCAAGTTACATAAAATATAATCATTTTCCGAATTAGACCATTTTAGCAGATATGTGTCTTACTAAAGGTTTACAAATTAACTGTGTGGCCCTGATTTGAATGAATATCCTGTTCATATTAAACAAAACTTGCCTTAAAATAAAACTGATTTTTTTGTATTAATAATATAGAGAGTGTAAAAGATCATAAAATAATTTTTCTTGAATTTATTTTTTAGAAAAAATAATATTTCATATTTGTTTCATTTCCTACAGACACGTGCCGAAAATTCATTTTTGCAGATTTCCTTTCCAAAAAGATTTAATTCGTTTTTAATTGGAGCTTTAATCAATGTGATGGCAACACTTTAAAAAAAGCTAATTTTTCCCCATGAATGCGAAACGTGCTCGTGCAGCTTAAATTTTATTTTTATTTGGTACGAAAATTGTTGAAAAATATGGTTAAAATATTTATTTAAAAATTCATTAAAAATAGAAATTTAAATTTAAGGTTAAAACATTAATATCATTTAAAAGATAAATTTTTTATCTTTAACTTCATGTAAAAATCTTTTTTGTGCGGTAATATTTTCGGAAGTTATAGCAGAAACGCGCCAAAAGTTCGCTTATTTTAAATTTATAAAATTCTTATTAAAAATTCGGATAAATAACCCCCAGGTACACATTCCCGACCTCCAAGGTATACACGTGCCAAATTTGGTAGCTGTAGGTCAAACGGTCTGACCTGTAGAGCGCCAACACACACACACACACACACACACACACACACACAGAGCTTTATTATAAGTATAGATATAGTTTTTTTCTTTTTTTTCCAAAGTAAAAATATATATTTGAGAGATATATTTTTTTATGCAACAGACTTTGAATATAAGCAGATATCTATAATTTGCTTTTTTATAATCTGTATTTGTCTAATATAAAGAACCAATATATTTTAAATTAGCATTTGATTTACAGCAGATGATGTCATGTTCTAAGCGTCCGTGTATGCTTATCCCTTGCAATTTTTCGTAATAAAAATGAACCAAACGATAATTAATTGTACCAGTTTATCAGCTTTATGAATTTATTTACTCTAAAATAAATTTATACTGTTAAAAATAATGTTGCTAAATACAAATGTCTCTCTTTTTTCTTTTAGGTATTTTATATTTTCCTCAAAATACCTTTATAGTTTATAATCTAGTTTGATCTTTACTCTAATGTATAATTTCCATTTTTTATACTAAATTTTATTCATACCAGATCAGCCAATCATAATTAAACAATTTTTAATGCTGGGGATTTATAAAATATATATTATTGAGAAAATTTAATACATTTCTGTTTTTTTTTTCAGATAATAATTGCTGCATTTGTTATCTTTCAAAATTAAAATTAGTAGTTTTAAGATCATATTATTTTAACTTATTCCTTGTTCTTTTTATTAATTAGTGTCTAGAAATTATATTGTCATCTATTTATCCTATGTATTTGTTATCAATTTTCACCAGGAAAATTTAATAAGAATTGTCATATTAAAAAGGGAATGACCTACATTTCGAATCAATTTTGGTAATTTTATAGTAGATATTTTTCGCCATATTATTAGACAAAAAAACAAATCTGAAAATTCTAGCAGTGGCATTTTACAGTGAAACAATGGAACTTTGAAATCATGTCATAATTATGCATTAGTTATGGTTAATAATCAGTGAAAAATGCTAATCAATTTATTATTATGACTACTTTTTATTAATATTAACTGTTATTATAAATGATTACTTACACTGATTGTAATATACTAAATGCATGTGATTAATTGTAGTTATATAATAATAGTCATATCTTGTAGTAAAATGACGAAAACTAAATGTATTTACAAACCAATAAATTACTAAAATCGACATTTCTTATCATGTGAAAACATGATGTAGTTTTGGTTTGAGGTTTTTGAAGCCACAAAATGCACGGACAGAAAACTGGCGATTTATCGCTTTTGAGGCATCAATTTTTCGCTTTTAAGGTTATTAGAAAATGGTAAAGGTTGTCAAATTTGGCGACTTATCTCCAACAAAAATTTACGTCTTGGCGCAAATGGCAGCCACACACCCGCTACTTTTCTCTGACCAATAAAGGACAATAAAGGTTGTAAGAAGTTATAGCCTAAAGATGCACAGAGAAGAATTTTCAATTTTTCCAGCTGGAAAAAACAATTTTGGAGCTCGAACAAGTTTGAAATGAGAAGAAATATATAAATAAAATAAATCCATCGTTTTCTAAATATCGACGCATGCGTAATCTGAGTGTCACGTGATTTTTTCAAAACCGGTTTAAGCTGGTTTTTCACGAAAAAAAAATTCTGGCCTTGTGAAAAAAATTTTTAGAACTCGATTGATTTTGAGATGGTCAAAAACCAGCGCTTTTCTAAATGTTGGTGATTGCGAGGTATGAGTCATGTGAGAACATGATGATGTTTATCTGTCGAATCGATATCATGTGACTTACAAAATAATGTTCTCACATGATAACTTGAAATTTGCGATAGCAGATTCCATTTTTTCCCCCTTAAATTTATTTTTGTATTTTCGTGGAACTTTTTTTATAAACAGATACGTGTATAAAATAACACTTCAAAAACTTTTCTCTATTTTTCTCTTACTGTGCAGGAAAAAAAGATGTGCTTGCTGCTGAAATAATCATATTTCAATTTTTTTAAATTTTTTTATTACTAGAAAGAATTTTTTTTATTGTTGTTCTGGATGTCAATAATTTTCTTTATTTAAAATATTGTTTTGTACTCAAAACTATTTCCGGCAGATTTTTCCTAGAGAAAAATGTATAGACCTTTCCAGTTATCAGTTTCTCAACTCAGTTCTTGGTTCTACATACAAAAGTAAAAAAAAAAAAATCTATTTCCACGAAAATTGTTGAGGATCGATTTTCTTTTCGATCCTCTGTTTTCTATGGCTGTATAAAATATTCAAAATTGTTGCGCGTGTTTGAGAAATTGATAGCAGCGGATGTTATGGTTTTCAAAGTGAAACACGTGACATATAAAAACATCCTTGAAGCAATGATTGCCCCACTTTATCCCTTTCGAGAATTGTAAATATTTCCAAACATGTTGTTTTTATCTGCAGGAAATTGCTGTTTTGCTCAGTTTCTCATTTAAGAGTGTTTTCTCCATTAAAAAAGAAAAATATATTTCAGTGCTATGTAATTATATATGGATTGGTGAGGAAATACTTCAAAAACATATAGCTTTCATTCTAAAAATACGTAGTTGCTTAAATAAATGACGTAATATATCACAATATATCTGTAATGATAAATGTTATGATTCAGTCATAATTAAAACTAACCCTGATTATTATTGAAAATTACCTATTAATAGTACTTGCAGTATTACCGGATGATTCAAAAGTCCGTTAACATTTGAAAATTCAATAATTCAAGGAATAATATAGGTAGGAGGCAAAAATTTGACACACATGTTTGAAATAACATGGTGTTTTATTCAAATAAAGTGCAAAAAAGGGTCAACAGATGGTTTATTATACCTTTTTTCTTCGAGAAAATGCGTATCTCTGCTTTTCAAATGTGAGTGTGACGGGTGCTAGGTATACCCATATGTTACAGAATCGTATCATCTCCAGCAGCCTGGCTGATAAATATCTGCTGGAAGGTATGATTTTTAAGGTGATGCTCCACTCCAAATTGCTATTCATATGAATGATCTCTTACTCACATCATTTTATGAAGATCGCATGCTGAGCTTTCACTTCCCTCATGCTTGGTCTCCCAAGTCGCCAGATCTTAATCCAACTAAATATTAGTTGTGAGGTTACCACAAGTTGCTAGTGTATCGGGGTCGTCCGCCTACATTAGATATGCTAAAAGACTACATCCGACAACAATTTCTCTCCACACCTACAAAAATCTGTATAGTCCTGTTCACAACATTATCACTCGAATAACGGCCGACGTGTTGAGCATTTATTGTAAAGAACATAGTCTTTGTTAAAAATCAATTATAATCTTAATTATTGCTTTTGTTATATACAGCGACGTCTATTGGTCCTTTTTTGCACTTTTTGTTGTGGATGCGATATTTTAAATGTATCAAAAAATTATTTTAAATTAAATTATTAACATACAAATGATTTTATACGATATGTGAGTAATTTTCATATAAAAATATAGGGTCCTTCACATGATACTTGAATTATAATTAAAATATAAACTTTAAAATAATTATAAATATAACTTTAATAGTGATAAATATTAATTACTAGATGCTTTTGGCGACCAGCCGGTTCGCCAGTATTATCGCTCGCTACAATTTTCAATTGAATATTTTAAGTAACTGGTCTCTTAATAGATTCTCAAACAAAACATTTTTAATCTTTAAATTTTGATACTCATACCAAACTTATACTGTTGTTTAGATCGTTTCGTTCAATTTACTATATATATTTTGCTAATTTGTTGTCATTTTCGGAAAAATTCAACTTTAATTTAAAGTGGAAATGATGAAATTGCAATTAATATAAAGATATTTTTTAATAAAACCAAGCGTTTTATTTTATTTATCATCTTTATTGTTATTTATCTTAATTTATTATTATTATTATTATTTAATATAAGTATTACAAACAGAATTGCTCGGTATTTAAGTTTTATGTGAACTACAAAATATTTTTCATAATTTATGTAATATCTCAAAGAATAATTCAACAAAAATTTCGCAGATTCAGCAAAAAATTCAGTTTTTCGTTTTGCTTTCATAAGGATTGAAAAGAAATCTATAATAATATTTTGTTCCGGCCTATAAATATATTCCAAAAATTATGAAGTCTAAATTTAATGCAGTAATGTAACACATTCTGAGAAATATTCTGGACACACCAAATTTTAAATAAATGAATGAATGCTTCTATTTTCCACGATCAACTAAGACTTATTTATGAAGTTTTAAATGTTAAAAATTTAGAAAAACCCACCATTTTCATAATCTTAGGCCAATTAATCTTGAGAAACATGCGCGCTTATTGGCGTATTTTCTTCTAGTTAAATAATTAGTAGTTTCTGTATGCTTTAAAGAAGGTAGTTTTGGCGAAATGTGGTGAATATTTGCTGAAAAATTTATGAATAAATTAAATAATTCAAATTTTAAAAATAATGATTTTTTTTATTTGGAATAAAATTGAACATAATTACGTATTATTCTTACATTATTTATTTTGCATTTTTGTACATATCATTATTGCATATAATTTCGTAATTATCCTTCGCATGTATAAGAGTCTAATTCATTAATGCATCATTAGCAATAAAGATAATTTAATCGCAGTTTTTGGCGACCATTAAATCTTTTGTGTGTAACTTGGTGTCATAAGCTTCTTCAATAAAGTATTAATGAATTAAACCTCAATAGACTATTACACTTACTTAGTTTACATTTTTGTACATATCATTATTTCATATAATTCGTAATTATCCTTCGTATGTAAAGGAGGTCCATTCATTAATGCATCCTTAGTAATGAAATATTAATTTAATTGCCGTATTTGGCGACCAGCTAATTCGGCAGAATGAAATGTGGTTAAAACTTTTATTTAAATTTTTTGTATGTAACTTGGCATTATAAACTTTTTCATCAAAGCATATCTAAAACTCAAATTTTGATAGACAAGCAATTTAAAATCTTTAAGAAATCTTTCATAGTTTTAATTGTTCTATACACTTTTCTAAAATTCTCAATTTTCATCTAAATTTGAAATCTAATTATAAAAATTAAGTAATTAAGCTCAACTAATCCAAAAACCTTATTATTGAATCGAAACTCGTTTATAAAAAATATGAATACAGAAAATAAAATTATTCAGTACTGATATTTTATGTTTACTATAGAGTGTATTTCACATGTTCATGTCCTTAGGATTATTTGATACTAGCCGCCTTTGGTGACCAGCCGGTTCGCCAATATTACCGCTCGCTACAATTTTCAATTAAATATTTTAAGTAACTGGTCTTTTAAAGGATTCTCAAACAAAACATTTTTATCTTCAAATTTTGATAGTCATACCAAACTTATATTGTTTAGATCGTTTCGTTCAATTTACTATATATATTTTGCTAATTTGTTGCCATTTCCGGTAAAACTTCAACTTTAATTAAAAATGTAAATGACGAAATTGCAATTAATATTAAGATATTTTTTAATAAAACCAAGCGTTTTATTTTATTAATCATCTTTATTGTTATTTATTAATTATTATTATTATTATTGAATATGAGTATTGCAAACAGAATCGCTCGGTATTTAAGTCTTATGTTAACTACAAAATATTTTTCATAGTTTATGTAATATCTCAAACAATAATTCAACAAAAATTTCTGAGATTCAGTATAAAATTCAGTTTTTAGTTTTGCTTTCAAAAGGACTGAAATGAAATCAATAATAATATTTTGTTCCTGCTTATAAATATATTTTAAAAATTATGAAGTCTAAATTTAATGCAGTAAGGTATCATATTCTGAGAAATATTCTGGACACACCAAATTTTAAATAAATGAATGAATGTTTCTATTTTCCACAATCAACTAAGACTGATTCATAAAGTTTTGAATGTTAAAAATTTAGAAAAACTCAACATTTTCATAATCTTAGGCCAATTAATCTTGAGAAACCTGCGCGCTGATTGGCGTATTTTCTTTGAAACGATCGATGGAAAATCTAAAATTATCCTTTTTTTATAGAATAGTGATATTCAAATTTTCATAAATCAGTCAGTTTAAGTGATTGATTTAGTTGATTGGAAATTAACTCTTTTTATTTAAAATATTAGTGTTTCAAGAACATTTTGTTAATCGTGATTTCCACAGCAGAAGCTTTATGTAAAATCAAAAATTCGTTATTTATTAGAGCATTTATTGAATCAAGTTACATAAAATATAATCATTTTCTGAATTAGACCATTTTAGCAGATCTGTGTCGTACTAAAGGTTTACAAATTTACTGTGTGGCCTTGATTTGAATGAATATCCTGTTCATATTAAACAAAACTTGCCTTAAAATAAAACTGATTTTTTTGTATTAATAATATAGAGAGTGTAAAAGATCATAAAATAATTTTTCTTGAATTTATTTTTCAGAAAAAATAATATTTCATATTTGTTTCATTTCCTACAGACACGTGCCGAAAATTATATTTTTGCAAATTTCATTTCCAAAAAGATTTAATTTATTTTTAATTGGGGCTTTAATCGATGTGATGGAAACACTTTGAATAAAGCTAATTTTTTCCCATGAATGTGAAACGTGCTTAATTTCAATTTTTATTTTTTAAGAAAAAAATTATTGAAAAACATAGTTAAAATATTTATTTAAAAATACATTAAAAATAGAAATTTAATTTTAAGATTAAAACATTAGTATCATTTAAAAGATAAATTTTTGATCTTTAACTTCATGTAAAAATCTTTTTTGTGCGGTAATATTTTCGGAAGTTATAGCAGAAACACTTCAAAATTTCGCTTAATTATTAAATAAATAAAATTCTAGTTAAAAATTTGAAAAAATAACCCCCAGGTGCACATTCCCGGCCTCCAAGATATACACGTGCCAAATTTGGTAGCTGTAGGTTGAATGGTCTGGCCTGTAGAGCGCTAACACCCATACACACACACACACACACACACACACACATTTAGTTTTATTATAAGTATAGATATAGATAATTAATCATAATAAAGCTGTTTAATAATTATTGAAAAAATTAAGAAACATTTCGATGCATATCTAATATAAAAATTATTTAAATATTGACTCAATAATAAATTTCAATAATAAAATGTAACTTTTATTATTTTAGATAAAAGAGATTTACTACTAAAGAGATTTATTACTTTTGATAAAAGAGATTAAGAAAGAAGAAATCCTTGGATAGGACTATTCATAAAAGGTTATTCATAAAAATCATAACATGTTATTTTATTATTAAAAATTAATCATCTTTGGTGATCATTTCATACATTGGTATTGCTATTTGCTAAAAGATATAGTTAAATATTTTATGCAGATTGCTCTTAATGGCTACTTTTAAAATAAACTTTTAACTTTCAAATTTTGATAGACATATTACACATAGTATTTTAGAAGCTTTGTTCTGTTCATTGTCTTATGCATCTTCCTACTTCTCTATCATCTCCCCAAAATTTATGATTAAATTTCAAACGAAAAGTAGAATAACTTAAAAAATTTTTTTAGGATTGCTTACTCTCAAAGTTCAACCGATATTGCAAGTGCAACAAGATTTCGCTAACTTCATTAAAAGCATCTTTTAAGGGGAAATGGTATCTTCTCCTTAAAAGATGCTTTTAAGCCATAAATAATAATAATAAATAAGGTTTAAATCGTATCTTCATACTTAATTTATCAACAATTGAATGGGTAACAATGGAATTGCAACAATGGAAGCAGTGAAGACCATTTGAGTTTCTTTACAATAGTGAAATACATTGTTATATAATAGGATTAAAAAGTATTTGAAAAATTAATCAAAATTGAAAAAAAACTGCAAAATAATTAAATAAATATAATTGCAAAATTAATTTTTTTTTAATTTTGAGACGGCGTAAAATTAATTTTTCTTTCTTTCTTTCTAATTTCGAGATGGCATGAAATTAATTTTTGTGTTATAATATTTTCGGCGATACCCTAGTAGCACACATTTATTATAAAATATTTTTTTGATATTAAAGGACATTTTCAAATTGTATAATATTATTGAATAACATAATATCCCCCATTATTGTGCAACAGGATATGCTATTTGAATAATGGAATAAAAACTCCAGTATTTCGCTTAATCTTTATTTAATTAAAATTTGAAAAAAATCTCTCTACGTACATTTCCAGTTTCCAAATTACCTGTATGCAAATTTGACGATTCTCCGTCTGATGGTCTGTTCTGAAAAGCACCAACACACACACACTCATTCTTCTTTATTATTAGTCGTAATAGCTCGAATTCTGAAATTTATAAGATTTTATGTTATTAATATTACTTGAAATTATATATAAAGTGACTGGTAAAATGATTGTGAAATCTTTTTAACTGTTTGTGACCTGGTGATGTCATTCGATATTAACGGAATAATCTACATTTAAAAATCATCAACACTTCCATTCATAACGGACTAGAGTGTTCTGATATGGTAACATGATACAAATGAATAACTTTAATTAACCCGTTAGCGCCATCGCTCTATTGATTGGATAATTCATTTACCTTCTATAGCTAAACTGAATGAATTCTATTATTATTTTTTAATTTGCTTTATTTAACAAACATATTTGTATTCCCGATTTCCTAAACAATTTTCCATTGACTTCAAAAATATATTATCCAAATTTTGAAATCAAAGTATCATCATTTGAAATTTTTCCCTTTTGATTTCAATGTATCGTAAGAAATTCATAAGAAATCTATATATTTTTTGGTATTTATTATATTTTAAATGTAATGTATTAAGAATATCATATTATATATAAATATCTATTTTTTAAAATATTTTTTTTTTGATTTTGAGATTATAATTCTATAAAATACCAATATTTTTTTCCCAGAATTTAATTTTAATTTCATATTCATTTTAATTTTAATGACTTGATTGAAAATAAATTTACTGAATTATAAACTTA
Source organism: Argiope aurantia (assembly GCA_026543865.1). Classification (NCBI taxonomy): domain Eukaryota; kingdom Metazoa; phylum Arthropoda; class Arachnida; order Araneae; family Araneidae; genus Argiope; species Argiope aurantia. The sequence goes on along the minus strand of JAPMOR010096895.1, from coordinate 416,736 downwards.
CGTAAGTTATACGTTAACGGTGATGAAATAAATAATTTTAAAAATAAAACATTTCGGTTTTCTTTTGTATTTCATCTTTTTTACTAAGAAATAATTGCTTGGAACGGGGAAAATTAAAAACGAGACCTATGCCATTGTTTTGTGCAGTAAAACTAAGAAGTCTACAGCATTTTCAAACAAACTTCACCCCCCCCCCCTTTTCTTTCAGAAGCGATTTCTTAAATGATGTACTAAAGACTTAGTGCTGAATGAAAACAATAGGGTGAGTGATAAAGACACTGAATGCCTTTTTTTTATTAATTAGAATCATCGGGAGTTACCTCCCCGAAATTCTCTAGAATAGATTTTAGCCCCCCCCCTACATAAAATTGTGAATAGTGGGTAAGACAGCGGATGTCTTGCATGACACTGATAAACAATCGTGACGGAACATTGATCTTCGGTATGAATGCAGCATTTTTACTTTATCTGTTTTGCGATCTTTGATGATTTTGTAAGGGTGTTTTATTCCTGGCATGCAGTTAATACACAAATACCGGAAAACCAAGTTTGAATTCTGGGCAACTTTGGAAAAAATTCATATAGAACCACAATTGTAGTCACAAGATTACAAACCAAATTTCATAAATTAAAATAATTGCTTTTTCCAGTTATTGCGTTTACTTAAATTTGAAAGTTACTGACCAACAGACGGTCAATTTTTTTCACAGATTTAATTAAAAATTTAATAAGAATCTGCATTTTAAATGCTAAACAGACTTCCTGAACAAACTGACCATACAGACTGAATTTTAATTAAAATTTGAGAGAAATCTACAATTAAGGTTTAAAGTCGATATATCAAATTTCATCCGACCATTTTAAAGCGTTTTTGAGTTATGTTCACTGAAAGACAGGCATGCAAACATAATGCAAAAAAATCTGTGTCACATGCCTTGATACAAATGTTGACACTTTTCTTGGAAGCACAAGTTTATTCTATTTTATGGATTAAATGGTGGATGTCTATTTATTTGTATACATTTAAATTCCAATTTAAATTTAAACTCATTTATCGGAATTCTCACCGGAGCTCCTGTCAACAAACAATCTAACAAGTATCCACCACACACACCCATGCAACTGTTTCCCCTCTCTTCACTTCATCTCCTTTTGCCATGCTTCCGAAATAGCTAAGTGGAGATTAGGTGCATGGCAATGTATGTTTCGAGTACAGGGAGGTCTGAAATGTGGAGATTCGTCAAAATTTCTAGTTGGAATTTTTTTTAACTATTACAAAATTTTCTCTTTGTCTACTTTATATACGAGGAATAAAAAGCAATCGTTCCCTACATAGAATGGAGCATAAAATTCCTAAATAAAAATTAAATATTTACAATGCAAAGGCAGGAGAAACATTTAGTTTCCAAAATTCCATATAAAGAACTCGAAATGATTTACTGTCGAAAGAAGAAAAGAATATTACAATGGTCAACTAATGGTACCGCAGCCAAAAATATAAAAATGACAGATTTAGTATTTTGTTCAGATTTCATTGAATTATTCTCTCCGCATTTCCCTATAACATTTTTCTAGATTGAAGTTTCCACAAGATAATTGTGAATATCTTTTTCTCTTGCTCAATTCAGACAATATATCGAGTTAAAAATATCTTTTGCCATTTTGTTTGTTCTTTTTTCGTCTCATTCGCAGTCCATTTGGTTAATGAAAGTATTGAAACTTCAGTCCGCCGCTTGTTGCACCTGACTTAACTAATTGAAACTTTCTGCAAGTCTGCAACGAAAGATAATTAATAACTTTTGCCATTTTGTTTGATAATAAAAAGGCTATTAAAAGGTGCTCGAGATTACCATTTCGAATTTTAATAATAACAAAAAAGAAATTTTTCCTTTAAAAATTCGTTTTTAATACTCTATCAAATATTGTAATCGTTAAAAAAAATGACGAATCTTTACATTTTAGATCTTCCTGAGTCCGAAAACACACTTTTGGAATAATCTCTACATTAATGAATACTAAAACTTTAAGAAAACTCAATGAGCTAGAGAAAGAAAATTTGGTCTGGAATCTTAACACCAAATTTCTCGATTGCGATTCCAGATTTGGACGAAATCCGTAGAACTAAATTCTGTATTTCTGCATATAAATGCGATAGCGTATAACTGTATAACTAATTCTGCATATCTTCACATGCACGGGAACATGATACCTCAAAAATACTAATAGATATATTTATGAAATTTGGTATGTAGATTTTTCACCAGAATTATATACATTTAACAAGTCTTTGACCAAATTTTTACAAAGGAGATTATTTTGCAAATATTTATGCATCAAACTGCACTATGCATATCTACATATTCGTGTGTATATAAATGCGATAGCGGAAAAAAAACCCTTCTCTAATTTGATTTACGATATTGCTCCCAAAATTGCAGATTTGTGCCAAATTTCTTATCCTTTCGGTGGTAAAAAAGGCATCCAAAACGCATACACAGTTATCTTCATTACTTAATGATGCTTCACTATAAGCGAAAATTTTGGTATTGTATTTACGCTTGCGAACTGCCATGATTTTAGCGGGGTTTTAACATCTTTCCTCTTTAGTATCTACATCCGCTATATAATATTAAGAATTTGTAATATTTTTTCCTTGCTCAGACAATTGGTATACAATTGGTATGTAATATGGTATACAGTTTTAGAAATAACTCTGGTGGTTGATGATTGGATGTCAAATCAAGCCTTGGTGAGACATTTCACGACCATTTAGACATTTGGCTACAAAAAAAGAATTGAAAATTTTAGGCATTGCTAGAATTTTAGTGATATTTCAAGTAGGAGAGACGATACGATATATTTCTATTACGATATACTTTCCTGCTATGAAAAACCTAGAGATAGAGTAGTGAAACAATTGAGTTGAGCTTAAGCGAGTAGTTGAACGAAGTCACTCATTTGAATGTCGATCATAAGTTAACTTTCTTTGTGCACTTTATTATGTGGCGGTTATTTAGTAGAGATTTGCTTTTTGTATGCTGTTGATTTCTGCAAGAACTGCTTTGTGCAAACTTCGTTTCTATTTAATTTGTATTTCGGGCTTTCATGCAGAATTAAGTTTCGTTATTGACTTTGCTGGATTTTTTTCACCATTTTTCCATTTTTTCCATTCCAGAAAAAAAAAAGTGCAGGATTTTCTAAATAGGCTAGAAAATCAAGAGGAGACCACACTTACTACTTTACATACTGATTAACTGATACTTGCTGATACAAGCAAGGAAATAGATAAGCTCAGATTAGGTGCAGTGATAGCATTTCTTATGATTGCACATTTACATTCAAATTAGCATGCCATATGGATAATTTTATTACGCATTGCCCTGCACTTCGTCCAGATACATCCTGTATGATTTGCTGCCATATCCTCCTACAAGATGTGAAATTGGCATTGATATTGGAAGAGAACCATTGACTCCAGTGTCATTTTTACAGACTCTGCTTTCTTAAAACCCATTTTTCATTATAATCACTCTTTTCAGGAATCTTGCGTTCCAATACGCCCCATAAATGTTCGATGGGCTAAATATTCTGGCGATTAGGGAGGAGTATGCAACAGATTTTTGACTCTGACTGTACAACAGCCAGAGCTTTACGTTGTGGGGAGTGAGTTTGTTGAAATCAAAAGTCATCGCTGTACGCAGACTTTTTTCTGATAACATTTTATGTAATTATAAATTATTATTATTATTATTTTCAAAAATACGTGTTATATTTCTGAAATTGTTATTGATATTTAATGAATTATTCAAGAAATACTTTAAATAAAACTTAAATTAATATTGTCACTATAATATATTTTTATTCTCTCTAGAATGTTTACTGCGTATTTGTTCGCAGACTTTTTCTGGCAAGTGTATGTGAAGACAATACTCAAAAACGCAATAAGCTAAATAGGTATATTATAGTAAAAATAACTTCATATCAAAACGATAAATGTCTTTATAATTTTTGATACATTGAAAGGAAGGCCGCTTTTCGATTTTTATGGGTATGCGAGTGTATATCATAAATAATGAAATTTGGCCTTGATGCTAAAATATTTATCTGCATCAAATCTGAGATGTAAATCAAATCGTTAAAATCTCAAATCTCTGATCAGAAGATGCATAGTTCAAATCACATCCGGATCACCACTTATTGGAAATAGAGAAATCCCACTCTTAAATGTCAGGTACTACAAAAAAGTTTACGTCATTAATAAGAGCAAAACAATTATTTGTTTCCCCCCCAAAAAAAAAATTAAAAACGAACAAGTAGAAGTCTCTTTTTCAAACTGGAAAAAGTATTAAATTCCAGCCAACTAGTTGACATTGTGAGTAGTGATAATCGTTACAGTCTAGCTAAAGGAAGCATTCCTGCTATTCCAGCTACAGTAATTTTTTTTAATATCAGAATCCAATTTAATACAGGTTCTTAAAATTTTTTATCAGACTTCATTTATTAGTTCTTTATATTATAATAAGTTCTGAATGTAATTTTCAAACATGCCGGTAGGTTACTGATCGCTGCCCACATTTCGGAATTCTAATCCAATATTAAATAACTTTTCGAAAATGCGATCGTGATCTCTCTTTTCTTTGTTCAAATACGGCTTCGGAGACCAACTGTAAGACTTCTTTGGCGCTGAATGATGCGTCAAGTTTTCACTCCAGTGTCACTAATCATACGCATACGTTGAAGTGTTTCTCTATGCGAAGGGCCTGTTCAATATTCCTAAACCTTAAAATTTAAATTTGATTTTTTTTTTTTTTTTGCAAGAAAAGTTATATTAACTTCGAAGTAATAAGCAATTAAGAAATGCGATATTGATGATGTAACAGTGGATTATCCAAGTTGTAAAGAATATTTTTAACAGGTAAAAACTAATATGACTAATTATCAATTATAATTAGCTAATTTTTTTCAGTTTTTACTCATCATTTATACTGCTAGAACAATTAAACAAGGGCATGGTAATAATTCATTAGAAATGTCTTTAAGGGTGTAATATTAAATCAGTAAAAGAATGAGAAAATTTCGTGTCAGAAAAATAATTTTAATTATTTCATTAATACTTTAAATAAATTTATTTGAATTGCAGTAGTGCCAAGGATTATTTAGAAAGACATTTGAAAATGACTTTTTTATTATTAGCTTTCATAATAAATATCGTATAATCTTAATAAACTAGCATTTTAATTGTCAACTGTTAATGATAGTATTTACTTTGCATTTGTACGAAAATTAAGTGGACATATTTATTGAAATTAACTGCGAACTATCTGTTTTGGATTTCAGATTAATTTTCAAAACTATATAGAAATGTCTACATAAATTTTAACCCAAAATCGAATGAATCACAAACTGTTACCAGCAATGCTCATTACATAAAAGTTATTTTTTTAAATAAATGCAACATAAGAAAATTCTATTGAAAGATAAATCTTAAAATTCTGTTTTGGAGCTAATTAATTCCTTTCTCAAAACCACGTCCAAGTACAGTTTAGACAACATATTTATTCAAAATATCTAATTTTAAGAAATCGGTTTATTTTATTTAAAAAAAATGTTGTTTTGGTGTTAATTCTTTATTGTCCTCATGTAATTTACAAGCATTGTATTGACAACAAATAACTTATTTTTAGAAAGTTGTTTATTTTATACTATTAATAAGAATCTTTTTTTATTTAATTTCATAATGAGAGTTTTGCAATGCTGAGAGAAATTATTTATTTTGTACATATGTATTTGTAAATTGAGTCTTCATGCCTAGCTGCTATATAAAAATCCTTTTTAGTACTTTTTGTATACATTGCACAGAAATAAAAAAACTATATTATTGAAAAATTTTGGCCACGAGTTTTTGAAGAAACATCTCGTTTCAAATGTTTCTGCACAACATTTTTGAAATTATGTTTGTCTGTATATCTATGAACGCACGGTAATTCACCAACACAACGTATTACAGGTATTGGATTCAGTATCCAAATCAAATTATGAATAGAACCTATTTGTAGAAAATCTGTCTGCCTGCTTGTGCGGTTGTTCATCCACCATGATAGTTTGAAAACAAAAGAAGTAGATAAACGAAACTAAGCGTGTTCATATTTTTTGTCAGTTCATAATTTTATGAACATGTAAGTGCAATTACTCGAAAATGTAGTGACACACGCCAATGAAATTTAGAATGTTATCTTATCACCATAATTGTACATACCATATTTCGAATCCAGAAGGTGTAAAGGAAGAAATACCAAATCCTCAATTTTATTCTTTGTAAAATTAATTGCAAAACGGTTCACATTGTGTTAATACAGGAGAAGGTCGATTTGAGGTCAAAGAAATACCTAATTCGCTATTTTCTTCTTTGTTAAATTAAATACAAAACAACGGTTCACATTGTGTTAATGTGTGAGAAGATCGATTTGAGATCGAAGAAATACCAAATCCTCTATTTTCTTCTTTGTAAAATTAAATACAAATTGATCCATATTGTGTAACTATGAGAAGGTTTATTTGAGGTATGTTGGTTATTAATGTTAAAGAAAAATTTACAAAGAGAAGTATATTTATTCTTTGTGTATTTAATATAAGTATCGTCGATAAGACATATATCTCATTCTTTTTATTTCACAAAATTTGTAATAACACCTAGATTATTATTCAAGACCAGAGAAAATTCTATTTATTATATCTCTCTTCGGTTTCTTACTCTCGTAAATTAATATACAATTCATTATAAGAGTAAATAAATGATAACAAATTAAGATATATCAATAACCCTGATATCGTATATAGTACAATACTGAGGTTATTCAACAATATTGTTGAATATTGAAAAAAAAACAATACTGCATAATATTGTGCAACATGTTGCGTTACCTAAGAATAAAAGAAATCAATTTCAGATACATTAATAATATTAGATAGTATTTTGAGATATATGAATTATGATAAGGATTTGAGATATGCCAAACATTTCATGTATGTATATATGTACAAATACTGATGTTGTTAAACAATATTTGCACTATTATATAATATTCTTAAATATTAAAATATTAATATAAATAAATATAAAATGTAATTAAATATAAAATATAATATTGCATGCACAATATTGTGCAGCCTTCAGTGTTACCTAGGAATAAGAGAAATCAATGTCTGATACATTAGTAATATTAGATATTAATTTGAGATATATGAATTATGATGATAATGATTTGAAATATGTCAACTATTTAATCGGTTTTGCATATATATCAATTTCATGATAGATGTTATGCAATAGATTATACAATGAAATGAGTTATACATATATGTTAATTGTAATCGATATCAATTTTAGATGTGCCGATTATGATTATAACTTGAAATTTATCATTATATAAATTTCACAGATTACCAAATATTATAGATATCAATTTAAGGATATCAATTATGATAATTGTCAACTAATGTCATGTATTGTACGATAATTGTCAACTCATATCATGTATTGTACGATAATTGTCAACTCATATCATGTATAGATGAATCAAGTATTATATTAGTTACGTAAATGGATCAAGTATGATATGAAATGTATAATACATCAATTATGACAGATATCAAATTTAGATAAATCAGTTTTAATAATTATTTGATATGTAATTGTTACATGAGTTGTATGATATATCAGTATTATCGAAATAGTATAAATATCCGAGATAGAGAAATCCGATCGATCCAAAGCAAATATGGGTTAATATACAAAGAATCAGGCTGAAGTCCGTACATAAAAATTAATCAGGCAGATACCACAGAAGTTTTTTTTTATTAGAAGAAGAATTATTATTTAGAAGTTTTTTTTCTCTATTATATAACTTCAAACAGCATTGATAAAATATAAAATACAATTTACGTGTGATAACTGAGAATTTATAATTAAAGCAAATCTACAATTAACCCCTTGCACTCTGAAAAGTAATTCGATACATAGTTAATCTCCCTAATACCTACCTTGCTTAGTGCTCCGAAAAATAAAAATGTATTTTTGTTTTAATTCGAATTTCCCCTAAAAAGTAATCTACATCTTCTTGCAACTCTGTAGGCATTTTTAACAATAAAAATTAAAATAAACAAATAATATCGAAATAAAAAATAACATAAAACGCCAAAATATAATAGTATAAAAATCGAATATAAATATCGAATATAATAATATAAAACGTCAAAATGATGCACCCTCTTGAATGATGAATAAGAGTCTCCCTCCGAGTGCAAAGGGTTAAAGCAAAATTTAGTGCTTGAAGTTTAAAAGTAATAGCATGGTTTAAAGAATAAACAAAGTAAATAATAATGCAATATGTAAAATAACTAACATAAGATATAAAGTAACAATAATAAAAGATAAATACATTAGAAAAATGTATGTAAATATAAAATGAATCATAGAAATATAAAGAATAGAATAATAAACTAAATAAACGATAATTAAAATACTATCAACAATTTTAAAAAGAAGTAACATACATATAAGATTAATGTGGCAGATTTAGAAATACATAATAAGGCTCAAAATTTCAAAATGTTAACTCAGAGTGTAATTATGTTATACATTTCCACAATAACATTTTCATATGTTTTGTACAATATTATTGATCCAAAATTTTCCCATCTTCTGATGAATTAATTTCAAAATTCCCATAATTCTATTATTATTTCGAAATAACGTTTATCTTATTATTTACCTTGGACATTCATAAATGTAATGTTCCACGCTTCCTTCATTAGTACCACAGTTACGGTTGATATATTTATACATAATAGGTGCATCAAATACGACAGATATTAATTTCAGAAGTATCAGAATATTTATTTGATATATATATATATGTACAGGGTGCCTCAAAAACCTTGACCGCGGTATTTATTCCTTAAATATTGATCACAGGCATATACTATAAATTAAAAAGTTGCGTAAAAAAAAAGGTGCAAAATGTCATGAAATCGATTAAAATTTTCAGGGGATTAAACTTTAAAAATTTAAATTTTGTATTTTTTATACGGACGCTGTACAAAAATATTCCCATAGAGTAAAATGTGTCCCATCCTCTAATAAGGTCATGTACAAACTTTCAGAATTTTATCATAAAAACTCTCAAAGATATGTTAAAACAAAGTTGGTGAAGGGTCAATCACAAATTAAAATGCAAATGTTTACAGCTTCAGTGCAGATGACGGGACGCAGTAATGCATCATAAGAAAAATAAAATATGTTTTATATCTATAGTTTTAAATACAAATTTTAAAATCTATGCTTATTGAAAAATACTTTAAAATTTTATACCATGAATTACAGAATATAACTTAAAAATAGCACAGTCAATTAACTTGTAAATAAACTTATGTAATCTTTCCTTTAAGTTATATAATCTTTCCTTTAAGTTATTATTTCTACAAATTTTTAATACTTTTGAACCAATGAATAGCAAAATTATTATTTATTTATTCAATCATTACTTTCTTTGCTAATTTGTATACGACCCCTAACACACAAACACCCAACATCATTTTTCCACTTTCCGAACTCCTATCCAGGCATCGAAAAGTGGTTTAAGTCAGCATTTATGTCGTTTCATATCTTTGAGACTTCTAGTGATAAATTGCTGAAATTTTGTACATGACCTTATTAGAGAATGGGGCACAATTTAATTATGGAAATTTTTTGCACGGGGTCCGTATAAAAATTTAAATTTTGTATTTTTTGAAGTTTAATCTGAAAATTTTAATCGATTTCTTAACATTTTACATATTTTTTTACGCAACTTTGTAATTTACATTATATGTCTATGATCAATATTTAAGGAATAAAAGCCGCGGTGAAGGTTTTTGAGACACCCTGTATACTTGGGGGCTAAGTTCGCTACTGTTAGCCAAACCCTATAATTGCTTTGCAATCGTCTCTTTTATCTTATAACTTTGAGAGATATTTCTTGTGATGGACAAAAAGTAGCCTTCGCAAACAAAGAATTGCATGATCGAATATTTTATCGAAAATTAATAGCATCGGAATAACTACCAAGCAAAATAACTTATAATGTATCTGTATAAATAACATCAACGAGTTCAGTTTTACCATGAGGTGTTGTGTTTAGGTCTGCCATGCTCCGCAAGAAATGAAAGAGCGCCACGATCTGTACATTCTTTACTGAGTATACCAATTAACAAAGAGGATGAAACGTCTAATAAAATCTCTCCTAGACAAGGGGCAGGCATTAAGTCGATCGTGATCGACCGATGGACCACCAAGACATTTTTGAGATGACCGCTTCACTAAGTCCTAAGATGAGCGTACTAAAAGAAATATATTTATGGAACCTTATATTCTGTTTATCTCTTGAGGAAAACAAAGTTTTACTCTTTCAAAATGACATAATTTTAAAGGTCCGTAGTTCAGAACCTAAGAATAACTTTTGGAATCTTTTTGACGAAGTAAAGTATCCTGATTTTAAAAAAAGTTGCATATTATTTAACATCGTTCTTTGGCTGTACCTGACTGTGTGAATCCGCATTTTCAACGATGGATATAATGAAGACAAAATATCGTTCCCATCTCACAGACGACCACTTAGAATGGTGTCCAAGATTAGCAATTACTAATTATATACCGAGATACACGAGATTGGCGGACAGTATGCACTAACTTTACTAACTATAATTACGAGAACAAGTTTTAGATGACAATGATTTATTTTTAATGCATTTTGAATTGTTTGATATTAAATACAATAAATATTGTCGATAAACACCACTGGGTGGACCGCAACACCTTGAAAAAATTAGAAGTAGCCAGCATCCTGGAAAAGTCTGCCCAACTCTGTGATAGATACTCATTTCCATTCATACACTTCGAATTGTTCAGTTCTACTTTTGCGAGCATTTCTCTGCAGTGTGTTAATTACATCTCGGTTATTTTGTCGATAAATACGGTCAGCTTCAGAATATTCAGCTGCATATCGCTGTCGAATAGCGTTTATAATAATCTCATCGACTATTCATATCATTAGCCATTTTTTAGCAAAATGAAGGCTCTTAAATAGTGAAAACAAATTCTTTGGAATTTGAATTTGGAAGCGACGTTATGATGAGTTGTAACTTTTCAGCAGATATGTGCTCTCGCTTCTGATTGGCTGTTTGACGCAACTGATTATTATGTCTTTTGTGACTGCCTATGTATTATCATCTCATTATATATATATTTACTATCTACCAATAATTGGACCCCTGTGATAAAAGAGGTAACACACAATTTTTTCATATCCAATAGTTGGTAGAGTCTCCACCTGAGGCAATTATACCTTCCGGGGCCTGCTTTCTACAAGTGTTTGGATGAGGGACATTGGTATTTTCTTTCACTCGGCTTGGAGAACACATATAAGTTATTTCAAAGATTTTAGAAGCTTGCTGTACCCTTCAATTCGTCAATCCATCTCATACCAGAGGTTTTCTATAGGATTCAATTCTGGACTCTGGGCTGGCCAGTCCAATAGATTCACGCATTGTCATAAATCCAACCCATGTTGGACCTCGCACAATGACAAGCGGTCATCCTGGAAATAACAGTGATCCACAGCGTAGAAAGCACATTGTCAATTACAATAGCAGAGTAGAAATCAGTGTTAAGCTTACCATGAATTGGTATCAAGGTTTCCAGTCCATAACACGAGAAACATCCTCAAACCAAAATTCCACCTTCTCCCAACTTTAGAATAGGCACAATTCATTCTGGCAAAAAGTGTTCTCCACGCATACACCAAACCCAGATTCCGCCATCTGACTAGTAGAGATTGATTCTTGATTCATTCTTCAAGAGAAACTTTTTCCACTCATCTATGGTATAATTTTGATGTGTCTTGTACCATCTCAACCGAGCAGCGTGATTGGATTTTGTAATAAAATGCTTATGGGCGGCAACACAATCGTGGAAACAAAGCAAATTTGATTCCTTGCGGATGATATTCCATGCGGATGATGTGGATCATCGGTTGGTACGATTTTTCCGAATTTCTTTGAACAGCACTTGTCGGCCTCTATTTCTTAATTTCTTGGGTCTATCCTGTCAAGCACATTCCGACAATCATCACTCACCTTCCACTTCTTAATCACAAAAGCCACTGTCGAATTTGGAATGTTTAACTCACTAAATATGTCCCTTAAGGATCGGCATTTTTATGTCCGACAATTAAGCTTTTCTCGTATCTCTCTCGGCAGCTCTGAATTTCGTGGCATCTTGCATGCGATTAATGCCAATGCTATTTCCCTCACTATATTTAAGTACAGAAGCCGTGACGTAGATCAGGATCACAGATATAGTACTCATTTGCATGGGTTTCCAAATACTTATTGGTTCTCTTACAAATACTA
>JAPMOR010096895.1:347675-404189 GCA_026543865.1 Argiope aurantia | reverse complement strand
TATATATATATATATATATATATATATATATATATATATACGCACACTGAAAAGAAGCTTAACTTCAAATGATACATCTATGAAATTCACTATTGATATATATTCAGCGATATATATATATTTTCAGAGTCACTTCTTCTAACTTTTCATATTACCTGAAAGACTTTCATGCTTAAAAGGCTTTGGCAGTGTTTTTGATTGTGCTATTCTTATCATATTAAAAAGTAATAACGAATTATAAGAAATAAGAAAGTTATCATTTGATTTTCTGACGGACTACACCCATTTTCAGAATTAAAAGAACCAAATGATTGATATGCAAAATTGAAATAAAACTGACAAGTGCAGATATGTTTATGTATTTGGTCCGACTGGCAATTTACTGAATGCGAAATGATGCGCTCAAATTAATTTAGAAGGTTTGAAAATAACAGTTTTAAGTCATATTGAAATTCCGAATGAATATTCTACTAATTACCGTAATGGCTCTTTCTCATCATGCTGACCGGATGCAGGAAAACAAATGAGTTAATGAGATCGTGAGTTAAATTAGTGAATGAATTACTTGAATGCAAAATTTGGTATTGGGCAGTTGTGTCTTGAAGCACAGAAATAGCTGAAGAAATTGTATGAGATTCTGTAAGTTATGTATAGTTTATAAGTGATATTGCTTATAATTTTTTAAATTTAAGAATTGTATAACTTTAAACGAGCAGTTCTTTTATATATGTATGTATATATATATATATATAATATAAATTTATTTATTTCGTATATCCCGGAAACGCCTCTAACGACGTGGATTAAATTTTACATTTAGATAAGATTTTGTTTTTTAAATTTATCTATGTAGGTGTCTTACCTAAAAAACGCGATTTTACTAAAACAAACATTTTTTTTATAATTAACTATTAGAATAAGTATATTCAACTTCCGCTTAAAAGTGTGGACAAGGTAGTATAGTGGTCAGTACAATATGAATAAAGCATGTGTTCCGGGTCCACTGTTATAGTCGCACTTTTTGCTTTATTTTTTTACTTATGTATATATATTTAATATTTTTGCTTTTGAAGTTCATCTATATAGGTGCGATTTTACAGACAAAAAACATTTTTTTTATATTTAACTATTAGAGCCTTTTTCTATCTACTCTCATGCTGACAATGTTATATAGCACCATATCTGATTCGATTTCATCATGGTAAAATTGAGTGTAAGTTCAAAAATTAAGAAATGACAGATAGACTGTAAAATGAATACTGAAATATAGGAGATTGTTAATCATATAATCACATGTTAAACTAAGTGCATTCATGACTTTTTTTTTATATTTAAATGACCAGTTTATATGTAGGTAAGATTGAAAAATACTCATATGTAACCAGTATGTGACTCGTATCTAGATATCCCTCCCCAAATAGTAATAACTGCCTAGAAAAGCTTGGTCTTCCACATATTATCCTAAATATAACGAGTGAGAATTTTCTTTAAAACAGGTAATATAATTATTTTCAATAAAGCGAGTATAAAAATTTAGAGTAGAAGGTAATATTTCTGTGTGCCTTAAATTTTTTAGAATCCACTTATATGATATTGTAATGTTTATTGGCAAGACCACAAGCTGTTAATTGTGTAGTACGATATGTTCATGCGATATGCATCTGTAAAAATCACTCAAACCACTCTTCAGGACAGAATATTAGACCTGGATATATCAAGTTTGGTATATAATTATTTTGTGGGTAATGGAATCCTAGCTAAAGGGTTTCCAAAATTTTAATAAGATTTTTAATAAAATAATCAACAAAAAATTTTATATTTTTCTCTTACCATGTCTTTTACCTTAGCAAACTTATCCACGACCTCGAACGAATCTAATGGAGTAACATGATGAAAAATAAAATGTCCAAACTTAAAACCAGAAATCTTGCGCAGTTTCTGCAAGATAATGAAGATTTGATTTCTTCAGATCCAAGCCCAGAATGATCTTTGTTTCATCGACTTCCTCAAACAAGCCCTTCTCCAAGCAATACTAACTTTTCATCAAAATGCACGAACTCATGTTCCCCACCTATCATTCCTTTTTTCTATAAGTAGTAATATATTGTGTGTAATTATGATATTAACATAATTATACACAACATATTTGTTTTACATATTTTTAACATATTTTAACATACTTTTTTCTAAATAAATTTTTACGCGTATATCCATTTATACATACACTCACTCCTAAACATAACTAGAAGGCCAGATTCTCAAAAAAAGTAATTATCATTCCATTTTTGTTGAAGTTAAGTTGATGAAATTGGCATTTTGAGGTAATAAAAGGGGGTGATGTTACAGAAAATATGTGATTACTTTGACTATTCTTTCTTACTCCATTTAAGCTGAGATGTTAATAAAGAAATGAATAGAATTAAACATAAATGAAATATGAAATGATCTCATCTCTGAATAATTTATCACATTTATTTTATTTCATAGAAAAATCCTTCCTTATGCCATTGTTATGAATTCGTATAATTGTGTTGTATGATTTCAGCTATTATTTCGATTTTTATGAAATGTGTGTGTGTGTGTTTTCCTATTAGAGTTAATTTCATATCAATATTCAAATATTTCCTTACATTTAATTATTTTTAAGAGTTATTCAATAGAATTTCAAAACTTCTTTTATATTAATCTATAAAAAAGCAAATACTGATTTCAATTAGTTTCTTTTCAAAAGTTGCAATTTGAAAATTTTCTTCTCCAAAAGTGACATTTTGCATAGATATTATGCAACAATTCTAATATGGGTTGATTTGTATTCCAGGATGAAGTATGAGCTCCGACCCAAAGTGTAATTTGGCTGATTTGAAACCAGTAAAATTTTCAGGGTCTCATAGTCTCTCCCTAGGAACCTTGCCTTCAGTTCAGTAAGTACACCTTACTACACACTTCTACACAAAATTTTATCTTACCGGTACACCTTGTTTATCTACTACATAAATTCTCATACTATTTAATTTAAATGCTTTGATTCTTATCGTCAATTCTGTTAAATAGTTTAGCCATAAAACGAACAATTTGTATTGCAACGATGTAAATTCAGATAAAATTGCAAAAATTTACTTGAATTGGTCGATTTAGGTAATTCAATAACCAAAAACTTTGGGAAGAAGTTTTAATAGCTAATAGTCCACAGAAATTGAAACTGGAAGAAGTGAAAAAAAAAGAGATCTGAAAGAAAACAAGGGCAAAAGAGACTTTGATTTTAAAAAGAACAAAAGCTAAAATTTCATGGTTTTATATCATAAATAAGAAAACAAAAGAAAAACTGACTGGATATATAAGATGCTATGCATTAAAGAGCCAAAACATTATCACCACCTACTCAGTAACACATCTATCACCTCTGATTCGCAAACTAGTTGTCACTCATCTTGTCATGGATCCACATGTCTTTAGTAGACGGTTGAAGACAGGTTATACGAAATGCCCGAAAAGCGGTAAAGCGAAGTCAAATTCCGACATGTGTTTGAGCTCTCTTTCCATGAAATCCCAAATGTGCTTTATTTGATTAAGATCTGGCGAATCAGGTGGATAGAACATTAATTGGCATTCATGATTGTGCTTTTTGAACCACTCCAATACAATTCGAACCTTGTTACACGGCGCCTTGTCTTGCAGGAAGATTCCATTTCCTGTTGGGAAGACAGATGCCATGTAAGGATGCAACTGATCCTAAATTAGGGTCAAATAATCTACAGTTTTCATGGCCTGTTATACTACAGCTACGGATCCCAGAGCCGCCCAGAAAAATGTCCCCCAAAGCATAATACCATCACCGCCAACCACATGACTTACTGTACATGAGTGGAGCAATTGTTCGTCTGGAAGATGGCGTACCACGACACGAACATCAACGCAATGAATGAAAAATCATGATTCATCCGACAAAGCAACTTTCTTTCACGTATCGATAGTTCAATGTCAATATTCTCGAGCCCACTGTAGGCGTAGTTGACAATGACGCTTTTTTAACTGAGGCGCATGAGGGGGAAGCCTGCTGCGCATTCCAATACCCAACAGTGGCTCCTGATCTGTGCGTTCCGAAACATTTGCACTTGGATCTGCAATGTAGTGAGCTATCAACGGAACCACTGCTTTACAAGGCTGGGTAGTCTTCGATGTTTTTTTAATGACTTGTAGGCTTTCAATATCTTGACATCTAGTGTTGGTTTCACTGCGATTTCTCCACTTTGCATAAATATTAACAACGGTAGATCCTGAGCAACCTACCAATCAAATAGTTCCGTAGATACTCATGCTGAATATCTGAACCATTGCAATTTGCCCTCTATCAAATTCCCTTGTAAAAGTAAGACTTTTACTCCCTTGTAAAAGTAAGGGCAAGAATAATTCCTTACATTCTCCAGCAACTGTTGAAAATCATTCCCACTTAATCACGTGCCTTCCACGACATCCTGACGAGTTCATTGGAAAATATAGGGATGGTGATAAAATGTTAGCTGTTCAGTGTACACTGCCCCTATGAATTTGAGATTCAAAAATTCAAAAATATTTTTGCTTTGATTACATTTAAGGAAATTCGCTATCCAACTTAAGAAACCAATGGGCTCACTTGGGTAATTAATTTTCTTAATTTCGAAGGCTCAGTTTTTAAAGCTATATATTTTCTGTTTTAAAATGTATTTCATGAAAAGGTCATGCATTATACTGAAGATAAATAAACTACAAAAGAAAATCCACTACTTGTTTCTTTTGTTAAAATTCATCTTCTACCATTGTATTTTACAAAAAATGTCTACTTGATTTAAATTCGGCGATCTTCTCCTGTAGAAACTATGATACTAATTTTTCATTGTTGAAAGTCGATTTTTTATTTTGCAGGTATGGAATTGTGCAGGAGAAGCTTCGCCAGAGCTCCTCCAAAGCCTTTCACTGTTCGGTGTTCTGTCCGGGCAAACGCTGTAGATACGAGGGCGCTGCTTTCTGGCAGAAGGAGGATATGCCCATCATGGGAATCTTTTCCACATGGTGAGATATTTTACATTTGTCTTCAAGTGGTAAATTTTACAACAATGCACTGCAATTCTTTTTATCACAAAATACTTCTAAAATTCCAGAAATAATGCTAGCCACTGAAAGTTTTGGATTCTGTAAAAACAAAGGAAATAAGAATCTTTAGTCTGAACATTTAGACTAGTTTCAATAGACTAGTCGTGATAATGGTGTAGTCTTAAAAAGCTTTATTTATTTTATCGCTTGCTTTTTATAATATTACTACTACTGTTGACCATGACACATTGTCAGATAAATATCAGCAAAATCAGAAAAAAAAGACCGATAACATAAAAAAAGGTGGAAAAATATTATTTATGCTACAATCTATCCAAAATAATATCGCCGGATGAATTATAGACGTTAAAAATGGGAACAAGTAACTGAAAACGAAGACGTGCTAAAACAAAAGAGAGAAATGGTGGAATCAAAAAGTTTTCTGAAAACGATGCATTAGGGTTTACATTAAATAAAAATCTAAATAAGTATCTGACTAAATAACAAAATACATCTAAAATTCAGAAATAATTACACGACTGAAAGATTTGTAATCAATTAATATCCTATTAGTGAATTAATATCCTATTCCTAGTGAATTAATATCCTATTCCTAGTGAATTAATATCCTATTCTGCATAGCAGCCATTGAAAAACATTAACTATTGCCGGCAAAGCGATCAGCGTTAAGCGCAAACGATATGTATTTCGAACTTCAAACAAATCTAGCTATTAAATTAATTTTTGCAAGAATTAAATTTTTTATATTTTTGTTGTGTATATTAAAAAAATAACAGTTTTCATTAATCTGTTTTATCAGTTGGCAACAAGTTGTATTGTTTTTAATTTAGAATTCTTTTTAAAAGTACATAAAAATTATAGAATTTAAGTAAGACTGAATCGTGGTTGTTTCTGTAATCGTTGCTTCCTTATTAAATTATGTGTTAGTGTATACAATTTAAAATGTTTGAGGTCATATGTAAATAAAAAAAAAATGGCTGCATTAAAAATAATGAAGACGTGGGAAATGCTATTGCCCTAAATAATCGCGTTTCAGTAGTGTTAGTTTTCCTGTAAGTACCTGATTATTAACATTTTTTTTTTTTTTTTTACTTCTTTTGATAACAATTTTTCTTTTAGGGTCACAGACGATATTGTGACGATGGCGCGTCCTTCCACAGAAATCATCGAAAAGTACAAAATCATCAAACAATTTCGCGAGTAAGTCTTAATCTGACTGGTTTTTTTTAATTTCATTTTATGCATGATTCGATATTTCTTTCTTCGTTTCTAGGCGGAGTATTACGAATAAATACAAACAAGCACCAAGAATAAAAGTTACAATGCCAGAATTTGCTATATATATATATATAAACTAAATGTAAATTATTTTGTGCTGATATTAATTAATTGTATTAATATTTCCATAATTGTTACTTTATTAATTAATTATATTTCTACAACTAATTTTACTTCCATATGTAATTTGTATTTTACTTCAGAGATTTTTAACAAATTACTAAAATAAAACAAAGATGTAATGTAGCAGTTACATAGGATGTAGCTCTTATAACTTTGCTATCTTCTCTTTCGATGCAACAGATGGTGTTACCTGGTATCAAGGTGGGTACCTAACATCAGGGTATATTTCTCATGATTCTCTTGGGTATCATTATTATATTGTATTCGAGTGAGTGTCGTGTGTTTTCGTGTTTGTTTTATCTTGTGAAATGTGGAACTTAGAAAATAATTATATAACTGCTCCTGAAATTCGTCAATTACTTTCATCTGCCTCATAATGAAGTTATAAAAAGTTATAAGTTTATAGTTTGTCAAGTATTTATAAGTTTGTTAATCAATAGTTATAAGTTTATTTAATCAGTAGTTATAAATTTGTCAAGGGTTATAATAAATTTGTCAAGGGTTATAATAAATTTGTCAAGGGTCAGTAGTTATAAATTTGTCAAATTTGTCAATAACGTAACAAACTAGTTTTATGAATAATAACCTATGAAGCGTGTTAATTTTCTAATGGCTTATCCTTTAAACATTAAGCACTCCAAAGATTTGTTTTTGACATTTTGTTCTGGTTAACATTATCGCAACTGTTCTGTTGAATATATAATTCTGATATTTACGCAAGTAGGTGTACATGTTTGATGGAATTCAAATTCCAACAAATTAGTACATCTTTTTCTGATGATTTCTTTTCTAAAAGAGCCCCTTGTAACGGAACCCTTTGTATTTACAGCTCCATCTTCTATCTCGTTTGCGTATGTCTGATTTGTATCTACATATTAATTATATGTCAGCGATTTTCGCCACAAAAAAATCGCCAAGTATCGCACGCTAATTGATTCTTTTATAAATAAATTCCTATATGATCGCCAATGGTATGAGATTAATACCAAAGTTCATCAGTGGCAAGAGGTTAATATTAAAGTTGGCCAATGTTACGCTGTTAGTACCAAAATTTGCATTGTTAGTACTTAAATGTCGTCTAATCTATTGTTAAAATTTGTATATTGTTTTTTGGGACACTCTGTATTTTTGCATCCTTAAATTTAAAATCCTTCCTTTTTCGTAGTACTAAAAAGTTCATGATAAGAAATTATTTTCTTCTTTAAAAAAATTTCAAAATCATATTTGTTGGCAGATTCGGCATCAAATCATTAATCAACCTCCAGGAGCGAGGTGAGCACAGTTCATGCGGTGTACCTCTCGAGAAGTCGGGATTCACATATGACCCACAGATCTTCATGGAAAACAAAAGTAAGCAATTTTTTTCTCCCTTCTGCTTCACCTTAAATGATAATTATAAGTATGAGAATAATTAATTGTCTGTTTCCACTTTTCATGCAGTCTTTTATTACAATTTCGACTGGTAAGTAATACATTTTTTGTATACTTTATTTAATAAATAAGTTTGTGCTTTTTGACAAAAACCAATAAATGTTTTTAAATAGTTTTATGATCATTAGTTTAATTCTCTTCCTCCTTTTTTCATTTAAATAAAATTAAGAATGAGTTGAATGAATTGAAATGAAAATGAAAAATTATCTATTTTTTACAAACGTTACGTTTGTTTAAGTTTTGACTAAATAATTTGTGTTGCTTCATTTTCAATAGAAGTTTTTAAATCTCTATGTGTTTCTAGAAGAAAAACGAGAATATGTTGCGCTGAGTAAATCTGTAGAGGCTCTTTTTTATTTGTTCGCAATACATTCAATGACAAGAAATCTTATGATGTTTCATTGCGTTTATCTGGGGCCGGGGTGGTTCAGTGGCAAGAATTTTTTTTTCAGAACTTGAGAGTTACAGATTAGGAATTTTGCTAATTTTGCAGATTATGAATTGCTTCTGCCGAAAATCTACTATGTATATGCCCCTCAGGGACTCACCTACTATAGGTGAGTACGGGTGTCCCAACCCTGAGGTACCCAGGGATCTTTTCTTTTCCCAAGGGGTTTGCCGTCTTTGGTAAGTACGGGTGTCGCGTCCCCGGGTTGCCCTAGCGATCCTTCTCTTACGTTTTTCTTCTAATCTCAAGTACTATATGAGTTGAGTTGATATTTCAGTTCTATTTTGAGTTGGTTTTTATTGTTGACCTTTTTTTTAATACTAAACCCATGTGTTTGCCGTGCATGGCGACCCGTTAGGGGTAAGATGGAATCCTGGGGTCCCTTTGCGTTCCCTTTCGCCCAGGCTGCTCCGTAAGTCGGACGGCAGGAGTGAGCCCGCTTCTGTCAATCGGCTGGTGGTGTATATCTTTGGGAACAGGAAAGCACTGCTGTAGGGCTAGGTTTGCATTTTGTGTAAATCTATATCCCGGTGCCACCCCTAAGGTAAGTACCGAGGCTGGAAGTACCCTGAGCCGGCAACTGCCTTCCTTTGTTGGGCTCCGAGGTGGGCTTGGGCGTATCGGGAGGAAAAATATTTGACTATTTTGGGTTCCAGCAATTTCGGTCCCGGCAGAGACGGCTGTCTGCCAACTTCTGCTTTGGAGCAACCTCTGATACCCTCAAAATACTTCATAGTAAAAAAGTTGGAAGGTAATTTAAAAACTGTCTCTCCTATCTTAATTCATAAGACAATACTTGGAATAGTTGGCGAAGTTCAATCCATTAAAAAAACTTAAACTAGGGGATATTTTAATTGAATTGAAATCAGATAATCAAATTAAATTATTACAGAGCCTAAAATCAATTGGAGAACATGTAGTTACTGTATACCCTCATAAATCTCTTAATCAATCTCGAGGAGTAATATCAGAAATCGAGCTTCAATACGATTCTGAAGAAGAAATTCTTGGATGTCTGAAAGACCAAAACGTTACGTCAATAAAACGAATAACTATTAAACGGGATGACAAATTAATATTGACCAAACATCTAATATTAACCTTTAATGTACCTATACCACCCAAATCTGTTCATATTGCATACTTAAACTGCCCTGTTAAACCATATATACCTAACCCATTAAGATGTTTTAAAGGCCAGAGATTTCGACACTCTATGGGAGTCTGTCGTGGTAAAGAAACATGTGGCCGTTACTCTGAAATCGAACACGACAGTAAATCTTGTACATCTGCACCAAAATGCAGCAATTGTAAAGAAGACCATCCCTCATATTCTCGTAAATGCCCTCGATGGATAGAAGAAAAAGAAATACAAACAATCAAAGTGACACAAAATATTCCTTTTGCTGAAGCTCGAAAATTAGTAAAATCTATAACGCCCACTGTTGAAGTGTCTTACTCATCAATGCCCAGTTGTTGCCCACATTGTAAGACCAAAATGGTCCAAAAAGAAACCCCATCTGATGTTAATCCAAATCCATTACCAGAAAAATCACCAGTTAAAAACAATAGTGAATCCACGAACTCCAAAACAAAAAATATCCATGGTAGACCCATCCCTCTAAACATCTCTAAAATAGAAGTGGTAAATGTAGAAAATGCTGTCAGTCAGGAAAATATTCAAGGCAGCCCGGTGAATACCGTAGATAATTTAGCTCCAAACAAAGCATCTCGCATCCCTACATCAGACAATAAAAAGATAATGACACCAAAAAAGCCATCTAAGTTTTTCAAAGAAACAAAAGCCTGGCGTAAAACAAGAATGCAGGCTTTTAAAAATAATTTGGACGAAAAGATAAAAGGATCTGTGAAAACTCTACATAAATCTCGAGCTACCTCACCAGATCCAGATAACATCCATCTAAACATGATTATTCATTTAAATAAATCATCCTTGTTAAATATTTTACGAGCATATAATAGAATCTGGCAAGAGCATAGATTTCCAAATTCATGGAGACGATCACTAACTATACCAGGTAAGGATCCACAAGATCCAAGTAATTACAGACCGATTGCACTCACCAGTTGTCTGTGCAAAGTTTTGGAAAGGATGGTTAATGACAGACTGATTAATATACTTGAAACAAAAAATTGGTTATCACCACTCCAAAGCGGTTTCCGTCGTGGCAGAAACACTATAGACAACGTTTTAAAATTAGAAACTGCAGTTAGAGAAGCATTTGTCAGTAAAAAGCATATAGTGTCCATTATGTTTGATATGGAGAAGGCCTATGATAGAGTATGGCGATACGGCATAATGAGAGATATACATAAAATAGGTCTCAGAGGAAATTTACCAATTTTTATACAAAACTTTTTAAAAATGAGAAATTTTAGAGTTCGACTAGATAATGTCTTATCAAACAGTTTTTATCAAAACGAAAGCGTTCCCCAGGGAAGCGTCCTGAGTGTGATTTTATTTATTATAAAAAATCAGTGATGTCATTGAAAATTTCCCATCAAGTGTGCATGGTTCGCTATTCGTGGATGACTTCCACATACATTTCTCTGGAGAGGACATGGTATTTATAGAAAAGAAGCTTCAAGATGCCATAAATAAAATACACATTTGGGGGGAAATGAATGGTTTCACAACATCTCCACAGAAATCAGCTAAATTCACTTTTGTAAAAGACGTGGAATTCACCCAGATCCTAAACTTAAATTGAACCGCCAGACATTCTCTTTTGTCACCGAAATTAAATTTTTAGGTGTAATCTTCGACTCTAAACTTACCTTTAAATCTCATATAAGCTATCTAAAAAGAAAAGGTACACTTCCGTTAAATCTATTAAAAATACTCTCCAGCACATCGTTTCGAGCAGAAGACTCCTTACTTCTCAAAATATATAGAGCTTTAATTCGATCCAAGCTTGACTATGGAAGCATGATATACGGATCTGCAGCGAAATCTACACTGCGGCCCCTTGATACAATTCACAATCAAGGTTTACTATTATCAGTGGGTGCTTTTCGAACTACCCCAGTTTTAAGCCTCTATACTTTGTGTCACGAGCCCCCTTTAGACGACAGAGGCTTGCACTCAATCTGTTTTTTAAAATAAAAAGTGATGATGCCCATCCACCACATTACAAAATCATAAATCCAATTTATGGTCCATTATTCTCATTGAGACCCTCATTTATTCCTATTTTGGATTTAGAATCGGACAAATTCTTAGAGATTGATGATTGATTGAATATTGATGATTTTCCAGTAACCTTCCTTAATAAAACCGACGAATTCCCTCCATGGAAAAATACTAATCTAAAATTTATAAATGACTTCGAAAAATGGCAGAAAGCGACAACTCTAAACCTAGTGTATCTGTATATGTTTTATGACCACCGACAACAGTATTCTAGCTATGAACTTATTTTTACTCACGGATCAAAAGCTGGTAAATTAGTGGGAGCAACGGTAGTTAATAGAAATAAGATAATTTCTGAAAGGTTGAATGAGTTTTGTTCCGTTTTTACATCTGAAATATATGCAATATATCTGACATTAACGAAATTACCAGTTAGTAACTATAAGAAAATTATTTTATGCACAGACTCAAAAAGCGTCATTGAGGCACTAAGGAATATTTCGCCATCAAGCCATCCCTTAGTTGTCAAATGCGTGGAATTTTACTGTTTTTTAATAGGAAAAGGAATAGATATTTTATTTTGTTGGATTCCTGGACATTCAGGAATTGTGGGTAATGAGAGGGCTGATAAAGCGTCAAAAACTCCAGGACTGACGTGCGAAAATTTTGTTCCTCTAAGTGATGCTCTTCAAACGGTAAAAAATATACTGAAAAAAATGGCAGAGTATATGGAGTGAACAAACTCATAATAAGTTGTTTGAAATTCATTCTTCTGTAAACTCCTTTAAATATTATAACTTAAACCGAAAAAAATCCATTATGTTAAATCGACTCAGAACTGGACACACCAGATTGATTCATGAATATTTACTCAACTCGGAACCCCAACCTACTTGTTTACATTGCCATTGCTCTTTATCCATAAAGCATATACTCGTGAAATGTCCCAGTTTTAACCAATTTAGATGGATCCATTTTGGTAACAACAACGTAACTTTAAAAGACTTGTTGGGTGAGAAACCCAACCAAAATATTATTTTATTCTTGAAAGATATTGGAATTTTGTTTTAAATTTGAGTTTTAAATTTTGACATCGTTTTTGTGCATTGTTATTTTTTAATGATAAAATAAATGTTGGAATAAATCTTGTGTTTGGCGCATCATGGCTAAAATTGGCTTTTGCACCAAAAAACCAAGCCAAACCAAACCTACTATATATATGGTCTATGCTTGGAGTCTAAAGATACACCAGGCAAAGAAAATTTGTAGTCTAGGACTTATCCATGTCATTTGATTATGGTAAAAAAAAATGACGAAATCTGTCCCAATATAATCTCCATATCTCTTCAAAACCGTTATTAATCTAACTAATGAGCCATAAATCATATTCCTTTTATTCAGAAAGGTCGACTCAATCCGGTGGTTGTAGAATACTTTGATGACATCATCTTCTCCCGGATAAGTTTGAATTTGTAAATTGAAACTTTAAAGAGCATCACCATATAGATACTTGGTAAATGTTCATACTTAATAGGATAATTAAAGTATAGCATTATACAATAGATGAAGTCATTTATATTACATATATAGACACAAATACATTATACTATAAAAGACTTATATAAAGCAAACATAAAATGTGCAACACAAATGTAAATAAACACAAGTAGTATCAAATATTATAAAAGTTGACAATACATATCTAAAATGTAAGAATGATTATAATGGAAATTTGGTATCGAGGGTCCAAATTCCTTCTGCTGATGTGGAAAGGGGTTGCCCATCCAAATTTCTCTTGGTTAAGTAACGACTATTCCAAATTTCAAAATAATTTTCAAGTTTCTTCAAAACATTTTATAACTTCAAATATATTTCCTTTTTATTTATGTGCATTAATAATCTGACAGATTATTTTTGCTAAAAAATTACCTATATTTCAAGTTTCATTGCAAATTCGTAATTGATTTTCTAATAAATAGAACTCGGAAAAATTATTCTTTATCAGCGTTTATAAGTATGATGACACTAAAATAGAGGCTTAATCGTGAAAAACCTGTCCTCAATTTTTCAGGAAGGACTACGGTTCAGTGCCAAAAACCGTTCTGCTGGACATGGTGAAGGTGTTGGCGTTCGCTTTAAGCGAAGGTAAAGTGGCTATCCACAGCCATGCCGGACTGGGGAGGACCGGCGTGCTGGTTGCCTGCTATCTCATCTACACTCTGCGCTGCAAGCCCACAGACGCCGTCGCTTATGTGCGGACTAAAAGGTAAATGCGTTTTCTGTCCACTTGCTAAAGTACAATCAACTATATTTGATGCAAAATGTAGAATCTAAATTGTATGTAGAATCAAAATCAAAATGTAGAATCTAAATAGTATAATATGCTATACAGAAATAAAAATTCTTTATATAGAATTTTCATGAGGGTCTAAATATAGCAGGTGATATGTTGATGAATATAATCTGTTTGAGGATTTGTTTATCATAGTTTATGGTATCTTGACTAATTCAAAACAGTTGAAGATAAATTTCAAGGAAGTGCTGAAAAAAAAGAGTATTTTCTATCAAAACGAGCAATGACTTTACATACTAGCATTTTTAAATGTAGTATTAAATGCAATTATTTAAACATACCAGTATGTTTAAATAATTGGTTAAATAAAATCTGCTCAAACCAGATGTTTTCTAAATTTGCTATTTACAAGTTTTGTAAGAATTTGATTAATACGAAACAAAAGAAAATTCATTTGGAAAATAAATGTGTTTTGCAGTCTAATCATGCTAATAAAGTACTCTATTTTATATACAGTAGAATGCTGATTATCCGGGTTTTTAATCTATGGTACCATAAAGCTGAATATTTTAGGCAAAAGCAGCAAAGCTTTTAGAATAAAAAGGTTAAAATTTTGTATTTGAACCAGTTTTTAGAATACGGAAGTTTGAAAAACTCCGGAGGCAAACTGTTATAAAAAGTTATATAAAGGGGGAAAAATAATGAAGCACACAGCTCCACTTTTTAAACAATTCAATGATAATGCTAGAAAATTCATGCAATTTCATTAAAAAAGATGTTGTGAATTGGTCAGTATGTGTATATTAACCGTGTGAAAATATTGCTTTGAGAACGCCCGCGCACTTAGGAGGAGTAAAAACTATAGATAACTCATGACATTGTCGGAAAAAGATTCTAATTCACAATGAAATACTTTAAAGCAATTTTTATTTACTGTGTGGAGAATAAACATCAAATTATGATGAATAAATGGAAGATTTCTGTTTTTAAAATTCGGCATTCGCTTTTTTAGAAAAAAAATAATATTTTTTAGGTTTAAGCACTTAATTAGTCATTTAATTTTTGATAACATTTTCAGATTAACAAAAGCAGATAATCTCAGTCATATTTAATGATATTATATAAAATATTTTTCGTGATAATTCTGAAAGTGTTTTGCAGTAAGAATTAGCCATGTTATCAGTTAATGCGCAATTCTGAGTTACTATAAAATAACACGATCAGAAACGACACACGACACTCGCATACACTGGAAAAAAACAGAACGAAATAACATATAATAAAGTGGAAATCAAGGTCAAAGAAGAAGAAGATCTCTAGCAATGCGTTCATCCTTCCGCATTCCGCCCCTTAGCAAGGTAGAATCATTGAAAAGTGGAAGTCTCGGTATATTGAAATGAACAATAAAACAGTTTACTAAATTGTCAATATGCAATATACTTTCGGACTTATTTGCACAATTCTAAATGAATAATTTTGGAAAACATTGTCGAAATAAAGAATGATTTAACATTTATTCTCGATCAACCAGCTTTCCGATTATCCGAAGTTACTGAGGTCCAAATAACTCACAATAATGAATTCTTCTTTATTATCTAAATTAAATATATTGTGTGATCTATTAATAAATATATTACATTAGAAAGCTATGTTTTCTCTTATCTATCTTCTATTTAAGAACGTCAAATTTTTGTTAAAAAATTACACTTCTTATTCTGAAATCAAAAACTTTGAAGAAGTTGAAACTTTAAAAAAATTGAAGGAGTTACTTATTTTTGAGACTCAAAAATGGTTTTTTAGTTATACATTTATTTAACTGCAAAATTAAATATACATATAATTTTCAAGGATAAGTAACAACGGAATTCAGTTATGCTGAATTACGAAAAGTGTTCTCCCAATTGTAAATATTCACTTTCCCTACATGTATTACAATTAATTGGAGAAATTCAAACAATAAATTTCGTCATAATTTTTTTCTAATAAAAGCTCTCCAATTACGAGAGTAAACGACAGAAAAATTAGAAGTAAGAAACAGTATTTTGATTGGAAATAAGCATACATCAAGTCTTGGTTTTCTTAAATCATGTTAAAAATTCATTCTAAAATCTCGCCGTCCTCCTCTTTTACATAAAAAAATATCAATCTCATGTACAGCGCAATTTACAGCTACCAAAGTTTGCATTTAAATTAAAAGTTAATCAAAAGAATATAAACTTCAATCATCTAAATTTGACATACAACTTAAGAATTCGAATTTATATCTTTGAAATAGAATTGAAATTCTGATTATTATGAATACAATTAAATTCTTTACACATGATTTCAAGAAAATTTCATTATATAAATAATTAATAATCAAAATAGCAAAAACAAAGAGACGGCGAAAACGTAGAGTCCAATTAGTTATTTTGCTAATCACTTATTCCTAAGAGAAATTAAATTTTAGTCCTTCTATATTTCCAGGCCTGGATCAGTGCAGACCAAAAGCCAAGTGGAAAGTGTCCAAGGATTTGCTCAATTCGTTGTGCCCATGTTCATAGTTTTTGCAAATGTGTAAGTAGTTTTTTCCTACCTTCGCGAAGTACGTATATGTAAATCTTAGGGTGAAAGCTGTACTAAATGTAATTTCTTGCACAGGATTCCTAGGGATGATTACAGAATGAGTCTTAACGCTTATCTGAAACGCCAAAGGTATCTTTTGCATGGATTTGAAGGAAGATTGCTCAAACATGTACCAAAAGTAAGAGAATTTTCTCGGAATTCTAGTGATTCTTTATAAACTTTTACCTTTAATTCTTTTACCTTAGGGGATGATTGTTCTTCTTCTGTGTTCTATCTGTGAGGTATTTGAATGTCCCCCCCCCGTAGAAAGGGGTTGTGCAAGCGAATGTGACGCATGAAGTAGCTAAGTCGTACTCTTGGCCCTAATTGGCTCTACTGAACAAACAAGAGACGCTCACTCGGATCAAATCGCTGACAGATAACTGCCAGCGGGCTTGTAAAATGCCATAAGTCACAACAACACAACACCTTTAATCTATGATGAATCAACACAACACCTTTAATCAAAATGATTATTGAAATTTCATATTTATTGTTAATTTCAAAACTATTCCGCACTTTACATATAATTCGCAATTTGTAAACATCACAACCACAAAGGTTTCAACTAAATGATCTACAACAAGTATTCAATGAGTTTTTCTTTGTCTTACATTTCTAGGTCTTATTTTTTGCGGCCATTCTTTTTTTTATATTCGGAAGTACATTTCATATTGGCGTTATATATCAGATTTGGTGTTATGTTTTACCATTGGGTGTACTCTTCTACCTTTAGTGTTCTGAACAAGAATGTTTTAATTCTTACATCCTAATATGAACAAAATGCCAACTGTTATCCAGATATTAACCACCTATTAAGTAACAATTATTTAATTATTTCTGTAGCTGTGGTTTTCATTTATCATACTTAACAGATATTACAAGATTGTGTTTGGAGATCAAGAGAATCCGCACTTTTACGTAATAGAAGTATTAGGGCGTAGAATGTTTATTTTCTTCAGTACAAACATGGTACAACGGCCAAATTGTGTGTAATGAGTACATAGTGTATTCAATGCTAGTGTATAGTGTATTTTGATATTTCCATTGCGCATTGTAAATAGTAAAAGGTATTACAGCATATATAAGTTATCGACAGCATATGTCAATATTATGCTTCTTTAATTTCGACTGTTTTAAACTGATTATACTAAAATCATATCTTGCATATGATTTTATATTAATAGCTTTTTTTTCCTTACAGCCTGTGTTCATGTTCTGCGAACGTCTACTCTCTTTAATGAGCGACAACTATAGCCAACAATGCCCACCTCTCGATTTGGAACAGTTATTCAACGGACCCAACCAGTTCCTTGAGTTCTTCTCATCAAAGTGCCGCTTACTGAGAATTCGGTTCCCCTCCAGTAGTAAACTCAAGGATAAGTGGACACTTCAGATGCCTTATATGAACGGAATTGTAGAAGAACCTCGCCACTGCGCTCCCCCATCTCCACCCAACGGAATTACGCAAGGGCCGGACAACAGACCATTCTGGGATTCCCCAGATAGGTAAGCATGCTTTCAGGAAGATGGTGGTAGTAATGGTAGGCAATCAGGAATTGGCCATTGATAGAATAATGAAAATTAGAGGTGTCAAAGATTTGATTGTCCTAAATGCACTAATAAGTGATAATTCTTTGTAAAAGACTGTATTTGTTTTAAAATGCTTGGTATTTATTTAATAGCCTTATTTATATAAATTCGATTGTTGTTATTACTTTTTTTATTTATGGTATAGAGGCAATAAAATAGGACGTGTTTTAGTGACAAAGTTGGAGTTTAATATCCCTCTAGCTTTCAATTACTTCGTAGAATTTTTGCGGATATTTTAGGTTGTTAATTAGGCTTTCCTAGACTTATATTTTGTAACAAATCTGTATATAAAACTAGCATTTTTCTCATCAAGATTATTGAAATGGAAATATTACTATGCATTGTAATTGCATAGTAATACTTTCATACATGGTATTATGCATATTATCATAAAGATATACATTCCATACATAGTATTGTGCATTATTATCTTTATAATTACGCTATTCTTATAATGCTTTATTATGTTATTATAAATTTTATATAAATAATTAGGAATTTTTTTAAAAAAATTAAAATTTTTTCAGCCCTAGAAGTATTATTTCCAGCCCTCTATCGTTTATGTAGACAAAATTGGTTGAGATTATAAATAAATAAAAACATTTTTACTAAGAATAATATTTTTATGAAAATGCTGAAAATATGTAATTTGTAAGATCATAAGAGGAAATTTGCATACAATAAAATATCTTAATACTTAATTCTCAAAATTGCAAAAGTTTTTGTTTATTGATTATTACTACTAATTACCTTAAAGGACAACATTATGACACATTTACTTTTAATCAATACCGTCTAAACATAAGAAAAGCATCGTAAGTAGAGGAGAGAAATAATGCACGTATACATTAATTCACAGAAAGTGTCTACTGTCATGGTCTTAATAGCTTGAGAATGTGATTAAAATCATTTTTAGTCACTGATGATATAATGCCTTCGTTCATGTGGAATCTATAACTTGTGAAAGGGATCCTTTGTTTTGAACAATGTTTTTATCCGACTATAATGAAATAAATGAGATGAAAGTTTTTTGATAAATGTTGTTTTTGTCCCAATACTGAAATAAATGAGATGAAAGTTTTTTTTTTGTCACAGTTAATTAGATAAGATTTGGATATTATCACTAAAAAAGTCATTAAAAAGTGATGTTCCTTTCTCCAATAATGCGATAAAAGTATTAGTTTTTAAATCTGTTTTTTATAAGCATCATTAACAGATAAAGGGAGACATTAAATGGATATCCTTGCCGATCTCCAAATTATAAAAATTCCACTAATTTTCATTTTGCAGCATGTCTTCACCCGAAGACCAAGAGAAAGATCACGAAGCTGTGCTGAACCACATAGGAGGTTTCAAACCCCATTTCGAGCCCGATCCAGATTATCGTCTGTCTGATGACGAAGAGACGAGCAAAGAACCCGAAATAGAATACAACGTCAAATCTCTCAGTAACACCGAGTCTTCCAACTTCGACAGGAAATCGCCCACTGCCGATGAAGAGCACAAAGAAGAGGATGAGATAGAACCAGGTAAGATTGATTTCCTTGCATCTTCTCTAATATCATGAAATTATCAAACTTTTATATAAGATGGGAACTCCATTTGACAATGCGAGAAATCTTTGTAGAACACCTGCATTGTACAAAAATGAGCGTGTTGCGAATATTGCTTGGCATTAAACAATATTCGCAATAATGTACAGTCTTGTTGAATACTGATATTATAGTATAGCACAATATTGTACAATAATGTGCAACACACTGTGTTATCTGGGAAAGGTTACGCTTTGTATTAATGTGTAGAGATAAATAATTCTTAATTTGATCCTGATGTACAATAAATGATAAATTATCATCATTCTATATAACTATAAAACAAAGACATATTCATTTTAAAAACGAGCATTTGACCGATTTTTTGTAAGAAATCGGAACTTGTCAATTAAAACTAGATAATATTTCTTGCGCTTCATGATATTATGAAGAAAACAGAGTACGAATTTTGATTACTTTCTTTTCCATAGAATGGATTCAGATATTTTATGTAGATGTACTATGTCCAATAATATGGCTGCATACAAAATATCATTATTTTTAGTTTAAGAATATAACAATGGAGAGTTACCATATTTTATATACGCTTGTGGTATATTTTATTAACTTTCAATCATAGATTTCATACAAAATCTGCAAATTTAATGAAACGGCCAAATAACTTATTCCATCCTTCTTTTTGGTTTATTATCTGGTTGAGCTATCGAATCCATAGGTTAAAGGACAGTCATAATACTCAAAATGTGTCTGGAAGAAAGAAAGTCTGAAATGTCGAAATCCATCAATAGCGCGAAGTCGAATAATTTAAGGAAGGTAATTCTTTTTGCATACTTCGAATACAAGAAACTGATATTCCAACCAACTATGTTACTATGTTTATTTATAGTTTTTTCCGTCCCTTTATGGATTATCTGCGACTTCCACGGCATCCAATATCATGAATATTTGGGAATGTACTGCTTTTAAAAGAAAATTCTATTCTGAGTTTGAAAGACTTTCATAATACAGAAAACTGGAATTATAATAGAGGCTTAACACTCATAATTGACACAATAATTGTAAATCACTGTAATGCCTAGACTGTTCTCTCTAGTCTTAAATATTGAAATTTAAATTGTTGTATCATATCACGTAACAATTCCATTTTAGCAGTCATATCTTAATCATATACATCATATCTTAACCATTATTCTCTGATAACTTATTAACACTACACTCTAAGAAAATTTGATATTTGACTTTTACGTCGGATCTGCAGAATTCTATCAGATTTTGTGTGAAAGGTAATTCGAGTACAATAACTCATGAACGCATTCAGGCAATGAAATGAATTTGCATCACATTCAAGATTATATTCATCAAGAGAGTGACTTTTGTCGGCTATCTATTTGAGTTTATGTGTACACAATAAGTCAAATGCAGAACTTTAAAATATGATCTCTACACCAAAATTGTAAACGAGTGTCATATTTTGAATCAAACCATCAATTTGAATTCGTACTGTTTTAAAATATATTCCCTTTTCTAATAAAGTGATCTTTAGCATAATTTTCTGTGTTAATATAAGAAAAAATCTTGCGTAGAGCACTTATTTTGCTTTGAGACTGTTTATTCTTGTCTGTTTTGTACGATATAGTCTATACCAGGGGAGGACAATTTTTTCCAGCGTACTGGTTATTTTAATTTTTCCAAGGTGTTTAAAAAGAGTCTACAATATTTATTATAACTTAATAATAAATACGGAATATACACTTGCCTACGTAACTACAAACATAATAATAATAGCAAGATGCAAACATAATAATAATAGTCATAAATATAATAATATTAAATGATGAATTTAATATCAAACAATTCAAAATATATTAAAAAATAAATCATTTTTTATCTAAAGTTAGTTCTCGTAGTTATAGTTAGTAGAAGACTTACTCCGCGTACTGTCCGCCAATCT
The DNA here is from genome assembly GCA_026543865.1 of Argiope aurantia. NCBI lineage: Eukaryota > Metazoa > Arthropoda > Arachnida > Araneae > Araneidae > Argiope > Argiope aurantia. The sequence goes on along the minus strand of JAPMOR010096895.1, from coordinate 382,673 downwards.
TGAATATCTCGAGCAGAATTGCAGGTTTATAACAATATAATTACTAACTACGTACTAAACTTGCACTGGATTCTAAGTGATCGTCAATGATATGGAACCGATATGTTTTCTTAACTATATTCATCACTGAAAATACAGATTTATGCAAGTAGGTAGAGCCAAAGAACGATGTAAAATAATATGCAACTTTTTTGCCTATGTGTCGTCTACACATTCATCGAATCATTTGTTTTATGTAAATACAGCCGCATTGATTGCGAAAAGCCGATTCTCCAGTCTAGCTGTCGTCAGTGTTCCATAAATATATTTCTTTTAGTGTGCGCGTCTTGGGTCTTAATAAAGGCGGTCACTCCAAAATGTCTTGATGGACCATCGGTGGATCGTGATTGACTTAATGCCCAACCTTGGTCTAGACAATTCAGATTTCCTTTATTTCTTTAAACACTTGACATTTTTTGGGGGGAAAACATTATTCACTGAATGTTAAGAATACATTTCATGCGCAATACTGTAAAGGAAAATAAATGAATCTGCTTTTGTGTTAAAATATCACGAAACGCATTGCCATAAAGCGTGCACTGCATTGCAAAATGTTTGAGCATTTGCATCAGAGCTCGTGTGACTGCGGAATATTCAGAATAACAGCTGTAATTAAACATTTATGGTCTGAACACCTAGCTGCAAGGACTTTCATTATTGCAATTAATTTCCAAAGTATGTCAAATATTTTTTTTCAAATCATGTAGTAGCTTTACATTCGGAAACAAAAGGGAAATGGGTTAAAGTGGTATAATGAGTATAATTAGAGGGTTTGAATTTGGTTCAAAAATATATTTACTTTCTCACTGTTTCATGTAATATATATATATATTTGTATTTTAAGATTATAGTTCACAAATAATTTTTCTCAGGTTCTAAATAAAAGCGCAGATCACAAACATCTCAGAAAATTGCTGTTACTTTCTTTTTAGCATTGCGTGTTAAATTTCCCTGAAATTATAAATACATTTAATTTAATAGTTTTTGATTCTTGTTACGTCATGTATAATAAAAGCGCGTACAAACGGCATCTGTACAAACAATTTGTAAAAAAGAGTCAGTCGAAAGCTGTACCCCAGCACAAGCAGGTGCGCGAATCGACAAATAAAAATGCTTATCGTCTCATAAGAATAGTTTTTCATCCAAAAATACAGTCCGCAGAACTCGACGAAACATTGGTTCGTCGAGCCGGAGAAATGGTTGAAAAATTCATTGCTACAAAGCTAATGAAAAAAAAAAGTGAATCGTGTGAAAGGTCAATAAAGGTAACTTTGACCAGAGTAGAGGCATTTGCCTCTGGCAAGACAGTGTCAAATGATATCAGCGTCACGAAATAGAAGTAAAGCTCAATTCCTTTAAATAAAAAGAAATATGAAATAGGATTATGAATAATTGCACTTTTTTTACATTTACAACGAACATTGAAATCTTATTGATGTAAAATTTATGATGTTGGTGTCTTTACTTTTATTTTGGAGAGCTGCTTCTATGAATACCATTATGGGTTTTGTAACCATGACTTCAGATGATTTTAATTTGAAATACAATCATATTACAAATTTATAACCAAAATGATTATTTCTGTGTTATTGTTGATTTACTTTCTCTTGAAATATAAATGCTGTTTTTGAAATTTCATTGGAATTAGATATCATAAAACCAGCAGTTGGCCTAATTGAACAGTGACATTTAATTTTTCCAAATTCGGCAGCGTTTATGTTCACAATTCTGCTTACGTATGTTCTAGTCCTAGAAACATGTATTCTCAACGACACTGCATGTTTCTTGTTATGTTATCATTTTACTTCCCTGCAGCTAATGATAATTATTTTTAGAAGTGATTTTTATACGTAAACGGAAGCTCTTTTTGTTAATCGGAATTTGCATTGAGCAATTCGAATTTTCCTTTCATCATATTCTCTCGGTGACATCTTACTTGCACTCACTGTATGTTATGTTTGTTTGACATACTCTTATTAAACATATACCTTTTAATGTATATCACCTTTCTATGTCGTTTCACCGGTAATGATCACATCAGCGTTATTATGTTTAACTTGTCAAGATTTTTTTTTAATTTATGGTATTTTATTTCGAGAAACTTCTTGGTCTTATTCCATTTTACCTCTTCAAAACAAAATTTTCAGAATTTTACTTTTTGGTGGTAAATTTTTATCCATTGCTTTAATAAAGTCAGCTTCTTCCACAATTTCAGTAACGGCATTTGCTGCAATATGGCCAAATAACTGCTCTTGTATCTAAACCACAAACAAATCCAAGCCTATTAGATAAAGTATAATGAGCTAAAATTATTTCAAAATTGCTATCACTATATGTAATTGTTCACCGTCCTTTGTAATGTTTGGGGATGGTAAAAATATTCCCTCTATTTTGGTCTGCCTAATAAAGACCAGATCTCAGTTTCTGTTTTGGCATCTAGCAACTGGGGCAAGTTTCCCCACCCCTCATGTTTAAATTGATTGATTTATCGATATGTAAATAAAAATAAGTTTTTCTTGTTGGGCTGCAGCAAAGGTTAATGAGTTGAGGGCTGTGATTTTTATTATTTTAAATTTAAGCTGAATATTTTCTAACAATATTTTTCTTTAATTTTGAGTTTGGCATTGTATTTCGTTTTATTAATGAATCATTATTAGTTTCGATCCTTTTCTTGTGATTAGTTTCCAAATGAGAGTTCATTAAGTTTTTAATTCATAGAATTCCTGGACTTTCATATTTACTTTTAATGTTATTATATCCAATTTATATATTTGTTGATTTTTTTATTATGCACTCATCCAATATTTGCATGATATTTTCTACTGCAATTTTTATTCGTTAATTAGTGGCAATCACTAATTAACGAATAACGACAGAATCAAGACGAACACATCTTTTAATATGTAGAGATTAACGGACCCTAATCATTGAATAAACATTGAAGAAAATTAATAATTCTCCGCTTCCGAGTTTTATGACTATTAACTAAGATATTTCTGTATTTATTTTTCCTCCAGACCCTCCACATGAACTAGAAGGGGAAGAGGAAGGTGTTGATGACTTAGATGATGATCCTCCAGAGGATCTGAACTCCGAGGAGTGCAACGCCATCATCGACTCAATGCTGCAAGAGAGTCCCTCCGAGCAGAACACTCCGTACATGAACGGAGTGCAGAACAGGAGAGACATCTTCGCCAACAAGGACAGCAAAGGTGAAGTAAAAGGACGTGAAAACCCATAAACCCATAAACTCAACCCTTCTTTTATTAAATTGTTCAGTGGTATGGGGCTTAATAGGATTATTTCTGGTCCCATTAGAGATTCATTCTCAAGGACAGCAAAGACGAGGTAAAATGATGTAGAAAGCCAGTTCAGTGATCTAGGCTTAATTAGTGATCATTGGCATACCAAGGATAAATAGTTCTCTGATATTGGTACATTATTTTTCTTCCCTTATCATATTTAACATAGAAAAGAGAAGAGTGTAAACAATTATTTCCTTCCGGGTCTCTAAAACCAAGTGCCATCCTCGTCAATTGACCATGGTTCAAAATTTCGAGGTCCATCCCAAAATAGCCTTAATGTTGCTTTAGAAATGAGACATTAATATCATTAAACTAAACTGAAACGCCTCTCTAAATATCCCTTACCTCTCTGAATTACGCCAAAAGAATTTCATCAGGATTAATTTTTTCCATAACATCTACAAAAAATATTGGAATTTAGATTATGGATAAACTGGTCTTCTAAATAAAAGAAAATATTCAAATGATCATGCTCTGAGTTTGAATAATAAGAAAGCTTCGACTTCAAGGACGAACGCCATAGTGTTATATGGTATTCACAGTGTATATTTTTTAATTTCACGCACAAGTCGTATTGGAATCGTCTAAAAATATTGACCTAGATTTTGACTTTTCTTTTAGTCATCTCTGAGTAAAATAAAACATTTTGAAATTGTATCTGAAATTTGAAAATGTTCCATGTAAAATTATTCTCGTTTACCCTTAAGTATTCATTATTTAGATTTTACTTGCATTATAAAATTTTGGCTAAATAAAGTTTCTCAAAGCCATATAGTACGGCAATATATTTGTTGTTGACAAAATTAGGAATTAAAATTTTTTATATATTCTCTAGAATCTATGAATCATATTTAATAAATAATCCAGAGGGTCTAACATTTTAAACAAAAAAGTTCCACTCTACTGCGACCAAAATGGATCGAGTTATGAAGCTTTAATTTTCAGTATTTTAGACCAATAAATACAAGTGTCAAAGAAATGTTTCTTGTTAATTAAAGTATATGTTTTGTGAAAGTCTCTGAAAGGGTCTAAAATGATTTGAAACAATGATATTGAAATATTCATAACGCATTAAAATTTGGTAGTAGAAAGTTGGAATTATTTCGTTTAAAATGTTAATCTGCCAAAAATATTGAGCTGAATTTAATTAATCGAAAAGAAAGGCTGTATAAATATTTAAAATTCATGATTTTGGAATTCTGTTCTCATTGACTTAAACAACAAAAAGTATAGTTATTTATGCTATTTAAAGTTCGTTTGTTTTTTTACTTGGAGCTGCATGCTAATCTCTGATAATTTAAAAATTAGTTACTCTGTCGCGATTAAAGTGATTTTTTTTGTATATTACAATAAATAGATGATAATAATACATAATATTATTGACGAATAAAATCAATTTTCATCAATTATATATCATCATTAAATATTGATGAATATTGATACAATGAGTGATTTCATTGAAATATTGATACAATGTTGATATATTTCATTGAAATCAATTTCAGTATATCGGGATATAGCCTCATTGATTTTCATCTTAAGTTGAAGTTGCAGTTACATCTTATGTTTAATAACTCAGTTTTCCAAAGATATGATGCGCTGAAAGACATTAGAAATTTTATCATTTTGTCAGAAATAAAACTGTTATTCAATTCATCGATTCTTTTTAACTAAAATTTCTGTAACTTTAAAAAAAAACCTTACATAAGATTTATCAGATGAAATATATACAGAAGCCGTAACTAGCACTTTAAGAGGGGGGTGGGAAAGATGCCAAAATCAAAAAATTGTATATTTGTATCTGAATAAAAAGGGCTAACATGAAACTTTAAATGGGCACCATTTTACATTCGTTTAAATCGTCTAAATAAAAATTGTAAAACAAAAATTTTGAAAAATAGTACTAGTGATATACATTTAACAAAATTTGAAGAGCCCCATTCTGTATATTCTAATGTAGTGTAAAAGGGAATATGGAAAGTAGTAGCTCTTATTTTGGTTAGATGAAAATTATATTATTTTTATCTTTACTTTTATTTTAATTACATATATATTTTTATTTATTTTTAATGTCTTTTATTTGACTTACTTATTATTCATTTTAATTACTTATTACTTATACTCATGGGGTGTAAAAGAAAATATAGAAAGTAGTAGCTCTTATTTCAATTACATGAAAATTATATGAGTTTTATCTTTATTTTTACTTTAATTACTTATACTTTTATTTATTTTTAATATCTTTTATTTTAATCACTTATAAAAGAAATCGTTTTTTCACTCAGGTTGCTCAACTTTGTCTATCGAGGAGGAATACACGAAGCCCCTGACGAGCACCGCACTCGTACAGGCATTGCTGGCTGACCATTACGCCTTGGACAATGACTTTGCGCTCAGGCTAAGGAAGTACCAGCGGTTGCTCAATAGCCGAGCTACCGCATGGGAAAAAGTAGCCAAGGAAGTGGATCCACTCATGCTATCAGCCTTGCTCTGGAGCTGGTTAGACTTACTTAGGGTAATTTTCCGAACAATCAGATACGATTTTATTTAACTTGACTTTTTTTTTTTTCTCTCGTTCGAAAAAATTGGATTTTTCAATAAATTTTTCCTTCAACTTTTGATGGTTAGCAAACAGAAAGTAATTCATATTACTTGGCAAATTGCCAAAATAATGTGTTTGGCGAGAATCTATGGAGATGAAAGAGAGCAGGACCAGTGTCATTGAAGTGAAAAATCTTGAAATCGTTGATTTCTGAATAAATAATAACATCAAGTTTTGAATTTTCCTAATAAATATATTACTTGAAAGAGTGAAAATATTTCCAATGACGAATGAAAGAGTTTAGAATGAATAACATTTTTATTGTTATTTAAAATGTTTTAAAACAAAATCGCGTTATAACACTCTGAGAATTCAATTGACAACATTCAAATATTATCGAGCGTACTATAAATAATTGACTATTTTTATAAGCTATGCTATACCACAGCAAGGTCTGAAATTCTTAATAGTTGTATGTTTCTGACAATAATACGATATTTCAATATTTTCAGGAGTTTATTCAATTAGCAATTTGAAGAAAGAAAGAAATCCAAAAACTGTTGAATATAATACAGAAATTTTGAATTATTATTATTATTATATTTATTAACCGAACTTACGGATTACTTAATGAACCAAATTTTTAACACAACGAGCGTCTATAGAATAACACATTTTTCGTACTTATTATATGCATTTTGATTTATTACTGCCTTTACATTTCTTCAAAAAGCTGATTCAATTATTTGTTGATCACTTATATTTAATTCAATTTTAAATCCCTACGAGACATGCAATTAGTTGGAAAAACGATTAATTATGAATTATTTTACTGTTATAATAAAATATTTCACAATTCATTATTTTTTACGCAATTCCTTTACAAGTTAAGAAAGTAGGAAGGCTAGAAACGAAAAAGACAGAAGATAATAAATGTGAAATATTTTTATAAGAAACGTGTTTGCGTTAGATCATTAAAAAAATATTCAATTCTTTTATCAAAAATCTAGAAACAAAAGCTAAAATCGAAAAAAATACTTAAAAAGCTCTTTTATATTGAAACCAAGTCTTAACTAATATCAAAAGAGAAACAATTCCTGACATTTGTTAAAAAAAATAATACCTATTATGAATATTAAAACTCCATTAGAGTATTCTTTTAGAATACTCATATAAAAGTCTAATGTTTTCACGGTTTCTGTTTTTATATTCATAGTTTTGGTAAAAATAATATTTTTACTCCTTAGTGCAATAACAAAAGACTTGTTTCTAAATTAATTTTATATCTATCATTTATCTTTACTCTAAGAAACTTTAATAAGATCTTCTTATTTTACTCAAAAAAATTTCATATTCTTTCTAATGCCAATGCAGAGTCTTTAGATTTACACAATGTTTTTACTTGAATTTTCGGATACATTGCTGCATAATATATAAAACATTAGAAATTGCACAAGTAGGATTACAGAGTGCTTAAATTCATCATAATGTCGAAAACGAAATTATTACATATGTTTTTAAAAATAATTTAATAACACAAATTATATGACGTTATTCAAGCAACCAAATTTTATGTTATGTTAATGTTATAAAGGAGATTTTAGATGTATTGAATTTCCTGAATTCTACAAGAACCTAAATTTTGCCTTGATATAAATATTTAATTTCATTTATTATTTTGATCCAGTCCAAACCCTAAATAATCCTTTTCTTAGTTGCCTCAGAGCAACTGAGGTAACTTAGCTGTTCTGATTCTTTTACAATAATTTACTCGTGAATTAGCAAAAAATACGACAACTTGTTCTTCAATTAAAGTGATAAAATTCCAGATTTTAATGTGTAATAAGGTTTGTATTATCTAAAATCAGCTTCGGTTATTTTTTATGTATTCATTCTCTTCCCGATTCGATCAAAAATTGCTACTCTTGTGTAGAAGTTTCCAACTTTTATTTCCTCATGTATTCTTTGATTATCCTTTGTAAGTACCATCCATATCCATAAGTACATCACTCCTTCCTTATCAACTTTCTTCAAAATCCCTTCGAAAATAACTGATTTATCAATTATATTAATGTTAGAGTTTGTGTATGAATCCAGCACCTCGAATTAGCTTAATAACCTTAGTTGGATTTTCTTTGAATTTCACATTTTGTTATATTTTCTTACATTAATATCAGTTCTACAATAAATTAACTCGCATTGAAATAATTTTATATTAATTTATGATGAAACATAACAGAATTCATGTTAATTATTAATTTGGAAGATAATTTCAATGCAATCCTTGAGATTCTTTCACGGAATCGAGATTTATAAAGTTCAATCAGTAAGAAATAAATGTAAGAATGTTAAGAGCTGTGTAAACTTATTGGAGAATCTGTCATTAATACAAACCAGAGATCAGTGTATCCTTTCCGGGCTCTCTGTTACTATGAAAAGAGTTAAATATTTCATTGTTTTAATAGCGAGTTCTTTGTACATTTCTTTCAATGCTATTCTGTAAATTTTCAGACATGCATAGCTTTCATTTTTCTCATCAAACTGGTAAAATAAAATTTTATAGCTTTTTCTTACCCAATCTTTAATATTTTGTGTTTTACACCATTACTAATACTATTTTTGCATACTCCAAACTGGTCCTCCGCATATCAAAAGTCCTCCACTGTATGTTGATTTAGGCGCATGATAATAAAAAGAATATTAAATTGTAGTGGTTACATAACTCTACTAACCTTCTCTTTTGATACAACAGATGGCGTTACCTTACTAACATCAGAGCATATTTCCCATTATCCTTCTTGGGGGGGGCCATTATTAGATTGTATTATGAGTGAGTGACGTATTTTTTTGTGTTTGTTTTGTCTTGTGAAATGTGGAACTTAGAAAATAATTAAATAATTGCTCTTGAAACTCGTCTATTATTTTCAACTACCTCATAAAGAAGTTATAAAAAGTCTCGTCCTTCTACAAAATTACAGTTTCCACTAACAGGCTAAATGCATATAAGTAGCCTTAAAAAAAAAACCTAAAAATTATATTTGTGTGAAATAAAGTTTACACAGTTACTCTTATAAATTACTCTTATTATTCATAATCAAGTTTGATGGAACATGAACTTTTCCCACTGCTATATTTCGATGATTGTAATTATTTATTACTATCTGTCAAATATACAGTACTTGAGTTACAAATTTAAAAGGAATTTTATTATATGTTTAAAATTCAATTTAAAACTTATATACGAATTACAGGAACCTGTGCTGAACCGAAATGATCTGTCTGTCATTGTGATACGAGCCGAAAAGCCCTGGGAGATACTCAAGAGGCTGGACAATGTAAGTCGTGATACACAAAAATTGATACTTTATCTGTGATTCGTATATAATATCAGATGATTCTTGTCTTATGTGTACCAATATACGTATTGGATAGACAATCCACATTATCTATGGCACAATTCGTCAAATTTGCAATGATTTATGCCTTTTTTTGTCGCAAAACAAATAAAATACATGATGATTTACGTCTTATCTATAAATCAACAAATAAAACATTTATGGATTTATACCTTACCTGTTACACAATAAGCCAAATGCACAATTTTGTCTGCAACATAACACAATATAAGAAAATTCTCAGGTAAATATACGAAGATTTGTACTTTTTTGTAGCACAATAGGTCGAATACACACTGTTTCATACATTACCTCTGCAAAACAGTGTAAATATAGGAAAATTCATATCTTTTCTGTAGCAAAATAGGATTACATTTTTTTTATAGACGGTACACAAATTTGATGTATTAAGATTGAATTAAAATCCTCTGAAATGAAAATCATAATTAAGGCTCTGTTTGATATTTAGTAGACCATTGGAATTCAGAAAGACACTCATTCACTGTATTTAATAACTTTTCTCTAAGAAAGAAACACGCCGCTGAATTTGGATTGTGCTTTTAAGTACTTTTTGGTAAATGTTACAAACAGAGTCTAGAGCTGCTTTCTGAATGATAGAAATTACATTAATTGATAAAACTAAATCGCATTTTTTGCTGGAATCGATCGAATATTGTTTTATTCATTTACAAAAGAACGATAGTGTTGCTGTATAAACAGAATTAAGGCACATACAATCGATTTGTCAAAAAGAAAAGAAAAGTTTTGGGAATTTGGTAAAAACAAAAGCGAAACTAATTTTCTTTTCATAAAAAATATTAAATTTTAATTTTTATGCATTATTTTAATTTCTGCATTCTTTAATTAATTGTATTTTAATACCAGTTCTGCAATTAATAATCGGGTTTCTGAGAAATTTTGCACTACAAATTCCTGCTTTTACTGCATGATTATAATTTCAATTGTTAATTTTTTTTTCATTGCAGTTTTTATTTCATTTTAACACTGGAGAATAATCTTGTTTCATAATTGTTTTAATCTATTATGGTGATCGTATCATTGATATAAAAATACTATATGTGATGCAAACAATCAGTATTAGTCCGTAAATATAAAGTAGCAAGTGATATAAAAATTGAATAATGTTTTTCATAATAAATGCTTTTTGTTATTTCCTTTCACTTGGATTTGACTGCTTTCAGTATCTTTATTATAATCTTGTCTTAGGCATCTAATATCAAAGAGAAAAAATAATAGCAAAAAAAATAATGTATTATAACCTTGCCATTATATCTCGTGTAACTTGAAAGCCACAAGTTGTTCAAAAACAGTAAAAGCGTTTCTGAAACGCAAGCAAATAAGATGCTCTTAATATAAAAGAAAATAGCAGATACACTAATTTTGTGCTTATTATATATAGACTGAAAAAATGACAATTGCAGAAAGTATTTCTCAATATTCTTGCTATTATTTTAATAGAAAAAAGTAAATTCTTTAAAGTACGCAATCAGTTACCCAAAATACATAATAATAAGACACAACATGAGTTTTTTTTTTCCTACTATAAAAACTTATTACCAAAATATCGATGTATTGTATGAGAATTAAAAATTGTGCGTGATTCTTCAAACATATTTAAGAATATTAACATTAATTAATTATCAATTCCAATATTTGCTTTTCGACATAATAAGAATGTTTTCCCCAAGGGCACCCGCTACACAACCGAATACTTGGTGAGGTTCATCGCCCGCCTTCAGCCCAAATCGACAATGGTTCGCAACGACCTCCTAAGGCGCCTGGTGGCTTCGCTCACCCACCAAGCCCTGGGTATCCAGGGAACGTTAAGGCCCGTCGGCATGGAATGGAACAAGTTGCGGCAGGGGACTGCAGGACAACTCATGCTCTTCATAGACTCAATCTATGACATGGCCACAGGGGAACAGAATTCGAACCCTCCTGGACTCTAAGAAAAGGCAGGAAGGTGATTTTCAGAATGGAAGGAAATCGGAGGGACGCTTTGAAATGCCCTGTATTACGCAAGGATTAAATTAAGCTGTGTTTACATTGAAAAAATAATTACCGCCTGTTTTTAGTGATCCCTAATCGAAACAAAATTCCATTACCAGCTGATAATCTTATAGCAAGGAAAATACTTGAGCAAAATATGAAAAAGAATGTACAGCGTAAGTTTTTGTCTAATCCATATTTTCATTTCCTTTTGTTCTAAAAGTTAGCTCATGCAGGTGTTCATTTCATCAGTCCATCAGTTCCGTTAGATTGGCGAGATTTTGTTTTCGCTTGATGTCATGCTTACTGTAATATCAGTTTACACGAGATATTAGAGAAAAATTCAAAAATGATAAAAGCGATGCAAACCTACCAATGCAATCAAATTGGAAAAGGATTTGGAATTTTCCTTTAAAGTAACCTTTTATAAGTAGTAAGAATTTTTCATTTTAACATGTCGAATAATAAAGTATGAAAATGATTTTAGTACCAAAACATATAGGAAATATGTAAATGAAAATATGTAAACTAAAGACAATAAGATTGAATTAACATATTAAAATCTCATACTGCTAATTTTACCTCTTTTATATTTGGTAAATTTCGAGATATTTTAAATTCAGAATCTAAAAGAACTCTACTTTATAATCTTTGAAGTTTTCAAATGTCTTTTCAATGAACTTGATGTTTTCAATATCATAGTTATGATATTGAAACATCATAACTATATTAGCATAACATATATTATATATGTTATAACATTAATATAACATATATTTTTCTGTTACATTAGATAACTTTGATTGTTTATTTTAAGAATATTTTATGTATTTTTTATCAGAAAAATGCGAATTTAAGAAATTGCACTTATTTAAATGCATGATTTCTGTGTTTTTTATATATTGATTTAAAAAGAAGCAGATTTTTATCAATCCAATTTTATATTTAAAAAAACTTAGGATTATTGTCAAGCAAAATATTTTTAAATGTATACTTTTATTACATTCTCAAGATTTTATAATGAGAAATTCGAATCGTAAAAATATATTCGGAACTCTGCCAGAATATTCTTACATTTAAACGCTATAGGTTTGGTATTATATTATATCTTATAGCAGCAGTAATTCATATCAAATGTATATCAAATTTTTGGAATTTAATAAGCAAAGTTTGTTAGAATTTGAAAATACATAGATGAATTCGATTCTTTCCGGTAACTTTTCAATCAAACTTTAACATATATTAGCTATCTTTTACTTAAAAGATAATGTCCCTCTGATTAAATTCCATTCTGAATACGTTTTGCAGTGTGTGTCTTCTAAAAACATTTCATAAGTGTCGGCAGGTGGCCAAAACTCCATTCACTTCCATTTCATATGGATCTGTTCGATTTTCCCAAGTGCCTCTTCTGAATCGACTTCCAGTGATATTCTTTCAGTGTATATAACCATTGACTGATATGTACATAATTTTTCCTCCTTGGGTTTTTAAACTTCGCATGTCAAAACATCATCACTTTAGCATGGGAAGAAAGATGCATCCATATACAACTGATGATCATTGTTTCGGAATTATGTATTTGCAAAACAGAATGCTTTATGTCAATATAAACATATACAGTCGCTTTTGCTTCTAACATTCAGATGTATCGGAAAAATAATTATTTCCATAAAATCGATGGTAAACTTCCAATTCTCAATACTCTGAAGTTAAAATATTTGAATGCGTGGTTAATTGTTGTGATTTCATTTCAATTCTGAATTCTAAAAAGGACAAATTATGAAATGCAACCATCATATAAAATGTCTGTATAATGTCAGTTAGAATCAAAACCTGAATATAGCATTCTGTAGAATACCTAAACATATTTAGGCAAAATAAGGAAATATTAATTTTAACACGTTTTCCTAGGCACTGACAAATAAAAATTCGAAATGACAAATAGGTAAAATATTAATACATCTTTGATTACTTTTGTAAAAAATAAAACTAATTCCTTTCTTGATACAACAGAAAAATTAATTTCTTAATTTTATTTGTCTTAATAAGAAATGTCTGCACTTTATTTTGTATCATTTTATTTATCCTCAATGCATTCTGAATTCTCTTTAATTATTACAAGATTTTTCCTGCCATCTTATTATTTTTTTTCTTAATATATATATAATATTTGCATTTCTGTTGAATGCACACATACTTTGCCTGCATGGTATTCTATGGAAAGACAAATGCTAAGATATTACTTGGATAATACATTTCATATTACATTACAGTGCCAAGGAAAACGATACATGTTCTAATAATTCTCATATTCTATACCCTGGTATTCTATAGAATACAGGCATTCCATATATTCCTGGTAACATATTAACATGATTAAAAGCAAACCTTTGAATTATAAGTTTTATTTTCGAGATAATGTTTCTTGAAATGGTGCAAAAATTTACCAATGAGAATACTGTAATTATCTAATTCATAATGAAAACTTCAAGATTTAAATGAGTTAAAAAGAAAATTTAATGAAAAATATGAATAATATTTAAAATTTAATAAAATTATTCAGAATATTTTATTAAAAGAAGCAATCTTCCTATTTGATAGAAAGTAAATTAACATGTAAATTTATAAGTAAATTAACAGACAGGTATACTGCAATATAAATGTACTGTCAATTCATTTTTCTGAAAATAACAGGATTATTTTGAAAAATAATGCATTTTAATATTCTATTTCAATAATAATTTGCTTCTAAGTGAAATTCTGAGGTTGGTTAAGATTGCCTTATTCCTATAATTGAATATTTTCTAATGTATAGTTAAAAATTATCAACTGAAATAGTTTTAAAAAATTCGGGTGTTTCTAACAAAGTTATGCCTTTGAAGTATGTAGATGATTATTTAAAGTACTTTACAATATGTGGCAGTTTATTCTCTTCGTTAAGCGTTTTAATAGATTTTATTTATTTAAAAATTTATTAGTCTTTCGTTTTATATTTACTATAAGACTGTGCGTCGTATTCAAGTGTATAATTAATAACTTTATAATTCAGGATATGAAATTCAAAAACTATTTTGATGAAATGATTCATTTATTTATTTATTAAGAGTATTTAATGAATTATATATTATATTTTCTATGCATGATGTGGAAGCATATAGGACTGTCATAAAATACCTATTAAAATATGGTTGAATGCCATACGAATTCAATTTTATGGGCAAAAATAAGTGAAATAGGTGGATTTGATTATATCTCAATTTTTTAGAGAGACTCGGATAATCGTATTCATTGTATGTTATACATAATACATTTTATCTTAATGTTCTTCTATAAATTTAAAATTTTCAATGACGATTTTTCAATCATGCAAGAATATATGTACTTAATATTCTATATTTCTTTTCAAAGATATGATCCAAATCCATCTGATGAAATTTTGTGTACTATATACATGTTTACATTTCTGAGTTCTTTTTCATTTTATTTGAACTTGCAGTTATTGTGCTAGATTTTTCCTGCCTTGATTTTTAGCTTTTCTTTTTTTTTTATTTAAATCAAATTTGTTCAGCAGAAATATAAAAAAAATTGATAAGGAAAATAATAGCATAAAAATCTTTCTTATTTAGAGTTCCAAAATCAAGTGGAGAATTATTTTCCCACTTTTTTAAAGTTTCATTTGTCTTTTTCCTTCTGAGTTATTTATTATATCATCAATTTGGTTGCTTTTAAAATCTTATTCTTAAAATTATTTGAAGTCTATTTTCTTCATGTTGCATATATTTATAGGTTTTATGTTTCAAAACTTTGTGTAAAAAACATGGATTAAAGATTAAAACATTAAATTAAATCTACATTTGCAGCTAAAATCTAATATTCTAATAAGAAACCCCTAAAATATCCAGGTATATGAATATCATTCTTTATTTCTTTCAAATGAAGTTGCATCTTTTATTTGCAAATAATTCTAAATCGCAAAGTTTTTAAACATTTTGTACAGTGGTCATATTCATGTATTATATATTCAAAAATTGTAATATTTTTTGACCCCAAGATAACCTTAAATTGGAAAGCTATAATCAGATATAGAAATAATAAGTACTTAATCTAAAAGAAAAATTTTTTCTCCAAAAATTATGAACCCATTTTGAATTTGTGAATGAAATAATCAGCACACAATGAGTGTCTATTATCGTCTGCCACGGAATAAAAAACTTTCACAACAATGTTCACTGAAAACCAGCTGCGTGGACAAATTTAAAAGTGAACTTTGTCGCAATCTTATTATCGCACGGATGATGTTAATATTCGTCGTGAGCGGATTATTTTGTTTGTTGTATAATTGTATAATTTCTACTATGCTAAAAGTGATCCATCATTCTTTAAATAATTCTCTTTAATAACTTCCCTCTGTCAGCATGTATTTTATCCACCATCTAATTATTTTTACAAAAAAAAATTTCAACTTTTCTAAGCTTTGAATGTTCATTATTCAGCTGTACAAATAAAGCAATTCTCAACTTAATCAGCAGACTCTGTTATTTTCTTATTTACGGGCGTGGTTGAGTAAGTATAATACCTTTTTTCTCTTCTTGAAATTCTTTACTATCTTCTGCATTTTTAAACAGAATTAGAGCGATCATTCATAAAGCACTAGCCACAAAATAGGAAAAGAAGCGAATATATCTCAAAAAGTATGGGAGATTTTGGGAAAAAATTAATTTTTAGCATCAATAGATTTTTTTTGGAATTATAATTCTTAATAAATAATATGTATCAACCATTGAAACTGAAATATGTGAATGTCATTTGCTTGGATTTACATTCTTATTCGAACAAGTGCGGCAAATTGAATACAGTAACAAAAGAAACAATTTCACTGATGGGAATCGAATTATTAAATACACTTCACGGTTTTAGTTAAAGCCTATGCATGCTTATGGAGGTAAAAACTAAATTGCATTTTCTATTAGACTTACTCTGGGAAATTATTTTACTTTTCTTCCAATCTCAAAGCATTTTCCAAACAGAATCGGCAAATTTTGTGTTTCTTAGAATTTTCTAAGATTGATTTTCTGTAATTAATTTCTCTCATTGAATAAACCGTTTCCCTCTTTGATATGCATATACCATTTTTATTACTGCTGTTACATGTATTACAAATAGAATGATTATAATTACGTTTTCCATCTTGTAAATTATAAGCTATTTGTTATAATAATTTGTTCAATAACTTATCAAAAGCAAACTGGGCCTATTGTGAGCAATTCTAATTGGGAGGTGAATTTCAGGGAAGTTTGAATTTAGTTTTAGATAATTGTGGAAATCAAATTGTAAAACATTTGAATATTGGTAAATTATTAATAACATTTAAAAATTATGATAGGAAAATTAAACTAACACTTATGTTTAGATATTATATCCAAACTATTTTTGCAACTTTTGTAGATTTCTATATGCATGAGTCGATCAATGAGCATGCTGGTTGTACTTCCTATGACCTGTATTAAGCCCCTCTAATATACTTATTCATAAATATTCGCAATGATACTATTTAATTGAAAATTAAGTCAGATAATTATATTTGAAAAATGTGTAAAATAATTTCTACTATGCTAAGAGTGATCACTTTTTCTTTAAAATCAGAAGATTAATATCAAAGATTAAAATCGTGAGTTTCGATATACTTTCAATAACTGGAATTTATTCACATTAAGGACTAATTTTTAATGAATGACTAAGTTTTTTTCATGTATTCATTGTGGTTGACATAATTGTATGCCATAAATTCATTTCACATGTCATTGACTTAATTTTCTTATGGTATCGATTTAGGTATCTTTCACTTTTCGCTGTTTTAGCTTTTACCACCAGATTTGTTAAGAACCAAATCAATAAATGTGTTTTTAATTTTTATTTTATCATTCATAACTCATTATAATAAATATTAACTAGTGGAAATGGTCTTTCCTAACTTTTTCGTATACTCTCTAATTAATATACTCTAATAATATAATTTTTTTAACTACATACAATTAACGAAAGAATAGTTCCCAAACAGCATATTAGATCGCGATCTTTAGTGATTTTTTTGGGGGGTGTCATCAATCATTGTAATGTTATGATACACAAGCACCAAAAACCCGTAAGTGTATTTTGAACGCTTCTTTTGCGGCTGATTAAGACCAGAATTGGAAACAGAATTACAATTGCACTCACAATATTCCATATCAAATTTCATTTACCTAACTTGTTACGCTTTTTATACAGCTTGTATATATGCCAAAATACAACAGAGAAATGGTCGATCTCAAAAGGATTCCGTATAAAATTGGTAAGTATCTATTTAGATCTAATATGTTACAAAATTTTATCCAACAAACTCTATTCGCTATGTAGTCTTAGTGCTAACCTATGTTTAGATAGCGGGACAGACACAGTTTCTCTGAATGGATTTCGTTAAAAATTCTATATAAATTTACAAATTTTATTTAAAGTCCATGCACAAATCCATCCATCTAATTCAAAGTGTTTTTGAGACATTGTGTTCACAGATACAGATATTCCAAAAACGTAGAGATTCGTCAAAATCTGGCTTCGAATTAAATAAATATTTAAATAAAATATTTTCTCTTTGTATATAGAGGCAACACATTTAAAATCATTATTTCAGATATAAAACAAGTTAAATTTAAAAGCATACAAAGAAACAATATACAAAAACGACAACACTAAGAATATCCAACAGCTTTATTTACATCTCAAAAAATAAATGGAAAACAGAATTATGAGACATGGATAAGATCTGTGCGACAGAATGGTCCAAACAGAATGATCTTATTTACATCCTGTTCAAGACGTCCTTTGTTGAAATTATTCTACATTTATTTACAATGGAATGTTCTCAGTCTTAACAATGATACACATGAAAACACATATGGAATGTTAAAGCATTTATAAAAGGCACAATGATCATAAATTAAATTAGAAAAAGGAAGCAACAGATTTCTAAATTGATTGACAAATGCAGAGAGATCAATAAGTAGTCACACAGAAACACTGGTCATTTCAACTGGTTAAGTACACTTAGTTCTTTGGATTATTTAGAATACTATTTATTAAACAGTTTTGATCCATTATCCCAGCCATTTATTTTCCTCTGCTGTGGATAAACCGAGTAAGCAGCAAGTGGTGCCTACTACATTTCTTTGTTTTTTTCTTTAAAAAATGCAATCCTTTTTATTTTCCTTTGCATTTCTTGTAAATGTAAATATTGCTGACATAAATGTCAGAAAAATCTATTCTCAAATAACAATATTTTCCCACAGAATTAGTAAGAATAAATTCTAACTAAAAATGTGTGGGAAAAATTAGCCTCATATAGAAATATTTAACTCATTTTTTAATAAAGAATTTTAACTAAGAATTCTATTTAAATATGTTTGCTTTTTGAGTGTTACTTTTATTCAAAGTCTTTGTTAAAGAATTCTAACTATGCATATCCGTTAAAAAGTAACTTTGTTCAGGGATATTTCCCTCAGTTTTCTTCATAAAGATCTTTATTTATGGGTTAAAAGCAAATAAAATCGATAAATTAATTCATAAAACTGAATGAATTTGTATAATTGCTTTTAAAAAGAAGTTTAAAGTTGCTAAAATTTAGACAAACTAACAGATATTTCTATTCGAAGCAAAAATATTTATTACACACATTTTCAATGAGAGCAACAATGATTTAAAATACTGATATTAAATACAACCACACAAATTAAAATATTCTTGAAATTTGCCTCAATATTTTACATCGTCAATAGCATGAAGCATATTTCGATTCCTAAATAAAAGTCAAGAAAATAGTGATAAAAACGATAAAATAATGAAACAAAAAAAAATGAATATTTCTACATTATAAATATATTTGGCACTGATTATGCACCTTTACAATGAAAATGAAATTAAAATTAATTCAGTAAAGCGGCAGTATACCTAAACTATTTAATTACAGGGTGTCCCACAAGGTATGCAGCGTCTAATATTTTTAGATTCAGACAGAACACATTAAGACGAGTATTTCAATGCATAACATGTGGGTAATTAGACTATGACGTCTTATTAGGGGACCCTACGAGTTATACATCAAAATACTTGTCCTGACCTGTTCTACCAGAATCTGTAAATATTAAACCTGCATACCTTATGGGACACCCTGTATATATAAATATATTGCGCGAACACCTATTAGGATAGTAGACATACAAAAGGGTGAGAAGATTAGTGAAACATTAACTTTTTTAATACATTTAAAATATTTTTTTTTGAAATCTTATATTTATATCACAAAATTCAACATTTTATTTCGGTTTTTATATATAAAATACAATCTTTCTGCAGATTTTGATGTAAAGAGAATAGAAGAAAAGCATTCTAGCAAAATGTGAACTACATTAAATTAACAATGTTTATGTATTGAAGTCTGTCTCTAACTGTCACTACTAACATCTGCTTTCTAAAATGTTAAGATATTTCTCTCGTATGCAGAAAGCCCAGAGTATGTAGTTGCAGGAATGAATCTTTGAATTAAATTAAGTAGAATTAGTTAAATTCTATGAAAAATATTTACAAGATGATAACTATCTCTCTTCCCATCTTCGTAGGTAGCGTCTTCAGAATGAATCAACAAGTTGTATGAGTCCGTTTATATCACACAGATGTTTCATTGCTTTCTCTATAAATAGGAAAAGACTATTAATGCAAAAATTAATGTTTTTAAAATATATTTTTTAAAGAAATAAACTTAAAAATATTTTACAGCATATAACGAAAGTACAAAATTTATTTTAATAAATCAACGAAGTTTAGTAGAAACAACCTCGCTAGATGTCGCTACTAATGAGCTCAGTGAGAGAAGATATAAAAGAAAATTGTTTCTCCACTTCCATTATTCCTCAAAATGTCTTCCAAACCACAATATTTAACTGATAATTATGTTTTTATTGTAAAATGATATTTAATAAGGCTTAAACCTTCTACACATAAAGCCTGAATTTATTACTTATAAATATACAAATTACTGTCTTGATGTATTATTGCATTGCCCATCTTATTCTTCAAATATTAATTAGTAAGCCTCATATTTTTGTTTTTCGAATTCTAAAAATTATAATCGTATAATTTTTAGAACTCGTAGATGTGGATTATTGGAAAAATAGACAAAAATTCCTTTTCCAATTATAGTTTGGTAAGCATTATTTATGAATCATTCTTGGCAACCGAGTATAAAGGATTAATAATACTTAAGAACGGAATTCGCAAAATAGTTATAAATAATAAAAAAGAGAAAAAAATTATAAAAATTATTAATAAAAACAATAATTAACAGAAAATACCAAGAGAATGCCATCACTTTACAATTAACTTTATCAAAATTCAAATTCAATTAACTTTATCAAAATTAACTTAATCAAAATTCAAAATGCATTTTAACGGTGTATAAAAAAAGGATTTATTAATTATAGTTAAACTGACTACAAAAATAAAAGTTAAAATTATAAGTAAGGTAGAGATTTAAAAAAAACGCATTGTTTCAAGACATATAAAAATTAATTTACTTACAACATCTATTGAAATTCCAAGGAAAGCATGAAGGGAAAGAAATACCACAAAATATATCAATTTTTTATACAGCAATAAACAAAATTCATTTAAATTAACAAACACACTTGAAACCGTTAAAACATCAAAGCTATCGTAACCACCACGGTAACACCTCTACGTAATAATTAAAATATAGTCATAAAAGGAAGATCTGCACATAGTCAGTATGACTCAGAGGTAAAGTACGCGCTTGGAAAGAACAAGGTCGGGGGGTTGGAATCCCAGCCAAGTCGTATTAATTTAAAGGTTGAATTTTAATTTCTCATTATTCATTTGTTAATATTCTAGAAGATTCTAGAACTTTCTATAAACTTCTTTATAATTCTAGTTTATTCTGTAAAGGTATAAATTCTGAGTTCCAAAAGCAGTGGAGTCGATTCTTCGCCTGCATGTTACGAGTTGTTTAAAGCAATAAACTTGATATAGTGTTACTTTGTGACTTGTTATTTTTTTCATCTTCGTGACAATATATTGTTGCGGATTTTGAAAAAATATTCTTCGTCAATGACTCATTATTAGCTATATTATTGATATGCTAGACGCAGCTCGGAATTAATTAATTTTGTATAAAGTATTACATTATATTATGCATTATACTTTTATTACATCACAATTTTTGATTGAGTATCCTTATGTCTTGGTCACCTAAAGATGTAAGTCCTAAAGATGTAGCGGTAGAGTTTAGTTCAGAGTCTTGCTATTATCATATTCCAAAATTGTATGTGCTAAATTTTAAAAGAACTGAAAAAAATTGCACTTAATTTGTTATCAACAAAAAGGTAAAGTTTTGAATTTTAAGGTGGGATTAAAATATTTCTTGTAGGACAATTTACTCCGAATTTCGGTTAGTTTATAATTAACTGAAATGACTATTTAATTAATTTTTTCACTTTGGAAAGTTGACGGTGTCCTTTTTTTATTTTTATTTTAAAGAATAAGTGAGCAGTGTTTGGTTGAAATCAGCCAAGTCGACTAGAAGCAGATGTGGAACATACATGAAGACATAAATATATATAACTGGAATGACTTATTTAAAATGTGATCTTATTGCCTAAGTTTTCTCTATTTGAATAAAACAAGGGTTATTACACTATTTTGCTCATTGTGAGTATTTTTAGTCTAAAATAGTTAAATAATATACTGATTAAAAAGATTCTGGTAAATTAAAAAATGCTAAAATTAATAATTACGCTGAAGCAAGGGAAGATGTTTTATGTTCAAGAAGATGTTATGTTCATTCAAAACATTTAGTTATAAAAGTATTGACCTTATTTATTCAGATTTAACTTGTTAACCTAGAAATTAGTTTACGTTCGCTTCATACCAGTGATGTTACTTCTAAAATTTCCCATAATTACTAATAGTTTATTTGCCATGACAAAATATCCCATCATTCCCAACATCTTAATTAACACTTAATTAATCAATTTTTTTTATCGGAATACTTTTAAGTTTAGTTTTTATATTAACGTCCCGTTTTAAAGCAACACTAGGGCTATTTTGGGACGAACCTCGTAATTTTGAACCTCGGTGAAATGACGAGGACGACACCTGACCTGGCACCCCCCTCTCCACACCACACCAGCGGGAGTGCGCTTGGCCCGGACGATTTAGCGTGCACCAGACCCGCTTACACGATGGTTCTTCGGTGGAATCGGTCTCGAACCTCAAACCCTCCGGTTCCGAAGCCGAGAACTTATCACCAGGCCGTCACTGCCTGGAATACTTTTAAGAAAGTATGCTTACTCTGATTCGGATGAAACCTCCGCCGCTGTAAGTTGAGGCAGAACCACCTTCTTTCCCTCGAGGGCAGAAGCCACATTAGTGTTGGTCTCTTTATTTTCTTCCGCTGACACGATATTCAGGTCATTGTTGACGCTCGATTGCAGACTGTCGCAGCGCTCGGGAACCGGCAACTGCTCGGGACTCGACACTTCATCTGGAAAAGTTTTTAAAATTTAGTTTATATCTATGGACATGACTGTGAACTGTGTAATGGTTACAGACATGTGAGCATGTCAATACATAAAGATAAAAAGAGTTTGTCCTTTTTGCAGTCTCATGCAAGGACAGTGCTACAGTGGAAAAGGGATTATATGCTCTATAAGAGGTTATAATTAATGATTTGAGAGACAGAAAGATGAACATTAATTTATAAAGATGCAAGTAGAATTATTTGAAAGCCATGCAGTTGATGGATAATTTTTTATAGAAAAATAATTGACAGTTACAGTTTTTGTCCTTTTTTATGAGTGAAAAGTTGCCTAAAAATGTCATAAATCATATTTTGGAAAAAAAAAATTCAATTATTCAAAAAGAGAGAGAGAGAAAGAGAAAATATTCATGACTAACACGTTGACTGCCATTTCATTCATATCAGCGTGACAGCAAAATTTCTCAATCAATGTAAAATTTGATGCGAGTAGAATAAGAGTATGTTTAGTTCATATCTCCTTGTTTTAACTTGTTGCTTAGCACGTGAATTGCCTGTGATTGATACCTGCTATCTAATTAGATATTTTCTTCTCTATTACATTAAAATAAGTAAGCATTTTATTAGATAGTAGTCCGAATCACATGCATCAATTATGGCAGTGTTAAGTTCTATTCTAATAAGGCTGTCAATAATTACTAACAAGTTGCTACAATGTATGAAATATAATATTTGAAACCCATCAAATACATATGAGTTAAAATACGGCATGGATGAGGAGCGAGAATTGGAAGAAAGATATATTTTTTTCCCCTGGTGTGCTCTAACCCGGAATTACTCGAAAATCGGTAAACCGGTCTTCGATATCGTAACAGATTATATACCGTGGTTGGGTTTGCTAATGGAGAGGGATTCCCTTAGCTAATTCATATGGTTTTATTTCAAATAGAACAAAAATATTTTAATCCAACCTTTTTTTTGAAATTTATCAGAAAGGTAAGGAAAGTATTTTCTAAGAAGGTAAGCAACACCCATATATGAAATGCTTACCAATGTTCTAACTTAAGTGTCACTTAGATACTCCAAGAAGGGTGCAATTTCCTTTTACTATGTTACTATGAATTCGATTACAGTACGCGAAAAAAGTATAAGGACAACATGTAATTGCATGAAAATATGCTTTATTTCCATTTCGCCTAAATGAACTTTTTATATTTCTTACTTCTGCTGCATAATTTTGTGATAACACTTATACCACATAAAAAACATAATTTAGCTTCAAAATATTGATTTTACAAAATTTAACATTAAAGGAAATATGGAAAAAATTATAAAGACATGTTGTAAAATACTTAAAAAATGTTTCAATAATAAAGAAAACTACCTTTTTTGTCGATCACTTGAATAAGCCGAGAGGTCATAGATCCTGAAAGATCTTTTAAAATGTCCACAGATATTTTTTCCCAAGCGTCTTTGATAGCGACGACAAGATCTTGTGTACATTGACACTGTGTGCCGTTTTTATAAACTTCTCGGGCTAGAAGTCCCCTTAGGTTTTCGATTGGATTAAAATCGGGACTTCTCGCCGGCCAATCAAATGAATTTACAGAATTAGCTTCAAACCAGAGTTTTGCACTCGTAGAAACGTGTATCGAAGCATTATCCTGCCGAAAAATATAGTCCCCTGAAGTAATTAGTGGCGCTTCAGGTAACAAACTTTCTCCTAACATATCAACATACCTGTCCGAATTCATTTTACGGTTGATAAATACAATTGGAGTGGTTCCATTTGCCGCAAAAGCGCCCCATACCATAACCGAGCCACCACCATATTGACGCCTGGAAAACACTTCCTTGGTCTTTCGCAGATCATACCAAAAATAACGAAAACCATCAGGTCCATCAAGATTGAACTTTTTTTCGTCCGAAAAAATTGCATCAGCCCACTTTTGACCAAAAGAAATGTATTTTTTGGCAAAGTAAACTCTTCTTTTCTTATGATGATTTGTAAGAGGGGGGCGTGACACTAATTTCCCATAAGAAACTTGAGGATGTTTACTCAAAACATTTTGAACAGTCCTTGTTGAGCATGGTGAACTGAAATTTTGTCTAACTTCATTTGCGGTTTCTCTTTTCTCGCAAGCTCTCCTTACAATCATTCTTTTTTGTCGAAGAGTGAGAATTTCTGGTCTCCCAGTTCACTTTTTCATACCATACATCCCAGGATTTTTTAGAAAATTATAAACCACTGTTTTAGATCTCTTGATTCTTTTTGAAATTTCCCATCCACTTAATCCACATTCTCGAAAAGCAACAATTTTTCCTTTTTCAGAGTCAGAAAGTTGAGTTCCTTTGGGCATCGTTTAAAAATTCACACTGAAAGTCGCCGAGTGGGAAATTCTTTTCGCAAATGAATCTTTTAACTCGAAATTGTCATTTTATGCTTTCAAATATGCAAATTTTTAAATAATTACTGGAGAAAAAGCAATGTCCTTATACTTTTTCCGTTTTCATTTAGGTTTAAAAATCAAAATTTAAATTTTAGTAGATTTAAAATTGAAAATTTTAATTACTTTACGCATAAAATATTTTAGTTTTACTTCTATTTTTGCTGCAAAAATTTGCATACGATTCTGTAAACAAGGCTTCTAGATTTGACGATTTTTCGCGTGTCCTTATAATTTTTTCGGGCACTGTAGGTTAAGTAAGAACTACCCAACTATTCTTAGAACAAAATATTGATGGATATTAAATATTATTAATGCATTTTAATCTCACATATGCTTACCTAATAATTCTGGGGTGAAATTAGGGTCCAGGTAAGAGGACACGTCTTGCAAACGCTGTGCCCCCTTTTCTCGGCCTCTACCCCAAGGTGCAATTGGCAGTCCGACTGTCAAACCCATTCCTTCGCAGGGCCCCACAGGTGTCGAAGGGAGAATGTTGCGGGGAAGACCCCATGAACTTGTGTAAGGGGTGTAGGGAGCGACGTTGCTCACAGGAGAAAGGTTGAAACCCTTCGAAGGAGCTAAATGAACAAAAAGAATGATTATGATTTGCAAAGTAAGATTATTTAAATTATGTGCATAAAATTTCATGCATGTTTTTCTTATGCCAAGAAGTCATATAATAACCAACTTACTTATATTGGTTCCATATAAGTTTGATTCAGCAGTTATATTGGGTTTTGGTGGCACTTCTGAAATTGAACAAACACATTTTGGAGGAATAATAATGTTGAAAAGAGTTATGAAAAATATTTTTATTAATGTTTTCAGACCTTATTCATCATAATCACTAATCATCCATCTCAATTCGATAATAAAAAGAAATTTAAATGTCTTTAATGGAGCTTTATTCATATAAAAAGGTTTCTTTATACTGAAAACGTTACCTTATACTTTTAGTTCTATGGCACATACTTCTATGGAAAAATTGGCCTGCTATAGCTTTAGTTTTCAATAACAAACATAAAAACATAAATCTACAGGACTTGGCTTTTTTTATAAATGTTTTGAATAAATTTTTATGATTCATAAAAAAAAACGGAACACGAGTCCGACCTCATGACTTAATATACTGTTTATTCTTTAAAATTGCTTTTTAGATATAATGACACCAATTGTTATTAATACTCAATTCTACAACAGTATAAAGTAATTTGACGTTTTAATAGAAAAAGGTAAATATAAATAGTTTCCATTAATTCCCAGGCACAATGGAAAATTGACAAACTTTCAGCTTGCATTATTGGCTGGGCACTGAAAATCCTACTTTGATTCTCATGTGAGTTTTACCTTGTCTATTGAAAGTATCCAAAATTTACAGCATTGTATAAAGTTTTAGTTCTCAAATTTCACAGACAAAACTTTCAGATTTGCAAACTAAGAACACTCACCAGGTGGTTTCTTCGCGGCCTTCTTTTTCCAGGTGTCCCCATTGTATTCATCCTCATCAGACGAATGACTGGAGGCCAAATCGAGTGATGCATGATCCAACGACAAGTCGCTCTCTGAGTCCGAGTCACGAGTCCTTTGTCGATTGATTTCGCCAGTGTCCGGATCTAACGAAATAATAGCAAGTTAGGGTAATGGTTTTAAATGGAACAAGGTTCTAAAGTTCTAAGTTTGAAAAAGTGGAACATCCACAAATAAAAATGGATTCAATACTGACCGTCTACCACACGGTGCTTATGTCTGTGCCTTCCGTAAAGATACCCTTTCCTGGAAGACCTTCTTCTGGTGTCGGATCCAGCATGAGAGGTGGATGTAGAGGTATTCTTGAGGTGAGAGTCCGAACGGTATGGGCTACTCGATGTCTTTGTGGTAGAGCGACTTGTCGTTGAAGATGTCGAGATACCCATGTTGCGTTGAAGAACGTCGAATGACGAATTCTGGTACGCTAGGGCAGAACGCTGGAAAATATAGAAAGATTTAGAATCATAATTAGCAGGAAATAGCAAAATGTAACGAAGAAATAGAGTTAGACCTCTTTATCTAATAAATACAAAAAGAGCGATATTAGCCGTTTTATAATATCCCCATAATGTTGTTCAATATTCTGAATGCTTACATATATCTTGAAGATACTGTAACAGTGCTGTTGGGCATTTTGTGCTTATAGAATTTATCATGATCAAATACTACGTCAGATATCAGGTACAAATATTGGACATTAAGGCATTTAAAGAGGTAAAACTATTAATACTCATTTGTGAAAGTATATAAATTGGAACAAATCCCATTTCAAAGATAATAAAATTTGCTTTCAAAACTCAGAATTTAAGTTGAAATTTTACATTAATGCTTACATTTTAAATTTCTTTTATTGAACTAAAATAATTAGATAGTTATAAAAATTTAAGATCATATGCTTTATAGTAAACAATGATGAGAAACCTCTCTGGTAGACTTTAGAGGAATGTGAAATTGCTGTATTCAAAAGTGTTTATGATGAATTTTACTCTCGTACTCCTATTGACTATTGAAAATCACAATGATCGTAATCATAATAATAAATAAGGAATTTTCTGAGTTCAAATTACCAAATGGTTCCTTACATTAATTTCTTTTCATGCAAAAAAAATATATATCAACACATTACATCATCTTTTCCTAACAAAAAGCATCATATGGAAAAAAAAGCAACCCTTCAGACGATACTTTCTTTAGATTTAAAAAAAAATATTTCCGCCATTACAACTCTTAACAAGTGATATGTTGCGAGAGGGTCAGAAAAAAAATTATAAAAAATAACTGTAAACAAACAATATCAACTGTAAACAACGTATTATTGAATGATTCAGGGATTTTAAAAATTTGGGAATAGCTCCATTAATTTCATTTGGAATAACTTCATTATTTCATTATGTTGGTTATCGTAAACTTTAAGATTAAAAAATTCCATGATCGACTTCAATCATATGAATCCCTTGAGATATGTAAAGAGGAACACGAAATGCTATTCATGAGCTCTCAGAAATATCTTGTAAAAGAAACTTATTAATTTTAATCAGTTCTATTAAGAATCCTTATTCTAAATAGTAAAATTAATATTTAGAAAGAGATTTAAAGTAATGACACGAAATATGCTTCTAAAATAAGACACTTGAACCGCTTCTTAAGTAAATTAAAACCTTTGTACAATATTTTTAACGATGTTATTGATAATGTAAGTATTAAATGTAAAGATAATATGTAAATAATTGTATATGTAAATAATTATCTTGTGTTCACTTTCATTCTTAATGCAAGTAGCAATGTATTGAGAATCTGTATTCTGCTTAAAAATTTCTCTCTTTAATGACATAGACATAGAACGATGACATGCAACTATGCATATTACTGTTGAATTATAGGATTTATCATCGAACTTTCTAATTTTAGTTCTACGAGAAATTCAACTGTTCATCCATTGAACATTTTCGCCTCGAATCGTGATCCAAAAATGCAGGAATCATATATTTTATGTTTAATCAGTTCATTTCGAGGTTTTTTCTATATACGTATGTCATGTATATACTATGTCGTACTTGATTACGTTAAGCGAAAGCAAGATAATAAAATCAGAAAAAGCAAGTTGTAGATAAGTCGTGTTCAAACACTTACCGATACCACAGTGGTTCTGGTCCCACTTAAGCTTTCGTCATAAGGCACCTTCTTTCCCCTCATTCGAGCCCAAGTGTGCAAAAGCTGTTGCCTCACCTGTAATATAAGCAGGAATTAACGTAAAATATCTTGTTCAATACATATATAGAGTAATTGTTGTTGTCGAAAAATGTCTTATTCAATGCATATATAGAGTAATTGTTGTTGTAAATAGTTTCAAGGACAGTCAAAACATTAACCAAGAAAATGGTCATTGCTTTCGATTGAATATCGTCTTTTATTATTCTCATCAAGACAGGTTTTAACTATCCCAACAATTTCCTTTTAATGACAAATTTGAGAAAATACTATGGAAACATGATTGACCAATATGCAGAATAATGCAATCTCTCGGCACTGTCCAAAGACAAAGAGAACGTGCGAACAAATTATAGCTTTTAATGCATTTAGAACTGTACTTTTCCCGGAAAAAGAGCTTTCTCGACATACTTTTGAATTTTGCGATTTTCACATGATACTTCAGACCAACTTTAAACATTTAAAGGAATAGTAATTGCATCCTGAAAATTATGGAATAAATCGGAAGTTCGCGCAAGTTACAAGTTACATTTTTATCTTTGATTTTAAGTGGTGAGAAAAAGAAGTAATTCTAAAAGTGATAATTAAAATTATTACATATATAATATCTTTTAAAGATAATCCAAAGAACAAGAAGCATGTTTTAGCGTCATATCTTTTTCAAATGAAATGATGTTTTTTCAAATGTTGTTAATCCTTACACAAAACTTTAATTATTTTTCTGTTTAACATGTATCAATCTAAATTAAGGAATGTAGAAATCCAGGAGAAATAGCTATAACATATTTAAAAAATTATTTTCTGTAATAAATTTTTTAATTAAAATTAATGAAATAAATGTGCTATTTGTTGAATCGAAATTTTTTGCTAAAAACAATTTCTTTCTTGTTGAATATGGAAATTTGAAATTATATCAATTATTTATTAAATATAATACCAACATATTGTAGTTAATGATATGTGAATTTCTGCAAGATGTAAGAAGAAAAAAATGAGTAGCTGTCTTATCCTATGGGCTAATTATAAATTCTGGGTGTCCTTGGGCTACAGCACTGATTATATAACAATTTTTAAACCACGAAACATGTTATTGTTAATGTTATTGAAAAAATTTATATTTGTTAATGGTAATAAAATGACTAGAGCTTGCAATTGGACAGCCATCGATCTTGTAACATTACACAAGCATGTATATCATTGAATAAGTAATATATATATATAAAAAATTAAGTCAATTACTACTTAGACCAACAAAAAAATTATTTTAGTGACTTTTTACTAAATAATTACAATTAATATAAATATGCATATACATATGACAAAACTACAATATTAAGTGGCAAAATAGAGCGTGGCGATATACTTGGTGACCATTTGGCAATATGGCGACGGATTTGCCGACCAAATAGAAATTACTAGACAAATTTAATTAATTAATTAATATTTGTAAAAAACTGTATTAACATCAATTGTCATCCACTACAAGTTTAAAAAAATGTATTAGAACTTGAGTGGATGAATAAAAAGTATTTTATTAACGACTGAAAATTTGAATAAGATATATATATATAGAGAGAGAGAGCATGAGCTAATAGTAGGAATTGAAAAAGTACCCATACTGACACAAAGAAAGAAATTATTAATGTAGAGTGTAGAGTATTAATTTACATCGCCAATGACAATATGAGTAGTTGTACCATTATATCAAACTTAATCCTTAATTACTGTTCAGGATTAATAATTAAAGAATATAGGCATTCAAATTCATAATTATGGTTCTGATAGGGCATACTATTCTTGTTCCCAGGTAGAAAGACTGTCACACACTATTGGGAATACTATATTATTCAATATTCAACAATATTGCGAAAATTGTTTAATGTTATTAAATATGTGTGATATATGTGTGATACTTAGGCCCAGGGAGCTCATCTGTGTTCAAATGGCTCTATATATGTACATGGAATTAAAAAGTAAAACATATTTTTAGTATTTAAAATCTTGGTTTGCCTTTACAATATAACTCACCTTCTTGTTTATTATACAATAACCGACGAAAATATAAATTCCGGTAATGCAGGAAAATAAGGAGAAGATGAAATGTAAAACTTCTAACGATTCGTTCACTGAGAGAATGGCAAGAACCCAAGTTGCTCCTAGAAGGGGTAAGAGAACAATTCCAAGCCACAATACGGTCCTAAAATAAATATAAAAAACATTTTTTTAAAAATACAAATGTATTATCTCTTTACACTCGGAAAAGTAAATTATTATTCACCTAATATAAGAGCTTGTTTATTTTTCCAAAAAATAAATATACATAATTTTTTAAGTTAAATTTTCCAAAAAAAAAATGAATCTACATATTCTAACTATTCTGTAGGCGTTTTTAACTATCAAAATTGAAAAATAAATAAATAAAAAGTTAAAATAAAGCAGCGTCTTGAATGGTGAGTGATATGCACCAATGGGTTAAAAAATATACTGATTTTTTTAAAAATCCGAAATGTTTATCAGTACAATAAAAAGTTGATTATTATTTTTAATTGTTTTCTACCTTCTAATTTTTAATTTCTAATTCATTATAAATACAATTGAATACTTCGTAATTAACATTTTTCATAAACTGAATATCAGTTATGTATTCAAAATTCAATTATAATAATTAACTGATAATTAATTTCTCAATATCTCGAAATAGGTTTTGTGAGTGAAATATTTCTTACAAAATTCAATCTTTAAATTCATGACACAAAACTAAATTAATTAAGGTGTGTTAAAATCATTCACACATAATCTAAAATTATTATAGATATCAAATAGTTTGATTACATTAATATTTATAATGTAATAATTTTAAATTATTAAACAAAAGAAAACATTTCGATTTAATAATAAGCTAATCAATAAACTACAAAGCAAGCGATATTTCAATTTTAAGTTTAAAATAATAATTTTAACACCTTGAATTTTTTTCATTAAATAACCATTTCCTGAAAGAAAATACTTACCTCAAATTTCCAAAATCCATAATAGTATCTTTAATCTGCACACTTGCTCTGATAGCCATTGCAAATACTCCAAGA
Source organism: Argiope aurantia (assembly GCA_026543865.1). NCBI lineage: Eukaryota > Metazoa > Arthropoda > Arachnida > Araneae > Araneidae > Argiope > Argiope aurantia. Next base: position 350,527 of record JAPMOR010096895.1, on the reverse strand, counting down.
TTCAACTGAACAATTTACAAAATAAATAAAATGAATTGAATACCATTATATGTAATCATAACAAAAAGTCATAATTGTAAAATACAAAATTATGTTTTTAATTCATTTTATTTAAAAAAAATTTTAATTTATTTAAATTTGTGGAATAATCAGTATTAAATCTAGGATAAATATTTATATGAGAACAAAAGCATTTTTTAACAACAAAAGAAATATTTGATAGAAAATTTGATGTTAAATGTGTTATGAAGTTATAAGTTAAAAAAAATTAAGATGATTAAAAAGATGTCAGACTTTAAAATCAAAGCATCAGTCTTTAATTATAATCTCCTAGGCAAATAATAATATATTAATAATTAGAACATTATCTATTATTTTCTCATACTAATATTTTTTTACTTATTATATTTGATAAGAAACATACTAAGAATAACTAAACATCAACATAAAGATAATAGAGTGCTTACCAAAACAACAAAACATATAGGACCAACAAGACTCCAAACAACACTTTCGTATATGGAAAGCCAGCAACTGAAAAACAAAATTTAATTAGTTGATATATTATTTAAAAAAACATATTTAATCCACTTAAACTTGTTTAAAATATAATGCCAGTAAATGATTTTATGCTTACAAAAAGTAATTTCCATATTGATCAGCTCTGACGCCTACAGATAAGCCCACAACAATAGCGGGTGCACCTGAAAAGATAAGGCAATAATTTTTATAAAAATTAAGAATATGTCTTATGTGCGCATTTTAATTTAGCAAAAACTGTAAATCAATAAAATTTTATATATTCTTACCGTAGCCAATGGAATAGTAAAATCTCATCTGTCCATGGTTGATGTCTCTCATTTCGGTTAACATGCGATATAAATGAACCGCTTCCAGAAACATCCAAGAAAACACGCAGAGGAACATGTAGTGTAACATGATAGCCATTACTTTGCACGGAAACTAAAAAGAATAAAAGCAATATTTTAATTAAAAATTATATAAAATTCACACTGAGTCACAGGAGTGAATTACTAAATTTAAAACTATCAGGAAGATATAGCAAATAATTATTATACATTAAATTATATTAATATTATATTATATATATTATAATATAGGAGATCGTTGTAGTAAATTACAGAAATATAGAACCCTTATAGTAATTTATATTATTCTATTAGAAGAATATATATATGTATATTTAAGACTATTATAGCTATTATTAATTATATACTATAATTAATAATCCAGTTTATAAATCGAAATTATTATTCGTAGAAAAATTAAATATCGAAAGAAAGTAATAACGTAGAAGCGATTCATGTTCATAGAAAATTCATTTCATACGGATTAATTAATTAAACCTTTCCATTCATTAGTCATTTGTATCTTTGCTATATTGCCATATGAATATGTAAATGTAATACGAGCGTATGTGAGGACATATATTAATTATTAAAAATAATCCAATGATAGGACATTCCAGATTCAACACCGATCCCGAACAGGTTAAGAGAAAATGACAGCAAGGTACTTAGTAATTGTTAGAGTAAAATTTTCATTCAAAACGAATGAGATATTTCATATTTTGATTTAAAGAATAAAACAGGATTTAAGGGACAGCTACAAAACTAAAGAGAATAGTGTAAGAAAATACTGAATCTATCGCTATCATAAGAATTATTTTTTAAAAATCTGAATTATAAAATCTTGAAATCGATGCTAATGATGAAAAATTTTGAAGGTAAATAGAAAAAAAGCGGAAATCTTTAGTATAATCGGCAAGATATTAAAAATATGTTTATGTTATTTAGAAATGCTTTAACTAACGAACTAAATAAAACTAACGAAATGACAAAAAGAAGGCTTTAAATTATACACACACATACAAAACAAGCAGACACACACACATACAAAAAGAACACATTGATTTTACTAAACATACGAGATGTTTAACTATAACTAATAGAAGCATTTAAAAATGTTAGTGTTTAAAGGTAAATAGGCATCATATAAATACATCGAATCAAAAATATTATAGTCACACATAACATAATATAATGGCATCCTGTGTCCGGTGTCTATAATACTAAGTTATCTAACCCGTTGAATGAGTACAAGATGGAAGGAAGAAAAGAGAAAAAAATGTTAAAAGAAAGAAAGAGACGACAAACCATCCTGGCATATCCAGAGAGAATCCCATTGGTGTCAAATCCTACACGACTGTATTCAATTTTTGGTGAAGTAATAACTAAATGGAGGGGACAAGAATACTTAAACAAATGGTGACTTTGGGTTGAACTTACAGGAAAATGAGATTACTAACTGAAAAAATTGATAAATTACATTGTGAACATCTGTATGATATGTATTAGCATATAAACAAACGTAGAGTCAGAAATTCGTAGCGTCCGTCTGAGTCCTTTTTTTTTTATTTCCTTCATGAGAACTGCAATTTAAACATAAAACCTTGATAACCATAAAACATAAAACCTTGCAATTAATAATATATTAATGAATTATTTCACAAAATACGCAGTTCAATTATTTACTCAAAATCTATAAAACTTCTATAATCTGCAACATATTACTGACGTTATTTCAAAAGAAATCAGAAATATTTTGAAAGATACAAAGCATATAGCAGAAAACCGCAGCAGTTACATAGATGAAGGTGACAATATCCTTAAAACTGCCCATTTGGGCGTGGTACACCAAAGCTTTAAATGAAGACGGAAATAGCCAATCAGTAATACAGATCAGTGACTCAGAGAAACAGAAGTGGATATGGAACAGATCAGTGAAACGGAAATGGAAAAGATCAGTGAATCAGAGAAACGGAAATGGAA
>JAPMOR010096895.1:233247-340699 GCA_026543865.1 Argiope aurantia | reverse complement strand
AAGCCTATCATATGCTCTGGAGATGCAAAGGAGGAAGGTGCTGGATTATCTTATACAAGAAAATCGACGGAAGAACACTTTTTGTCTGATTTTAGCTAGTCTTTTCACGACAACTAGCTTTAAATTTCAGCTTTAATCTTTTACCATTTTTTCCTGGTTAAATTTATATAATCTTTCTAGAATTAAAATGACATCATTTTGATAATCAATAACTGTTCTTCTACCATACATTCCAAATAAACTAAGCAATGACTTGAAAACATTTCGTCATAAAAATTCAAGACAAAAATATTAATTTCTTCAGATTCATGCAATAAACTAGTTTTTAAATGAATACTTTGAACCTGTAAATGAGGTTATCAATACGTACCTCACGGACAAGTCATAAATATGCGGAAGCATTTGTCCAACAGTAGGATAAATAGCATAAGCAACGATTGCTGCTTCTTTCGGAATCTGCATCCCTTTTTGTTTTAAGGTTTTGACATCTGAAAAGGAAAAATATTCTTTATTATTAATGTTGACTGCCATTTGGGCGACCCATTGGCTCGCCATGAGTACTGAAAGCACGTGAATGCATTTTCAATTAGATGTATTTTATGTTATGATGCAACATAATATTAGGTGCATGCATGTATTTTAATCAGTGACATCTATTGGTAAATATGCGAAATATCTTTACAAACGACAATGGTTTTCGGTTTTACCAATTTGCTATTCCTTTATTGTTATCATTTTGAAAGTTTTCATTTAGTATTATTGATTTATTCACTGTATAAAGAAAAACCCCAATCTTGGAACGCTCCAAATTTCATTTTCAACATTCATTGCTTTTTTTTGTTTGATTTGAAGAAATTTGCTGCCGAAGCCCATAAGACACATTTAAAAACGTATTGTGATGCTGCTCCGTCATATCCCAACTATCGGTTTTGGTTTCAACGATTTAAAAGTACTGATTTCAATGTCAATGGCAAAGAACGGCCTGGAGGACAAAAAAAAAAAAAAAATTCGAAGGCAATGAGTTGCAAAACTTATTGGACGAAAATAGCAAAAAGTTGTAGAAAATGATAGAAAATATTTTGACTGATATATATATTGTTCCAATTTTTCTCAATGAATGTATTTTGAAAGTGAAAAAAAATTATCAAAATATATGCAAGCATCTAATATAATTTGCTTAAATGGAGAAATTTCATTAATAAAACATTTTATAGTGCATACTTTTTTTTAATTTTTCGTTCCTTTCTGTTAACAATTTTTAAATATTCCATATGTGTCGCCAATTTAGTTAATTAAAAATAGATAGTTAAGAATTCTACACTAAAAGTATGAATTTTTAATATTGTTGACAACTATTGATGAAAACATTACGTGAACAATTAGTAAAGAGCTTATTGAAAGATATAGTGCTGAAATGTTTCAAATACAAAAATTTCTAGTCATAATTTTTTTTCTTTTTTTGCTAAGTATGACATTTTATATTTGTAATCTTCCTTCTATTTAAAGTATTGCACAAACATATTTCTGCTTAAATAATCAATTATCTATATTTTTATAATATATAGTTAATAATAAATAAAGCACCACCTAAATAAGCACCATGAGAAAGCACGTGTAATAGCTCAAATTTTTTAAATAATTTTACTCATTGAACATCCAGCATACAAAAAAATATCAGCAAACATAAACAGTAAATAAATGAACCATCAGAAAATTCATAAAATTCAGTATTCTTACCTTCAATTGACTTGATATTGAGAATCTTTAGAGGAATAAATGCTCTCGTAATATCATCAGTAAACTTCTTGCACTTGGGGAAATTGTTGTATTTTGGTATGAGAACAGAAGGCCCATCGTCAGGATCACTTACGTCCACGAACCGAGATTTTTCTGGTGCTGTAGTTGCGTTGTGAGCAGCGCGTTCAGAGCCAGGTGGATATGACCAAAGCTCTGAAGAGGAAACGGTATCCAGACCAAAAACTATAAAGAAAGCAATTATATGTCTTATTTTTTTATTTTAATTTAATATCAATATAAAAAATTATTGTTATATTTGTTATTACAATATGTTAGAATGTAATAACAAAACATAAGTGGATCACCTCACTTTCAAGAGAGTTGTTATCAGCATATATATAAAACTAGCGGGGTTGTCACCCCAAAACTTTCTCGCATGCTCTCTCATAAAAATGTCATCCCTGAGAGCACCTTACATGACATTGGCGTACAATAGTTACAAAATATTTACTTTTGGCGTGGATTTAGCATTTTTACAGAATTTATCGTATGATCCTTGGCGAGACTTTTGACGATTAATCTGTGTTAATAGTATCCCAAAACCGAATTTGTGTTTTAGACACGTTTCTCGCAACCGATTGAAATCAAAATTTGGCAAAAAACGCACTTGTAGTTACAAAATCACGTACCAAATTTCCTATATTTATTTCACTTCATTTTTGAGTTATCATAAAGTACAGACGGGCAGCCAGTCAATTCCTTGATGGATTTTGTTCAAAATTTGATAGGTGTTTACACTACCGATATTGAACTTATGCAACAAATTTCATCTAACTAGCTCTCTTCGTTTTGTAATTATCATGTTAACTTATATTCGGAAACCCCGACAGACAAACTTCCTCCGACCAGAATTTACTCACAATCTGATAGAAATCAGTAAATTTAGTGCAAAGACCGTATACCAAATTCCAACCATCTAGATCAAGGAGTTTTCTTTGTCACAATCAGACACATTTTTTAAGAATATGTTTTTTGAACTCAAGGAGGTCTAAAACTTAAAAATTCGTCAAACTCTGGAGTTTGAATTTTTTGACTAATACTATACTTTCTATATACTACGTATACGAGGAAGTAAAAATTAAAAGTTTAAATATAAAAGTAATTTTGGATGTGGTAAACAATTACAAAGACTTCCTTTAATACTATATAAATACGCAAATGCTATATAATCAAATACTATATAATCACAACTGTTGACGCAAATACGCAAATACTATACTATACGCAAATACTATATAATCACAACTGTTGACGCAAATACTATATAATCACAACTGTTGACTTGAAATCCATTAATCAATTTTTTTTAGGAAAAAAGTGTTACATTCATCAGTAAGACAGTTTATAAACTTGAAATTCTAAGAGTAATTACCAAAATTTTAAACTTTTTTAAAATTTTTGATTGATAAATTCGTATACCGGTTGCATTAAATCCGATTAAAGCATTCAATTATCTTGAAAAACCAAAAAGGAAAGATTTTGAGGAGCTCCTAAATAACTGCCAACTTGATAATCCTGCAATGACAGTAGTATCCTGACTTCTAGTAATAGTTTGCAGAGATGTAGCATTAATTAAAACATTTGTATAAAAGGATTATATGATTATTGAAGAATTCATACAATTTTCTTCAAATAGTCCTAAAGATTTTTTTGTTATTAAAGCTCTCATATTATTTACTTTTTCATTCATATTGCAAATCAGTGCTTACATCGAGATTTGAGATCACCCTAAATTAACTTTCCCATTAAAATTTTAGTCAATACAAACAATAACAATTTTTCCACTCGAAAAACAACTCAAATGTCTTTCTGGTATTTTAATCATGCCTTATTTGTTTTGATGCCTAATCCTGATTAAAAATTATAGAAGTCAATTAATATATATTTAAGAAATAAGCTGCCAGTTTCAGAATAATTAATCAGCAAAATTCAAATTTATGAGTACAAGAGAGTGATAGTTTTTAATGAAAATACTTGCCCTTCATAATTGCATAAAGAATAAAAGGGAAATTTATATAAATAATTACACAGAATTATGAGTTCCGCTGATAATTTTAGATATAATGGCATCATCCACATGAATAAAGACTTAATAGGTTGAAGTTGATGAAAAAAAGGCAAAATCGAAGAATATAAATAAGGTTTACTATTATTAAGCGCAATTCTTTAATCATAGTAATTAATAGTTTATAAATGCAAATGATGTCAGTTATTTCTGCAGGAATTTGCTTTTTTTTGGATGTTTTGTCTATTAAACATTGTTGCCAGTGCCTTATTTCATACAAGCGATCAAAATTTTCAATCAATTACTAAACACCAACCAGCTTTGGCAATAAATGCATTTACTAGGGTAAATGGCGGCTAAAGATTTCAATTATATATTTTGTGTTATTTGCTCTTAATATTTTACTCAGGAAAATATTTATAAATTTCAAGTTTTGATAGATATATAGACGATTTTAGAAGCTTTAAGGAATATTGTTCATTTCCCTAATTTTCTGTATATATATATATATAATTACATTGCAAGAGAGAGAGTGAGTAGTAGTCTTTTATAAATGTGCACACTTAAAATTTTTTTTCACCACTACTCAATTCTTAAAATAAATCTTTATAATAACTTTGTAAAGTCCTCTTTTGCCCTGGTTTTCCAAAATAAATAAGTAAAGATTCAACTACTTCTTCCTTAAATGACTATAATTTTTTTTTGAAAAATGAAGTTGAAATAAATTTGAAAATATAAAAGAAATATGACAAATGTTCATGAAATAGTATCCAACCAAATACTTTCATAATGCTCTTCAAGAATATAATATACATTCGGATAATGAAGTTGATATAAATTTGCTGGTTTAATAACGATTTAAAAAATAATTTGGTTTCTAATTTATTGAATAAAAATTGGTATTACATGTTTTAAAATTGATTCTTACAATTATTAAGTATTTTTAATATAATTTAAAGAAAGTTTATATTTTAAATGAAGTGAAATATTTTTTTAACATATAACAGTTCTTAATGCTTTCTAAATAATATAGAAAGTTTGCAATGAACTCTGATTAAACTATTGTGCTACAAACACACAAAAATTTCTTTGAAACGACGATCTTAGGGGAAAAAAACTATTGCATTTCAAGAATTGATTTTTGACAAAATGAAATATTTCCAACATTATTCGTACCCATATTTTTGGAAGTCACTTCAAATGGTTCAGTGAACGTATCCACTTGGTTTTTTATCAGAGTCTTTGCATACTCCTCAAACATAAGGATCAGATGTTCGGGGCCAGCATTGGTAAAAGTCGCAATTCTATTCCACATGTCAGTATACCTGGGCTCCAGAATTTTGCTAGCTGCTTCCACAAGATTCTAGAAAAATATAAACATTCATATTGAATTTTACTACATAAAATTCAGAATTTACATATAATATGTTATCTACAGTAATTCTATAATATGATGCAAAGGTTAGGGTGTGGTGTGTAAATATTCGTGTATGATTATTCTGCAATACTTAATTTTTTTTTTGCTTTTATAATATTTGATAATTATTGTTAATGCATTTCATCACACCTAGAGGGCAGTCAATATTAGGTTTATACTAAACATGTTGACTGCACTGCACATGCTTGTGTATCTCGATGCGCGGGAGAGAGTCGCAACGAGACTTGGTTGTTGTTCCTGAAAGACGCTACAAAATCTGCTCTCCAGTCAGAGAAAGGATTAGGATGCATGGTCACTTGCTTGATTAGATTCTGTAAACTCTAGCACAGATGGTTTTTAATGCTTCTTGCGAATTTTTCTTTTTAATCTCATCTGTTTTCACAAAAAATAGTCTTATGTGAATAACTAAAATTTCTTTAAATTTTCAATAAATATTGCATTGTTCCTCAATATATCCGTTGCACCGAAAATCCTCTAAACATAACCCCCAAATAACAAAAAGAACTACATCCATAATAAAATTTTTTTTTGTCCAACTAGTCACTGTTCACTCTTAATTTGATAATTCTCGGTAAGAAAACCTTAAAATCAAACTTACCTGAATGAAATCTTTGTCTTGGCGGTGAGTTAAATTTAAACCACCTTGCTCAGTTTCATACTTGAGAACATGATACAGCATCCTATCCACGATAAGAATATCACTGCCATAAAGGTTCTTAGTCAGATTCGTAGCCAAACGCAAATCGGATGATATTTTGACAGCAAAGTATGTGCTGAGGGGAAGTTTATCTCTCTCTATGACAGCAAGCTGTGGAAAAAATAAAAGATATAATCAATTGTTAAAATATCAAACAAACGGGTCTCTTGAGTAAATTCTAAGAAATGACTCAAATTCTTACTTGATCAGCCAGCTCAAGGAAAGTTTCTGAAGTACATTTGAAAAGATCTGGTTCTTCCCAGCCTGTGTCCTGAGCACAATACCTGGTAGCCTTACCTGAAAAATATCATTAAAGAATAAACATTTAACAAAAGATAATCGACATACAAGTTAAATTATATATTTACCATTTTAAGTTTAATTACAAATGAATAAAAAAAATCTCCAAATCCTTACCAACCGAACCTTTAGGACAAGCATGAGAAGATTCTTGATCGAACAAAGTTCTGTCCCACCATATGCCTTTACTGAAGGACTGTGGGCATCCATCATAAACAACTGGAAAAAAAGTAAAATATTATATTACGGAAAAAAATTAATAAAATCAAATAAGTTTAGAAGTATTATTCGCAGTGCTTCCATCACTATTATTTTTTGAAATTTATTTCTTTTACAATTGGAGCGAAAGAAAATTGATATAATGCTCGCAGGAATTAACCTATCTTATTAATGCAATTTTCTTTCGAAATGTTAATCAACCTGAGGAAAAATTTAAATCTGCGTTCAAGCAATTTACTTATTAGGTATAAAGTAAAATAATTACCATCTCTCGGAGATTTAATTCGCTTTGAATATTGTTCTCAACCCGAAATATAATCACCAACGGACGTTCTTTTACAATTATCTGCTCAGTTCGCCATAATAAACGTCTTAAGAGTCAATGAATTTGATTAAAATAAATTTCAATCAATGACGATAAGTTCACAATTCGTGTCAAGATTTATTTGTTTTAAACAATACTTTTGCACCAGGATGATACACCTCAAAACTGGATTAAATAAAATGAAAAGTCTTTGTTACATGACACTCTGTTGTATAATGGCCTGAGTCACAGACAAAAACTGCATTTTCTGTCTGTTCAAAGAAAAAATCATGTTAACATAAATTAATTAATTAAATTAGTTAACATAAATCAATGGACATTTGTTACAAAGGACTCGTCATTCGATGAACTAATTAATTTTTGATCTGAATGAAGCTTGTGTTATAATTCAGAAGAATTGATAGATTGTATGGATTTTGGATAAGACGGCACAAACAAAAATTTATTAACAGCTGTTATTTATGAATATTTACAGTTGATAAAAGCAAAAGCAATCCAAGATAGACTACAACATTTCAAAATAGCTAATTTACAAAGCATGGAAAAAGAATCAAAACGTTACGCTGTAAATCAACTCGGAATTTCTTTCACCTCAAAGATCAAAACATTGATGATCGGAAACATTGATGTCGTACTTATTCAAAGAAACACTTCAGTATTGTTCGTCAACGGATTCTGAAACGGTCACATTTCGACGATTCCATCTCATTAAGGAGTGAGACGTGAACGATGAGCGCATTTCCGGTATTCAACTTTGACCTTGGACTTTCCCCATTAGATACTTTTTTCACGTATATGTGAGTGTTGTGTTATTTCTGACAGCATTTTATTTTAACTCAAAATTCCGTATTGATATGTGTAGCCAAAAGTGATAAAAAAGCTTTCATGAATGGTAGGAAGAAAATTTTACATAATATCATTAAATATTGTGACCAAGAAGCAGAAAACGGAAAATTAAAATATTCTTGAAAAAATTTAATAACATAAAAAAAGAAACATTTTAATATAAAAAAGATCATTATTATTTTGTAAAAAAGTAATTACCAAATTTTAAAAACATAATTTTTTTTATTTATTCTTCATAACTTAATGTTTATGTTCCTTATATTAAATAAAAACTGCTCTGAAATATTTTATTGTGCATTAGTACCTTTTTTCTTCTGTATTACTAATTATCTGTAATGTTTATGAATCATAAAACCGCGAGTCTTCATTGTTAAATGTAAACATCTCCTTCTTTCATCTTTCCTCCCAGCCCTATTTTGTCGAATTAAACCCATCCTAACGCATGCGCGGATGGTTTTACAATGCGTTGTCAAATAGTAACTGACTTATCAGCGATTACAACATATACTTTCGAAAGATCCTGAATTTTTCTTTAAGAGTAGAAATTTTAGAGACTCCAAATAATCAAATTATCAAACTTAGGGCCAAAAACCTCGCCTAGAAACCAAAGTATGTTCAATTTATACAATTCATATATTAACTTGGGTTACAGATGAAAGATTTTGAAATCCCACTCAAGAACGATTCAATCTAAATTTTTATTGCTTTTCCTTACCTTCGCAGCCTCTAAGCGTGACTTCTGCAAAGGGATTGGAACAAGAATCACATCGGCGTCCAATGACGCCAGCTCTGCACTTGCACTGGCCAGTTATTAGATCACATCTGTTGCCGAAGGAGCCAGTGGCGTAGCAATCGCAATCGAAGCAGATGTCACTGTGCGGCGGTTGGAAATGCTTGTCCTTGAATGGAAATGAATTTCAAATATCAGTTATTAAGAACACATTTTTATTGTCCCCCTGACTATGGGTATGATGGTTTAAATAAATATTTATTACCTCTTAATTAATATTAAATGAAAAATTATATTAATTTAACATCAATCATAAGAAATTGAGATTATAGTTAATTGTCTTTAACATAGATTTATTACAGCTTTAATAATTTAAAATTAGCCGATGAATTAACGAATCTGGTATATTCCTCAAAGATATCTAAATTGGTAACTTTCTATAAACGCATTAAATAACTTTTCCTTAAACGAAGATTTACATATAAATTTAAAAAGAAATGGGTATCATGGAATATATTTTCCTTTACAAATTTCAATTTCAAATCTTGTAAGTAGATTTTAGGAGTATCGGTTAATTATTATAGAGTATAATTTTCTTTCACATTAGCAGATACAGAGAAATATTTTTATTCAAAATCAGTTTTATGAATCATTTGACAAAGTAATTTATTATCAAGTTTCAATTTATTTGCACTTTATTAAATTGCCTAACAAAAATTGTTACAACTTATTGAAATGAAGAAAAAAAACTTTTTTTTTACTGTTATGTATGAATATATGTTCATTTTAAGTTATACGTGGACCATACATTTCCATTAAACATATTTAACATGTTATTGTTCATATTAGCATAGGCAGAATAAACGTTTTTTAATACCATATTTAAGATATATTTAGGAATTTTCATAAAAATAATACACATAAAAAATCATATACAAATTTTAATTTTCATAAACTATCAACAAACACAATTTTATCAACTATCAGCAAACAAATAAAAACTGAATTTTAAGAACATGGTTACCTTTTATTGTTCAGGCATGTTTTTGCTTAACATAATAGTTTCCAAAATACGTACATTAAATTATAGAAATGCAACTTTTTTTTTACTTCTTCAGGAAATTAAATGATTTATTTACTTCAGTGAAAGTTGAAATAAAAAGACAAATGGGGAAACTAAAGATTACAATTTAAATGTATTTGTCAAACATTCTCTCCATATAATTATTTCTTCTACAAACTGACGTTATAGAGCGTATAAACAAATATTTTTAAAAGATATCCCAAATTACCTCACAAGTGCATTCTCCGTTGGTCTTGTTGCAGTTAGCATCGTACCCTTTCACCGTGTCACAGTGGCAAGGACCACAGATGGGGTATCCCCACCAGTTGGAAGGGCAGGGATGGTCTAGGGGTACTTCACAATACTCCCCAGTGTGCAGAGTATCACACTCACACGTATAACCATATTTGTGATGATCATGCAGAGAGAACTTGGAGGATGGTTTACATTTCGACCCCTCTGCACATGGATTAACCTCACAAACCGGCAAGCACTTATCTCCAACAAAACCTATATAAGAAAAAAAGGATTAATCAAATGACAATTAATTACCTTATCAATAAATGTACCTGTCAATAACAAAAGGTAATGTTTAAGAGTTAATGTGACTAATTAAAAAACATCTTTTTTCAAATAATTGTTTCCAATCTGCTCCATTTAAAATGACAGACTGCTGCTTTCGGAGATGCGTCGTAATTCATAATTAATGCATTAAAATGCATGATCTCATGCTCTCTGAATTTAAATACAGATTTGCTGATATTCATAAATGATTTTAAAGAAATCACTCGTTTGAATTAGAATCAGCCAAAATCTCATTCAATTCGAGAAGTTTCCCATGGTGAATTCAAAGAATTTATTGATGAATTCAATCTCGCACACTTACCAACTTCACATTCGCACTTGTAATGTCCCCACAAATCCACGCAGGTACTATTATGAGGACAAGGATTTCCGTGGCAGGGATTTTGCACTCGACACCCTTCTTTCACGTTGCTCTCCAGAGACGGTCTCAACCAAGCGTCTCGATTCATATCGATTCGCACATCCTAAAAATACATAAAAAATTAATCTGAATTGGTATATAATTTGGTTGAACTTAAAGATATGAAAACTGTTTCGTCGCCAAGTTGGTGACTCTTTCGTCAACCATACAATCTTATCAGTAATAAATTTTTTGCCAAATTTGGAAAGTTATGGATTGAAAAAAAAAATATTTTGGCAGCAGTACCCGTGTATTTAAGTCTAATCCATAATTTTATTTAAAAAAAATGCTTTTTAATCTGGATTGACAGTAAAATATTATCAATATTATCTAGCTTTTAGAAAAGGAGTTAAATACATTATGTCAGAAGTTAAAGCTTTTGAAAATAAATATTTCAGAATTTTGCATAATTCAGAATTTTTTAATTAATGATTTTACAGAAAATATTTAAAATTATATGTTGTAGCGATGCGAAATAGAAGATAGAGAATAATTTCAGATAAATTACAAAAGTTATCAACTACAATAGCATTCAGTAATAATTTCATTAATCCGGTTGCAAAAAAGAAAACAAAGAATAAAAAACAAAAAGATTTATTTAAATAACTTGTTTTATATTGAATACAGCGTTCGCAGACGATAATATTGTTTCCATTTCCTTTCATGAGGATTGAACGAAAATAGTTCAACTCTTTTTATTTCTGTATATTTTTATTATTTAAAAAATAATAATAATAAATCGAGATGAACTTAATTGGCTTTTTTAAGTTGCAAACGTTTGTCTATCAACCAAATCTTCGGGATTTTTTCCCCCTGAAATTAGATTGCGACAAGTTTTAAAAATTCAAGCCGATGAAATGAACTATTTATCTAAATATCGATTCAACTAATTTTGTTATTCTCTCTACTGATAATTTTCTAAATATGTGCCATATTTCGAAAGGGTTATGCATTTAGACACCAAGTATCATTTCATGGATTCTGGGAACGCAGTCAAAACTGTAACAGAATGCATGAAGTCTACTGTCTAATATCCAGTTAACTTCATTCATTTCAGATTATAATGAAATAAGGGAAAGACGGATCATTAAAATATTTTTCCTCGTTGTCTTCCAAAAATGGATTTTTCTAAAATTCTGGGATAGATTTAATTCCTTATTACATAACTATATCCAATTATTAGTATAACAAATTAATCATTTGAAACTGACATTTTTTGCTACATTTTTGAGCAAGACAATTTATTAGATAAATATCTATTAGAAATATTTATTAGATATTTATAGAATAAATATTTATAATATTATTATAAATATTTATAATATTTATTAGAATAAATAATAAATATTTATAATATGATTATAAGTATTTATAATATTTATTAGAATAAATATTTATTAGATAGATTAGATAAAATAAATCGATGGCTCTGTAATTTAAAAGATTATAATTGCAATATAGAATTAATTACCTGTATACAACCATTAAAAAACACTAAATTTTCAGGCCCTTCAGAAGGTTGAACACCTCCCACAGATACTTTTCCGACGTACAGGCCTCTAATATGACCTTCCAGACGCTCCACAGACTGAAATAATAAATATTTTATTACTAAGGATCATAAGATATCTATAAAGTTTCTGAGAGAAATAGGCAATATAATTAGAAACACAGAATTAAAGTTGTATTTTCTAAATATATTCTTCATCATTTATTAATATAATGAACTAAAAGTATATCACCATTGATTATGTTCAAAAACAAGAAACAGTTGTTACTTTTATTATTATTATTTCTCGATATCATATGATCATATCTTTATGCGAAGGAGGAAAAAAAGACATAAAATTGAAAGTAACAGTATTAAAATTTTTTAGTATCTACTTTTGTTTCTCCATATTATTAAGATATTAAAATTGCCCTAATTTTTAAATCTCCATATTTAGATATTTTCTTTTTGTTTAAATTCAAAAATATAAATTCATAGATATTTAGGCTTAACAAAACTCAAAAAGAGGTTAATTAAAAACAAAAACTGAATAATGGAGTAAGAAACTAGTTAAAAGATGAAAAAAGGGGGAAACATTTTAACTGCAGGGGTTATTTTTATCAGTTTTCTTTTCACTTAAAAATTGCTTCTTTTTTTCTTCCTAAAATATTAAAGGTTTTTAAATTTCTTAAAAGTCATAATTCGATAAACATAAAAATAATATGCCACGATAAATATATAAATATACAATAAAACCAAACACACGTACTTCGTACTGCCCATAATCCAGATTGAGCCAAACACCAGCAGTCATCCATTTAGCTTCGACATTGTGCCACATGCCATCATTTACTGCTATATCTTTTAACAGGAAAAACTGATCATTGAAGGAATACTTAATGAACCCATCAGCAATCTGTAATAAAAAAAGATTATTTCATTATCAAATTTCAAATAATAACTAAAAATAATAATTTTATAAACAGTTAACATAAAATATAAAGAGTAAATAGAAACTGACATGGTACTGGCAAACAATGATTACGAAATGCTGCTCTTAGGCATGAATATAACGTGTGATCTTTAGTGATTAATCGCTAACACGCGGTTAATACACAAATACAAGAGAATTGAAAATGCATTTGGAAGATTTTTTTTTTTCTGACCGATTGAAGCCAAAATTCAACACTGAGCTACAATTGTAATCACAAGTCTACACATCAAATTTAATTAATTTAGTCATTGCGTTTTTGAGTTATCTGGTTTAAATGCATGAGATGGCATAAACTACAGATTATATTCAAAATTTAATAATAAGCTACATTTTAGATAATATATGTATAAAATTTTATTTATCCATATATTTATGTTTTGCTGCTAACGTATTTAGTTGCATTCGGTCAGCCGGATAAGCAGACTTCGAATCGAATGAATTTCATGGAATGAAATTTGATGGAAATCTGATGATGTAAAATCTACCAAACTTTATCCATCTAATTCAGACTTTTTTTCAGTTATTGTGTTTAATAACAGACAGAAAGATAGACAAAACGATACATAGACATAATTGCAAAAATGCATTGTTCAGCCTCAGAAAGGTTTGTCGAATTTCGAGTTCGACAAACCTTTCCATATACTTTGTATATTACTTCTTCATATACTTTGTATATGAAGAAGTAAAAATGAATAAATATTGCTATATGCAAGGATGCACCAAGAATTTGGACAAGAATTCTGAGTGTATTAATTCTCGTGCAACTAAAATAAATAAATAAATAAAAATAAAAAGATCAATAAAATAGAAAAATAAACAGATTTCTTCCATTTCTTATCCTTTTGATAGGTATAATTTATATAATTTGCATTTTATAAGATTACGTTTTTATTTCCTTCATAGATTTTATAACACCATTTTTAAAGAAGTTCGTAAATAACTATTTCATTGTTTCTATATTGCTATATTATGGAGGGAAAAAATGTGACAAGATTCCATATAATAAATCTGCACTGTTTAGCCTCCTTAAACTAATCAGTTTGTGCGCGATCTCTTTATAACCAAAAATTCGCGCATGTTTTCTTTTTTTCCCCCAACAAAAATATTTTTCGCTACCCTGAATACAAAGACTAGCTAGAAGTGTTTTAGCCGCGGGCAAATAAGTAGGTATTGGTCTTTTCGTTCGTATATAACAATTGAAAACCGAGGATATTGATATTTTTGCGCTTGTAAGAAGCAATAGCGCCCTGGGCAGCTGCAACACATCCACTTCAACCCATTCTCTATTTGGCTCTTTTCTTGTCTGAGCAGGATATATTCTGTAATTTACAATTTATACCAACATTTTATACAGCTGTAATTTATAAGCTGTAATTTACTTTAACTGTTGGTATAAGTGTAATTAATTGATAAAATTAAATATAACTGACATAATATTAGTATTAACTATATACTTTTATTGGCAATGATTACTATTAAAAATATTAAAGCAAAATCTATATAGGTTAACATCTACTTAAACTGTTTTATTGAGATTACGGAAGGAAATATTTTATATCTTACATCACTCAGCTTAAATCTACCAAATTCTAATAGGTTCTAACCAAATTCTAAATAGGTTCTAACCTATTTACTTCTTCAATAGTAGTTTTTCAGTAAGGAAGGATTTTTAAAAACAAGCATGCAATTAAAAATGTATTAAAATTTAACACATTTTTTTCAAATTTAATGCGAATTTATTCAAATTAATTAAATAAATTTTCCTCAATAACTTCGAAGCATATTATAACAAAGAGATTTTTTTATGATACTTTCACATTCAAAAATAAAATTTTTATTTTTATTTGCTCACATTTTTTTTTATATTTATAATATATTTTTATAAATATTTCAAAGCTTATTTTTCAATAATATTTTTTATCATTTTAGAGCTAATGTATTTATACCCATGGGTGTTTCATACATTTTGAATATTTTTTCTTTTATATGTACGTTATAATTACTTTCTAATTGACTAAATTTTAAATAGAATAGGTCATCTAATTAAGATATCAATTAAATCCATAGCTGAGGGATTAAAAATATTTTCAATTTATAAAGTTTGATCAATGATGCAGTTATAGAAAGCGCCATTTTGGGATTAAAACTATTTTCTCAGTTTAAATCGTAATCAGTGATTTAGCAAGTGTAAATAGCACCCAATATTAGTGCTAGTTTTCACTGTAAAAAAAACATAAAAAAACTAATGTGCTTGTACATGATAACTGCATAATCAGGGTTTTCATTAATCCAGTATTGTCAATTCAGTAAAATCGCCCATGTGCTGAAAGAACACAAAAAGACATGGTTGTCCGTACTTGCTACTGTAGATGCGTACATACCCTTTTTATAAACACGTGATCTCCCAGACTGACAATATTGGCTTAATGTAAACCTTCTGAAGACTGACATTTCAGTCTTCAGCAAGGCAGAATAATATTTAAGACGCAATGACAATTATATGACTATGAGTTTCACTAATAAAAATAAATATTTCCTTACTTCAAGCGAAACATGGCTCGACTGTCCCAGTTGGACTTTCATCAGTAAACCATTCTTTTGGCGAGTTCTGAAGGATAGAGAGATTGGCCATTCCGTCTGTATAGGTCTCAAATGAGGAGTAAAAATAAGAAACCCATCGCCAAGGAAATGCCTCACAGGTTCAATATCTGAGGAGAAAAGAATGTGAACTTAAAGAATATGAAATTTTTGAACGAAATCAGTCAGTGGATGTTAAAGGGAAAAAAAATCTTACCTCGATCGAGTTGTTTCCATAAATCTACGTTGGAATGAAAAATAAACAAAGAAAAATTGTTCGTCAATATGTCAAAAATTATTATTATTTTGAAAATTTATATATTATAATTATTATATATATTTTTATAAATTATTATATATATTTTTATTTATTATATATTTATTTATATATTATAATTATTTCTAATTAAAAATAAAATAAAATGCTATGATGCATGGTAAATATAAATACTTTTAAATCAGCCCAAAATACATAACAGATAAAGTCGTTATAAATTTAACTTTGCGTAAATGAGTTGTTTTATTGGATATTTTTAATTGAAAGTGCAAAATAATGAATCCAGTATATTGAATTTTTGAATTATATAGAAAATTATTTATATTTTTAACTGTTTAGACTTACTGCATTTCATTAATAAATCAAAAACAAAAATATATACAAAATATATAAAATTTTATTTTCGTCCAATTTTGAAATATTTAAACGCCAAGGAAAAACTGACAGAAGCCAGACACTAAGAAATTAATTCAACTTTTTTACTTTTAAATAAAACTTACTCATAGAATTTTGTATTTCAAAACAGTGATAAAACATTTTTATTTTAATTCATAGTTTAATCATAATCGAAAGTTCGAATAGTCGGCGTAGGAATCTAATATTTAATGAATCTAGTTCATTAAATATTATAATGAACGAAGTTCCTCTAGCGAACAGAATAAAATAACGTTAAATCATATTCGTATACAAGGTTATGGTACACATAGAATAGTTATTAGCATTTTAAATAGTTATCTGTATTATTATACAATTAAATTATATGAAAAATTAAATTATTTGACAAATATTTAAATTCTTAAGTAATCTCAATAGTAATATTTTTTTTAATTTTTCTTTTTATAAACTTTTTAATAAAATATACTTATAGGACATTCCATCACTATTATATCAAACGTGTTAAAATATTACATTAATGTAAAGGATTTTTTTTATATTAGCTATCTTTGTGGTCAAATTGTTGAATATGATTTGCATGTTACCACAAAATATTTATTGTTCCCGTTCTTGCATAAAATTTCACGTTTTATCATGATACGTATTTTATCATAAATTCCCCGTAGATTATTTTAATATTATTATATATTATTTAATTATTTTAATAAGAATTTATTATATATCATATCATTGTAAGAAGAGATAATTTAAATCAGATAAGAAAATTTTGCTTGAACATAAAATTATCACAAATATTCTATTATATACTAGTATGTCCCAGTTTCAAGTGAATTATATTTCAATCCAAATATGGCTTATAGCATCATTATTCTTCAATCAAGCAATCTATAAATGTGTAGATAACTATGAAATCTAAATATTTATGATGCTTAAAATGAAATTCGAAATACTAGAAATGTAATGTGACTTCACATACGAATTGAAAATTAAGCATGATTTACTCACTGGTGCTGCAGTCCTTGTCTCCGAATCCGGGCGGGCAGTGACAATGGTAAGATCCCCACCCTTCTTCACAAGTACCACCATTCTGGCAAGGCTGAGAGTGGCAAAAGCCTTTCTTTTGAGGGCACCCTACCAAAGTTCCATTATCAGCCACGAACCTGAAAGTAGAGAGGATTTAATGTTACACTTCATCAAATCATTAGTTTATCTTATTACTTTAAACTGGCTACTACGACCCGCCAGAAGGCGCACGAAAAAATTTGAATGACCGGACCTCGCAACAACCACACTGACGGGAAATGTGGTTGAATCCTAAGGGTCATCACCGGCCACGGAATAACCTTTCCCTTGGGAAGTACGTCCCGTCATCGATGGGAGGAGATAGACCCCCGCTTTTTAGTGCTTCAGGGTGGCGAGAACCAACTACCACACCCGAAACTTCCCATCCTCACTTACGGGGTTCCCCCCCCACCCGTGTGATTGGTCTATCTTATTAATAAGATTTAGAATCAAATAGTTTTTAATTATTTTTTTGTTGAAGTATAGAGAAAGGAAATACCCTATCCCGATCCCAATTGTTGCAAAAGTATGCTGTTATTAACATGGGTGAATGCGCACAGTGCGTAAAAGTAAAGTTACTGAGCACATACTATGTGAATAAATAAATCTGCTCTGCTCTAAAGGGTTACATCAGATGATTAATATCTCCTTTAATGATAAAAATAATAATTTGAAATTAAGAATTAACTGTTACATTACATTCAAATTAAGGTTCAAAAAGAAATGCATACTTTATTGCATTAATTTTTTTGTAGTTTTACAAAACGCACTCTTACGATGCGCATAAAAATATGCAACACAATTTTTATATCCAATGTTTTTATTAGTGATAATTGTCAGATTTTAATATGCGTAACAATAATGCAAGCATGATTAAATTAAAATATATAGAAAAATTGTATAAGAGTTATAAAATTTCTTATCATAAAACTCGATAGAATAAATTCAAAATATTCTAAAAAGTTTGATAAAAAATATATAAAAAATGTGAAAGTAGTTAAGGAAATTATAGCGTATTTATATACCTAGGTACGATATACGACAACACATTATACAAATAATAAAAAAATTCTTATCAAACGAAAAGATTTAAAAAAAATCATATTTTAACATCCCTCATTTATATATTTTTTAATGAAATACGAGAATTTAAAGTAAGGAATCATTATAAATGGAACAGGAATAATATCAAATATTTAATAATTTCATTATGACAAGCGAGTAGAAAAAGTAATAGAAATAACGATGCATACGTGTTTAGATCTACCATCTGATGATCGATATATAAATCCATAATGCAGCCCACGAAATCCTTATTTTTAATCTGGAAATCGGATGGCAAAGCCGGTAGTCCTCCGATTTGCAAAGGTCCAGTCAAATCGAGAAACCGATAGCACGTCTGCATTAAATCGGCACACCTAGAATATAAAAAGCGAACAATGATTAGTTTGTATTTTGACATTAATTTTGCTACATTATTTGATTTGTGAATAATGCTCTGTCTTTTTTACATTTTTAGTTTTTTAAAATATTCTGGAGTCTGTTAATTTTTTCTAAAAAGCACCGAAAATTAAAGTAATATCTACCTAGGTTCCAACTCGTGAGTCACAGAGTTCGCACATTTGTAGTTAAGGTCATTTCCGTATTTGACGGCCACACCTACGTCACATCCATCTATACTGAGAGTCGCAGTCTGGAAAGGAAGAACAATAAATGATGAATCATCCATAAGTTCAGATACATGGAAGCAAGAGGAGACTATATTGTAATTACTTAAAGAACGTTTATAAGTCTGCATCGGTAATTTAAATGTAAAAGTAATTTTAAAAGACGGAAATGATTTCAAATATCTTAATGCACTGAATTATTATGCCTAAATTTTGAAAAAGGCTGCGAGAAGCAATTAGGAGAAGGCCAGGGTTCCACATAATTATGTTTATCCCATCCTGTAAAAGCATTTGAGAAATCTCATTTGCCTAATCTTATTTTTAGACTTCTTAAGCACACACTGTACATATTAAATATCATATCGCAATCTCAGTATTACAAAAGTGCGTTATACATTAATGTTGTTGAATGTGCAGAGTGCGTGTACAGTAATATTATTATGTCCACATTTTTACCAGTTTTAAATTTTTAACATAAAAGCAAGAACTGTATGGATACGATAAACAAATACTTAATTCGCAAAATAGATTTATGTAAGAGATATAGATGCCGAACAATATGTACGAGATATAGATCTTTATCGTGAATCTAGTATCGTGCGATTGTTGTCAATTAATCCTTGGCGGTTGATACACAAAAATTCGAAAATCGAATATGTATTTTGAACACTATTTTTCCAGCCGCTTGAAATCAAAATTTTACCTAAAGCTGCAAATATAGCTTCAAGATCACTTACAAAATTTCATTTATTTAGGTCATTGCGTTTTCGCGTTATTTCATTGCGTTTTCGCGTTATTTTGATAAAAATCTATATTTTAAACACTAAATATGTGTATTACATTTTATGCTGGTAAGGTTTCGGCTCGTGAGCCGTGGGTTTTCAGGTTCGAGACCCGATTCTACCGAAGAACCGTCGCGTATAGGGGTTGCACGTTAAATCCGTCAGGACCAAACGTCCTCCCGCTGGTGTTGTGTTATGTGGAGAGGGGGGTTGCCAGCTCAGATGTCGTCTCGTCATCTTACCGCAATTCAAAATTACGAGCTCCGCCTCCAAATAGCCCTAGTATTGCTTTACAACGGGACGTTAATCTAAACTAAAGCATTTTATGCATCTAGCTCTTTGTATTTTGTAGCTAACCAGTATACTAATACTCGGACAACCGGACATATGTACTTCATCTGTTCAGATATACTTCATCTGAATAAATCTCGTTAAAAATACGATAGAAAACTACAGATCTGATGTAAAACCCAAGCACCAAATTTCATTTGTCTTTCATATTCGAGTTATCGTTTTTATAAACAGACAGACAAAGCGACAGAAAATAAAATTCCAAAAACGTGTTTTTCTGACACAGGGTGGTCTGGAAAGTGGAGATTTGTCAAAGTTTCGAGTTCGAATTTTTTGATAACAATACCTTCTCTTTGCATATATCATATATGAGAAAATCAAAATATAATGAGGCAGATTGACGAAATTTTGCATTAAATTTTTACGTCAAAATTGTTACTCCATATAAAGTTTCATACCTAGTCTATCGGTTGTAAATTAATGCATACATAAAAATGACAATTCAAAAATAAAACATTATTTGTATTAATATGATACCTTTAAACCAAAATCTTATATATAAAAAAATCAGGACACAATTCTGAAATTAAAAAAAGGCACTTTTCCCAAATACATATTTGATTCCCCCCCCCTTCCATTCTGAAGTCGTGCTTGCGCAAGCCATCACTTTATAGTATGCCTACAACTCGAAATATACAATTCATTTTTAAAAACTCACTCTGTTGAGGTAGGAAAGCTCCGCCTCGTGCCACTGACCATCGCTCAGTCCTCCGGGAGTCTGTGCTGAAACCTCGGAGACGTTCGCTCCCAGAGAGAAGGATACCACAAGCTGACTGTCGATGATCTCCATAGCGACGAAGTCGTGCTTGTCGTTATATCGGCCATTGTACAAGATTAAGGCGTTCTTTTCACGAGTGACAAACCTGAAATGGAAATTAATAATTCACAGCTCAATTATATCAGAAGCATATATTTTTAGGGATAGTCTAATAGTGTAGTCTAATATGTAATATGGACACAGCTTTATGTGAGGTCTAGTAGCAAGAAGCAATTTATGAATGTGGTATCCTAATCATACGTAAGAAATCAGAAATGAAAAATGGATGATGCACATTTTTGGCATCAGAAGAAATTGTGGTATAGATAATACAAGAGATCTATGAAAAAGTCTCCATATATATATATATATTTTGTTTGCCTCAGAAAAATCAAATAAGCAAAGGAAATTAACATAACAGAATATTGAAACTTACAAGTAAATTTGCCATTGTAATTCAAAATATTCAAAATAAATGGAGGATTATGAGCACTTCATGAATCTGTATATATTATATAGTTGTTTACAAGGCAATTTCACGCAATCTTTACCAGAAAATTAGAAATCGGGAATGCTTTTTGTACCAATAAGTATTTTCTAACATAGGAATAAGTAACTTTGGAAGATGCAATTCTTCTATTCGCATCGTTTTACGCTTTTGGGATAAACTAGGTCGGAGAGAGAAATATTTTTATTGAGTGTTCACTCTGTGTTTCAAATCATCAAATACACAGAGTGAGTCAAAGAGTATATTGTAATTTAAAATGCTAATTTGAGGCAAGAGGGTTAATTGTATTTATTTAAAAAATACATCAAGAGGTAGTATATTCGTTTGGATTGTAAGCATCACATATTTAACATTCCCTTCTTTTGTTTCATGGCATTTATCAAATCTATAATGCAATGCTCGTCAATTCTTCAGTAATATACCTCTTTCAATGTTGGTAATAACACCTGAGATGGGAGCTTCCAAACTGATCTAGGAAAATGAAGGCACATGCAAACAATCTTCCACAAACCTCCACAGGGAGAAATCAAATTGTGTGATTTTCTTATCCCGTTGGCAAAGATGATAATTCTTTAACTCAATCAGTTACTACTGACTGAATCAGTACTATCGACCAATCTATCGATGTGATCATATGTTAAAGAACGAGTATCACATCAGATCACAGATATCACTGTTAACAGCTCATATCACTGCTACTACTGTTAACATTTTATATCACAGCATCAGCTTATATCACTGCTACTACTGTTAACAGTTCATACACAGAATTAGCACATTTCACCGCTACTACAGTTAACAGTTCATATCACAGCATCAGCTCATAACACAGCTACTACTATTGAAAGCAACATTTCTGACCAAAAACATGCAAAAGAAGGTTTGACAGGAATTGTAATTTGCATTACCACAATGAAAATCTGTTTCTTTTTGTACTCAAAATTTGGATAAAGTACCTTTTAATTTATATATTTTTAAATAAATACATTAACATATAAAATTTTGCATAGCAAAATTTTGATATAAAATCTTTAAATTTTGACCCACCATGTACATTATATGAAGCTTGAGTTCAAGAACCGGTTTTTAGTTCACGGACAAAAAGGAAATGAAAAATGTCCACATTACCTCAGCTTGATGTGTAGCCGGTGCCTCTGTCGAAGCGAGGGGAAAGTGAGGAAAGAGCCCCTGGTGAAAGAGCGAGCCCTCAGCTCGCACAATCGGCTGCTCCAGGAAGCATGAGAACAATTCTCACATCCAAAACCACCATCACCCAAGTCCATGCACTTGGAGTCCCCCCGACACAAAGAAGAGTGCGACCCGCAACGGTCCTCCCATAAATTTATCTCGCAGTTTGGACCTAAAAATATAAAAAGAAGAGGAAATTAAAAAGGGAAAATTTTACTAAAAAATTCTTAAAGTTTTAATAATTATTTAATAAATTAAATAGCTGAAAGTAATTTTTCAAAGACTCAAGATTAAAACAGAAATGCTACAGACAGTAGATAACATGTGATTCCACTCGTTCTCAGTACAGGCCTTCGAAATAACTCAATTACGAAACCCAAAAAGATAGTAACATGTGCAAGAAATTTCACAATATCTTGGATTGCGAAAGATTATTTATTTATTTAAGATAAGATTATTATCTTTAAAAGATATAACAAAAAAATTTTCATAATATGTCAAAAATCTATGCTATCTTAATCGAAGCATTTGATTCCATCGGGGGAGGGCCTTCAGAATTGAGAATGAGAATCGTCCGGTATGGTGGTTGATTCCCGCCACCCTTGTGGGTACAGAAATGGTGGGGATTGGCTACCTCCTATTGACGATGGGAATTACTTCCTGTATGAAAGGTTGTACCATGGCCGGTGATTGTCCTTAGGAATCAACCATAGTTCCCATTAATATTGCTGTCGCAGCGATCCAATCATTCAGATTTTTCCTTGTGCTTTCGGGCGGGTCGGAGTATCCGGTTATGGTTATCGACACATTTGCGCATTCATATTTTACGTTTTTTATTTTTTTTATTTTTTAGCCCTTAAATTTTTATTTAAGCATTTAATTATCATGTAGAACTTCACAATGAATTTTTTTAATAAGTTTATTTTAGATGACGCAACATGTATGGAATCAAATTTAATTGAAATGAAAAGATTACCTAATAATTGAGAAATGAAAAATAACGAGTCTCATCATCAAGAACAAACAACTGGTCGAAATTCAGAATGTTAGTATATCAGAAAGTGAGTGAAACATCGATTACTAAATTTCATGTTTATAAATGTGAAACATGTCAAATTAAATAAAAGTCAGTAATAATAATTATTTTTGAGACAGAAGAAACTACTGATTAAAGCTTAACATGGGAAAAACTTTCCAGACAATCTGGTATAAAAAACACAATATTATCTTGCGAGTTCATTTCTTTGTGTAAGTAATTCATACAGAAATTTAAATCTTATAGTCTAAATTTCCTTTTCTTATAAGAGTAATAATGAATGTCTTTTAATAAATTTGAATATTTTATTTTCTATTTTAAATTATATATTATTTTAGCTACGTAGTTTCATGGCATTTTAATTACATACAATTATGTTGGTGATTCCTGTATAACATATGAAGCAGGAACAGTTTCTTAAAAAGATAAAAAATACTCACTTTAAACTCTCTAAGGGAGTAATTATTTTGAATTTCATAAAGCACCCACGCGAGTCACTTCGTGAACTGTCTTCTCTTAAAATTTTATCACCAACTCCCACTCAGAAAAGACTATCTCGAGAAGACACTTCATTAAAAGTAATGGTTGTCGCATTCACGATATACAATTAAAACACGATATTTACAAGTAAAACAATCTAAATAAAGAAGAAGACCACACACACACACAACTTATTAAAATCAGACACACTTCATTTAATATAACCAAGGGGGTCTCCAAAAACTTTCTCGCACACTCTCTAATGAATGTGTTATACCAGAGAATGATTTGCAAGGCATTGGCATACAATAGTTGCGAATTATTAACCTTTGTCATGAATTTAGTATTTTTATGGAATCTATTATGTCACGTTTTGGCGAGTTATTTGGCGATTAATCCTGGCACGTGGTTAATAGCATCTGAAAATCGAATATGTGATTTAGATACGTCTTTCCTGACAGATTGAAACCAAAATTTGACAGAAAGATTATACTTGAAGTTATAAAATTCCATATCAAATTTAATATATTTAACTCATTCCGTCTTTGAGTTATTGCGTTTACATGTTTCTGGAAGTAAAGACCAACAGACGGTCAACTTGTAATTGGAACTGGTTCAGAATTTGATGGGTGTCTACATTATAGATGTTAAGTCTGTGTATTGAATCTCTCAACCTAACTCTCTTCGGTTTGTAGTTATTCTTTAAATTACATTCGAACAGCAGGGCAGACAGACTTCCTCTGAATGGATTTTGCTTAAAATTTGACAAAAATCTACAAATTTGCTGTACAGATAGCATGCCAAATTTCATCCCCTATGTCAAAGCCTTTTTGAATTACCATTGTCACACAGACAGAAGGATATTTTCCAAAAATTTGTTTCTCGAACTCAGGAAGGTCTAAAACGTAGAGATTCTTCAAAATATCGAGTTCGAATTTTTTGACGATTATTATAATTTCTATACTACTTGTAAGAGAAAAAAAAATGTGATATTTCCAAGGGAAAAAGAAGGCGGGAATGACTTTTACCTAGGAATATATAAATTTCTATAAATGTCTAAATTTATTGGCAGTGTATGAGATAAAAGAAAAGTAATAGTATTTCTTAAATGTATTCGTTTAAAATTGTCTGTCACATTGAGATAGTTTTTTTTTATATTCTTTTCAATCCTATACAAAAAGCAAATAGAATTTTAAATCTTTCAAGGTGATATTTAACTTAAGAGTTGAAATTTTTGCTGAAATGTAATGCTCACTTGAAAATGCTATCTTTTCAAACATGTAAAAATAAGCAGACACTGTAGACAAACAAAAAATAATAATTTTCAATTATTTGCTCTAGAATCAACTACAAGGATTGAAATAAGCTTTTATGAAGACACTAAATTTAAAATATGGATATATTTTTTATTTAATTCATTAAAATTAATCCTGTATTATATTTATTACAAAAATTTATAAATCTTGTATTTGTAGAACACATTTTTTGCAGATTAATAGTTTGTTCAAAATAATTCGTCATTTCCAGATTCTGTAAATGAACTGTCTTTATATACAATTTTTAAGTATAAAAGGAGATTCATTAAAATATCAATTATTATCATATATACTGAAAATCTAAATATTGTTTATTAAAATATATGTTGGATTTTAATTACATAATGAAATTTATATAAATACAACTTTATCGTTCTATTCATTCATTCATTTCTTATTTTTTATTGTAATATAATTATATTTGCTGATATGGAATGAGGACTCATTAAATTATTTTATAGTTAAATGCTGTAAACATATAAAATCAAGTTCAAAAAATCTAATAACAATCCTAAGCATATACAAGCTTTCATGTTCAATCTTTTCAATTTATTTAATTAATTACATGTAAAATTAATCCTTTCGATTATTAAATTGAATAAGGCTAGGATATCCTTTGTAGGATGTAAAAATCTTTGTGTTAAATCCAATTAAAATGCTTAAAAAAATGTATTTCTATTATAGTATTTACATATGGAAAACGTTTTTATTAAAGTGTTTTTCATAAAAGATGATTTATTTAAATTAAATTAAAATAATATCTACCCACTCTACTAAAAGAAGTCCTCTTCATTTGTGA
This sequence comes from Argiope aurantia, assembly GCA_026543865.1. NCBI lineage: Eukaryota > Metazoa > Arthropoda > Arachnida > Araneae > Araneidae > Argiope > Argiope aurantia. The sequence continues at coordinate 314,615 of JAPMOR010096895.1, read as the reverse complement.
ATCAAATTGACTCATTTCTGTAAAAACAGGTAGATAATCAACATCTGTTCATCTAATATTAAAGTGAATGTTTACATGATATCATTCAAATTTTTGACGCTGAAATCCCTTATTTTCTCAATATTTGCTTCATTTTCTTCTGCCAATATTTATAAACAAATCTTCTCCTATTGCCATTTTGAAATAGAAAAAAAAATGTCCTTCAGATATTTGGAATTTATACAGCGCTGTCCACTTTTGCTTATTTACATTTACCATTAAAGTGTGCAAGTCCTATGCTAAAATTTATAACTCAAAAGAACCCAGTGCCACTTTCTACATTCCAAAAAATTTTTCCTCACTGGTTATGTTTAAATGTGTATTCCATGCTTCCAGTCCATAACAACGAATTGAAAAAAAAAGACGTAAAAAATATTCTTGACAAATCTGCTTTAACGAACAACAAACTGCAAACACACACGCGCCAAGAAAAATTCAAAAAAAAAATCTTTCGTCCAAAAACTTGACGCGGATTATTAATCGCCTAAAAACACGATGAAAAAGTTTTTATTTATCTGTTTACTTTTTCCTTCTCCTTTCCTGCTTCTTCGCTGTCTACTACTTCTCAAGTCCTAACAAGCAGCTTCCGGACGTGTTTCTTTCTTCACAAAAACCATTCGGAAAAAAGTTTCTTTTTAGCACGCGCACCCCGGATAAAATAATTCCTTTACTACCAACAGACCGACATGAGATTTCGTTTTCTTCTTCTTTTTCTATTATTACAAGGGAACAAATTGCCTGTGATGGCGAAGAAAGATGTTATAGGGAGAGATTAAAAGAAAAGAAGAAGACGAAAGCAAAGAAAAATGTAATTCTTCTTCAGAATGTCAAGAAGGGGTTGTTCCGCACAAGTGCACAAGACGTGGATGGATTATGAGACTGAGAACACTAATTAATTTATACAATTTTAAAGAGTAGGAAAAAAAAATGGCTGTAACTTATTTATCGTTTCGAACATGACAGTGTGAACCTGACCTGAAAGTTAGAGTTTGTCAATTGTTGACAAGGTACATAGCTTTCTCTTTACTTGAAATTTTTTGGGGGATAAAAAAAAGGGCTAATACTGCTTGACGAATTTTTGATATTCATTTTCGTGCTTTGTGTTTTTTTGGTAAAAAATTAATTGTTGAAGCATAAAAGAATAAAAAAAAGGGTGTCTTCATTTTAATAAAGAAAATTTTGAGGATGCTTGCATCTCTTTATAAAAAAAGGATTTGGGAATTTTAGGAATTCATTTGTTAATAATTCTTATATGGTGATTTTTTTTATTAGAACGAAAAAAGGAATTTTTTTTCTCAAGATTTTCAAAATCGAGAGAAAAAATTCCAAGATAAATACAGATTATCATCTCATGGAACAATGCATCTGTAAATAAATATTAATCCACGATTATATCAAAAATGTTTTATGTCAAAAACCAAGCACAGCAAAACATAGGACAATTGGATTGAATATCTGGATCCACTTTTAAAACAATACACACTAGTCACATACCACGTACAACAGTCTGGAAGCAGATGTAGCTAGATTCTATATATATTTTACATAAAAAAAAATGTTTTGGCTGATTTGAATATAACGTTTTTCATTCAACAGTGACCATGATACCATTCAATATTTTATGTCTTCCTTTTAGATGAATTGATATGAGATTATTAACAGTGGTTCACCAATTATTAATGAATGTACATCTATTTATTTTACTACTGCTCATTTTGTATTTACTCTTTTAACAAATACCCAATGGAAAAATTGTTCTCATGATATATGTACAATAAATATAACCAGAATGCTCGATCTTGACAGTGCTTAACCTCTGTTGCTATTTTTAAATGCTAAATGACATAAAAAAATTATGGAAAACTATTAAATGGAAATAGAACTAAAACTATTATAGTTTTTATTAATACCTTTAATGTAAATAATTTATAAATAAAAAATAATTAAATTAATAAGTCTGTCTTACATAGCTATTTTTTATCAAATTTCCTCACACTCAAGGTTTAATCAAATAATGGAGAGCAAGGAATTCCGGGAAGAACTAATTAACATAAATATAGATCAATCCTATTAAGAAATCTTCTAAAAATCTTGTCTTATTTATTTAGAAATTAAATTTTTTTTTATTTTATCTATACGCAACACCCTCTCAGCTTAGTGGCTCTAGGCCGCTGTCTAGTCTATCTAGTGGGCAATCCGCCATTGGCAACATCGCATTGTAAAAATTGCATCTAACTGGAAGAATATAGCTTTATTGTACATAGACTGAAAAAAATAATTAAAAAATGGAAATGGAACACGAAACTATCGGCTTGGAAAACACAGTAAGAGTCGAATTTTGCCTGTAAAGTTATTATTTTCAAGGCAATTTCATTTTTACATTATTTTCCATTTTGAGAATTCAATTTATATATGTAATCATAGATGGAGCCACTGCTAGAAGTACAAAGTTTTATGTCAGCATAATTATTTATGCTATTTTTAAAGTTCAAAATTATTTTTTTACATACTTTAAAATAAAATGAGAAGTAAATTTTTTTAGGCCTAAAATTTATTCCTAGAAAGTAAGTATTACATAGAATAGGATACAGATTAAGAAAAAGTAAATAAATATTTTTTTTTGTTTAATTTTCTATTATTTTTATTTCTTACGAACTAATTTCATAAAGAGAGAGATGTTCCGACTTTCTCAGCAATTAAAACTCTGTTTCCAGTTTCTCTTCATTCGAAAGGCAAACAACAGTAATCGAAATGATTTTTTGAAAAAATTATGTTAGTGCTGCTTTTGTATTCCCCCCTTCCTCCCGCAAAAAAATAAACATTACTAAAATCTTAAATAATCATAGTCATTGCTTCAAAAATGTCAAGAAAATATCTTAACGTGAAATAATTATCTTAATAATGAAATAATTTCATATTTTATAAATGCAAAGCACATTTGATATGATTAAAGGAATCAATTAGCAATTTGCTAGCATCAATTACCAATTTGATGCTAGCACGTCGTTATGAGCAAAATAAATACTTTGCATATCGTTAGGAACAATCGCTAGAATTTTAATACTATAGCACTTACTTTATTTCTAACAAGCTCAGAGTAAAATAAATTGGACAATTATTTCAGTTTTACTTTCAACCCTTTAAAAAGTTAAATTATAAAATCTTGCAAAATAATTAAAATTTAGAAATCCACTTGGACCTACAATTCAAAATTACTAAAAAATTCTCATGAAATTGTCTTTAAAAAATGGAAGATAAAAATGTTTGATTAATTTCATTCATTAGATATATAGAATTTACATAACTATCTTGAGAAAATTTAGATGTTTCAATTATAATATTATTCCTTTTAGAGCAGCATGAGGGCTCTTTCACAATGAATATTGTAATTCTGAAATGTGGTCTGATTTCGAGGAGAAGATCTTAACCAGCACTCCCCTTGTCAAAATTAAATCTTATCAAATGGAAAAAACCTTCTGCCCCTATGGATTTAATTTGCATCAAATCCGCTTGCACGCCACTTTTTACAGTGGGGAAGATTTTAAACCTAGAATGTTGCAGTACCATAAACAAGGCAATTACAAATCGGCAGTCAGATCCCTCTATTTTTGGGCAAGTCTGAAATTATAAATAACAAGTAAATAGATAGTCGATACTCTCTTCAACCCGAAGTTTCATACTACCCTAGAGTGAAGCCGATTGACATTCATGATTCTTCCTGTACAAGAGTGTGACCTACATCACTTTTTCCTGTTCACGAGTATGACGTACATCACTTTTTCCTGTACAAGAGTATGACGTACATCACTTTTTCCTTTACAAGAGTATGACTTACATCACTCTTTCCTGTTCACGAGTATGACGTACATCACTTTTCCCTGTACAAGAGTATGACGTACATCACTTTTTCCTGTTCACAGTATGACGTACATCACTTTTTCCTGTTCACAGTATGACCTACATCACTTTTTCCTGTACAAGAGTATGATGATCATCACTATTTCCTGTACAAGAGTATGATCTAGGGCAGGTGAAAATGAGTTTCAAATGGATGACCTTCATGGAAAGAAATTGGGATCACATCATTGCGACAAGTAAAAGACAACCCTTCAAAGATTGTCAGAAATTATTTCTAAGCAATGAAAACACTCATGATAAAAATATTGCCAGTTATACGCACACTGAACGCTTTCATTCAATCTACCTATGAACGCATTCACTCCATCATTCGATAACTGCGATGATTAAAACAAAGGAATAGAATGGTACTAAATCTTGCGAACAATAACTCAAAAACTGCGAGAGCTGAATGAATAAAAATTGTTGTATGGTTTTTGTATGTTATGGAACCGATTCAAATTTTAGAAGAGATTTATATGAGGGGGAATCCTTTGAAATTTGAAAAACGATTTTATGACAAAGATAACACATGATCTGGTATCCCTCATTCAAAAGTTCTATGTCATACCAATGACAGAACACGTGACGTTTGTCTTCAGATTTAACATGCACCAGACCCACATTATAATGACAGTCTGTACTTTCTGAACATGCAGAAACACCATAGCTTAAAAATGCATTTATTTAAAGTATCAAATTTGGTATGGGATTTTTTGAACTACAAATGTAGTTTTGTGGCCCATTTTTGTTTCAATCGGTTAGGAAAAACGCGTCTAAAACACAAATTCTATTTTAGAATATTATTAACTGCGTACTAGGAATTAATCGCCAAAAAAAAAAACTCGCCAAAGATCATATGATAGATTCAGTAAAAATGTTAGATTTATGCTAAAGGTTAATATTGCGTAACTATTGTATGCCAATGTCATGCAAGAAGTTCTGGGAAATAACATCTTTATTAAAGAGTATGATGAAGGTGACCATTCCAGCCGATTTCATTTGCAATTAATTCATAAACTAGTGTTTATAAGAACCACCGGGAGACCCGAAATATGGCGATTGCCACTGTTATCATTTAATTCATAACTACTATCTAGTTCATTGATTTTCTTCTCTACTATATTTAATTTAAGTGAAAGTAGAATCGAGGTCATCCAATTAGAGAATAAATGTTCAGCAGTTTTTTTCTAAAGAAAAAGCTCCTCCTTTATATACGTTTTTGTTTATTTACAGAGAATCCGCGAAAATGTGCAAGCATCTATCTCGGCATCAATGACACCAGTTGTTTCTGACAGGGAGAAACGAAGAAAATACCAGATGGAAGCAAGGGAAGTAATTGCATTATGTAAGACAAAATGATAGCACCAAACATTTATGGACTTTCGGGATGTACTTCCTAATACCCGTAATAGGAAAAGACCTGGCTGGTTGTTTTTCCTGCTGACAGATGCTCAGGAGGAAAGACCCAATTCCAATTCCGACTAGAAGAAGAAGAAGAAAAAAAAAAAAAAAGGTCGCTTGTTTTGGGAGAACAGCGACTCCAGATGACTCCTGTACAGTTGTTTTCCCTCGGGACAAGTAAGGCAGGGAAAAACAACGAAAGGAAATGAAAACAAAGGACAGAAGACACCCAGAAATGTGTTAGAGGGACCTAATGGAATTGAGTCAGAATCTGGAAATGCATTATCCAAATGGATTCTCTTTTGTGAGGCGTCCTTTGGAGAAAGTTTCAAGATTCAGAGCTAGTGTAACCGTATGAGATGCAATGGAAGAGAATGTTTAAACAATAGAATGTCCGAATGGTAGATCCGTGATTACTTTTTTTTTTTTTCATACGTCCGTTTCTGATTTCTAGATTGCTTTTCGAAACCAAGAAATATATTAATAAAGAATATATAACGAATATCAAGAAATATCTTAATAACAATATATAATCAAAAATATATTAACAACAATTATATAATGATATTTTCTAAAACATTTCGCACAAAATGGAACAATGTATTTCGTAGTTACTCTACAGCTTAAGTATGATTCTGGGCATGTATGAAACATGCATTTTCTGAGATGCAATTTATTCATTATGCGTTTTCTGTAGATTTTTTTCGTTCTTTTCGGTTATAAACAATGTTTTTACTGTGCAAAGTAAATGGAACATTTTGGACAGTCTACTAACTAGGGTATAAAAGAGATTTATTAAATTTGTTTTTTTTTGACGAATTTTTATTTTTAAACTGGAAAGCCCTTGGAATGCTTTGCAATCAAAGGATGAACTATCACTACAGCTATTATTCAACCCAATGTTGACTTTACTGCTGAAATGCTACATTGCATTAATGTATCAAAAAGAATTTAATTAGAATAGAAAATAATACTATGGGTTACTTCTCGGCACCTTCCTCTGTTTCTTCACTCTATTTGCAGTTTCTAATTGTTTTGCTCGCATCAATTAAAAAGTCGATAAACCAAATATGTACTAGATTGATTAATTGCGGATTACAATAACTTCCCTTCAAACCCAACACAAATGCAAATTAATTCTGCTACTAAACTTTTATCATGGAAGATATTCTCAAATAAACTATTAAGAATAATTGTAGAGCTAATTATTTTTTTTAAATTATAACATATCAAGTTTAACATGTTTAAATCGAACGATTCAAAATGCCAAGAAAGCAAAAAATTAATAAATGTATTAAATTAATTGGGTTAATAATCTTCTATAAATCTTAAACAACTCTAATCTTAATTGGAGTACTAATCACCTCCTAAATACATCAACTCCAATGAATTACCTTGCACACTTATTATTTAGGATTACGGAAAGAATATTTTTAATTTTCCGAAAGGCCAATTTTTATTTTTATTTGTTCAATTAATTAGAAAATAAACGAAATTTTATTGCAGTAATTTCAAAAAACTAGTCAAACAAGGCGTATTTTTATTCCATCTTAAAATTTAATTGTTTTAATTCCTTGTAATTTTTCTTTAAATTTTTATTAATTTTCCAAGATTAATAAATATTTAAATAGATGTAAATATTTTGGCAAATAAGGAATTTTAGGTTTTGAAAGCAACGGTAAGCATTTGAGCTATTCTATTTTCGTTTTTTTTTATATTCGTTTTTTCGTTTTTTTTTATATTTGTTTTATTTTTATACTTTTTATAAGGAAAATGTTTTATTGGTTTTCAAAGAATTAATACCAAGAAGTGTTAGTAAAATAACATCAGAATAGAAGAATAATACAAAAAGCTTAAAAATAGTTGTTTAACAATTTATATTAAAAACGAATAATGATTTGGTTTGTTTTCATGTTTTTATTAATGAAAATTAACTATTTAATTAAAAAGTCAAAACATTTATTAAAAGCTTTCTAATAATTTAGTTTTTGTGAACAGAATTTGCAAGATTTACATAACAGAAATTAAAATATACGGAGAAAAGCAGCTGTCAACGTTTTTAAAAATCGTCTGGTTCAGTTTATAATCTTATTTTGATTAAAAATTGTTTCACGTCAGACGATAAAAGGATTTGACGTATTACAATATTTTATATAAAATTGCAGGTTTTACATTAAAAATGAACCAGGTATTTCTAAGTAATATTATAAGTAACTAAGTAATAATATTATTCTAAGTAATATTCTAAGTAACTAAGTAATAATAATATTTCTAAGTCTCGAGAAAATATTTTATTCTCGAACAACGTCTAGTATATTATTTACAGTAAAAATATAAAAGCAATTAAATAGTTAAAAGCAATTAAATAGTTTTTCTTTATGTCACAAAAATATTTCAAACTGCTGTAAAATTTCAGAATTAAACATCGCACGCAAATATATATTTAATATCACAATTTATATACCAAGAAACCTCCTAAATGTTAAATCATTAAATATATACATATATTCAAATATATTGCACAATATAATTTAACTGCCATAAGATATAAACAGAGAACCTTTCTACTCCGGAATTTCCTAGGTAGTCGAAACTTACTAAGCTGTGGTAACTAGGAAATCACATTAAACCTTCTCATCTTCTCTCTGTCATTAACAGCTGGAGCTTTGAAAATATTTAGAACTAGCCGCCTTTGGCGACCAGCCGGTTCGCCATACCGCTCGCTACAATTTTCAATTAAATATTTTAAGTAACTGGTCTCTTAATATCTTCTCAAACAAAACATTTTTAATCTTCAAATTTTGATAGTCATACCAAACTTATATTGTTTAGATCGTTTCGTTCAATTTACTACATATATTTTGCTAATTTGTTGCCATTTCCGGTAAAACTTCAACTTTAATTAAAAATGTAAATGACGAAATTGCAATTAATATTAAGATATTTTTTAATAAAACCAAGCGTTTTATTTTATTTATCATCTTTATTGTTATTAATTAATTATTATTATTATTGAATATGAGTATTGCAAACAGAATCGCTCGGTATTTAAGTCTTATGTGAACTACAAAATATTTTTCATAGTTTATGTAATATCTCAAACAATAATTCAACAAAAATTTCTGAGATTCAGTATATAATTCAGTTTTTAGTTTTGCTTTCAAAGGGATTGAAATGAAATCAATAATAATATTTTGTTCCTGCTTATAAATATATTTCAAAAATTATGAAGTCTAAATTTAATGCGGTAAGGTATCATATTCTGATAAATATTCTGGACACACCAAATTTTAAATAAATGAATGAATGTTTCTATTTTCCACGATGTACTAAGACTTATTTATGAAGTTTTAAATGTTAAAAATTTAGAAAAACTCACCATTTTCATAATCTTAGGCCAATTAATCTTGAGAAACCTGCGCGTTTCTTTGAAACGATCGATGAAAAATCTAAAATTATCCTTTTTTTATTAAATAGTGATATTCACATCTTCATAAATCAGTCAGTTTAAGTGATTTGAAATTAACTCTTAAAAGTCAGTGATTTAGTTGATTCGAAATTAACTCTATGACCACCATAAAATCTGTGCTTTCTCTTATCGTGTATGCATTCTCCTTAATATACGATCGAATAAAACAACACACACAAAAGTACTACATTGAACAAACACATCAAAAGTAAACATAACATTTCAATAGTTGCCAAAAACTAAAGAGAGAAAAATGCAATTAATAAGCAGACGATATTTATAAAAGTACAGATATTTAGACTGGAAAATGAAATTATCTGAAATTAAAAACACGCGCAGACGATATTTACAAAAGTGAAAATATTCAAACCTGAAAAGGAAAATATATGAGTTATTCCATCAATAAATGCCGTAAGTTTGTTTACATCTTCATTATTTTATGAGTCATTAAATATCAAAATGGATCCGGGACTGAATAAACACCCTGTATAGAGAGTGTAAAAGATCATAAAATAATTTTTCTTGAATTTGTTTTTTAGAAAAAATAATATTTCATATTTGTTTCATTTCCTACAGACATGTGCCGAAAATTATATTTTTGCAGATTTCATTTCCAAAAAGATTTAATTTATTTTCAGTTGGAGCTTTAATCAATGTGATGGCAACACTTTGGAAAAAGCTATTTTTTTCTCAGGAATGCGAAACGTGCTTAATCCTCATTTTTATTTTTGACGAAAAAAATTATTGAAAAACATAGTTAAAATATTTATTTAAAAATTCATTAAAAATAGAAATTTAATTTTAAGATTAAAACAGTAGTATCATTTAAAAGATAAATTTTTTATCTTTAACTTCATGTAAAAATCTTTTTTGTGCGGTAATATTTTCGGCAGTTATAGCAGAAACACGTCAAAATTTCGCTTAATTTTTAAATAAATAAAATTTTATTTAAAAATTCGAAAAAATAACCCCCAGGTGCACATTCCCGGCCTCCAAGGTATACACGTGCCAAATTTGGTAGCTGTAGGTTGAATGGTCTGGTCTGTAGAGCGCCAACACACACACACACACACACACACACACACACACACACATTGAGCTTTATTATAAGTATAGATAGAATTTTAATGACGGAGCCAGTTTGTGTGTTTAGGAAGCAAGAGATGCTTCCGAAACAATACAGGTGAAAGCAGAAGTTAATGACATATAAATGAAAGATTTTCTGGGATAAAGACTGCGCAGATTTAGCAGAGGAAACAAAATTTTTTAAAGAGCATTTTATGAATTTGGCATAAAATATAGCATAAAATATTTCTTGAAGTTAAAATTAAATCGTATCATTAAGAAAGAAAGCTTCAAATGAAAATGATTTTACATAGAAATATTGCTATTACAGGCTTATTAAAAATTAAACAATATGGGGGAATTTTGATATATATCATCTCATTTAAATATCTTATATTTAACTAGTCCAGTTGAGTTTGTTGAGATTATCAGTGGCAATAAAATATTTTTAAGCATCAAATTGTAGCAGATACTGAAGAAGCGATTTAAAGTATCTTTATATCTGTTTATTGTGAACATGAACTTTCGCATTGGATTCGAGACCCATGGCGTTATAATTTCTGTAAAAAGTTAGGTATATCTATACTTTCTATTTTAAATTGCTCATCGTCTTTCTTGGTAATGTAGTTTCACTTTCTGATTTCTTAAGCTTCAAAAATAATGAGCAGAATGTTTCTTTTTTAAGTTTTAAACCATGCAAGAAAATCTCGAGATTAAATGTTTGATAAAGTAATGAAAATGGTTTGAATTTTATTGCAACAATAAATTTGTTATTCAAGATTATGCAAAAAAAAAATGTTTTTTAAATTGTCAAAATTTAGAAGCAATTGCTTGAGAATTATATCGGTTTTAAAAAAGAGACAATGTTATCGGACATGCGAAACATGTCCAATTCCAATACCTTTTTAAAAATAAATAATTTTATTTAATCTACATTAGACATTCACATAGCACAAAATATCTAACTTGATAAATGCATCGATTAACGATTGCTTATTAACAAAATTTTAGTCCACGAGATTTGGATACATATTTTTTTGGCTTGTACATTAGCTCAGACTGATTCGACAGAATTCCCGCAACACACTGGTGTTTTCTTTAGAAGACAAGTGCTAAACAGTAAATTTTAATGAGTGCAAACGCCAACCATAAAGTGTTAGTGAGTGCAAGCGCCAAACAATAAGTTTTAGTGAGTGCAAGCGCCAACCAATAAATTTTAGTGAATGCAAACTCGAACCAATAAGCTTTAGTGAGTGCAAGCGCCAGCTAACAAGTTTTGTGAGAGCAGGCGCCAAACGGTAAGAAAAACTACACATTTTGATACAAATATACCCACTTGTAACGGGAGTATTCGAAAGTTACTTATTTTCAAAAATACCGTTTACAGCTTTTATGCTCATAATTTCAATAAAAATAAATTCATGCATTGACAAAGATTTCAAATGAAATGCAAAATTTGTTGCTATATAAAAAGAAAAATTGTTTACCGACAAAGAAAGAATATTCAAACAATATATAACAAATTCTACCTCTGATTCGAATTTTTAAATTTAATAGCAGTCTTCGCTTTTACAAGCGAAATAACTGAATATTTTATCAATATCCATTTTGATTAATCTTTTATTTTTGTTATTTTTAATTAAAATATTTAATCGTTCACTCTGTTTTCATTTCAATTATTCATTTTATTTAAGTTTTTCAATTCAATCAGATTTTGGAAATAATCTTCTTGAATTATTTGCTCCGATTTCCATTATCACTTCTGAATTTTTAATTCTTTTTATTTTCCTTTTTTTCATTTATCTCCAAAAACCAATTATTTCTTTCTCACTCAAGTTACTGTTATTCTTTTTTTGTTTTTAATTTCTCCTAAATCACACACAGAGAAAGTATTACTATCTTTATAAAATTCGGAGACATTTTGATGAATCACCAAGTTTCAGATCTCCTCGATACCGATAAAATTTTTTGTGATTAAGTCTGTTTATTTGTGAAATTTCAATGTAACAATTTATATTTCATCTGTACGTTGAAGAAATACTTGATTTGTTCTTTCATGTTTTATCATTAGATAGGTGTCTCCTATTTTCATATTGCGCTTTTTTTTGGCATATTGTTATAATGTTGTTTAATGAAGATTTGAAGCCAATATTATATTTATTTCAAAATTGTTGAAAGTAGTTCGCAGTCCATAGTTAGAAAAGCTCTGCAGTAGAGGACAGCAGATAAAATTGGCTAGATTGTTTATATGAAAAAGTCGAGGGGAGACTTGATTGTAAGTAGAATTAACATTCATTTTTAATGCAAATTTATATTTTATAGTCATGCAATATTTAAATTTCATATTAGCCAATTCGCTGAGAATAATAGATGTACTTAGTTTTAATCAAATAGCTTAGGCATAATGTCTATGATTCCGTCAAATTTGTAGACATTAATGCTGTGCTAGCTTAATAGTTTTGCATATGTTCTGTTCATTGCGCACATGAACTTTCCTCGTGTATATCAGTTCCATAATATTTTTACGTTATTAAAAATCTAATAGTCGGTTTAATCAATTTTCTTACGTATGAGGTATTGTTTCATTCGTCTTGAAAAATAAACAGATTATTAAACAGAACCTTCTTTTTAGATTTCCACTGTGGGAGAAAATTATTTGATAATATCTTCAAAAAAAACTCTAATTTGCAGCTTATTTTTAATAAATTAAAAATCTAATTAAAATTTAAAAAATTGCCTCTAGTTACTCATTCTCAGCCTTTAAATTATGTCTATGTCAATTTTAGTAACTTTAAGCCGAAAGGTTTGGTCTAAAGAGCGCCAACATAGTCACAGAAACACAAGCACATACGCATTCATCTTTTTATTAGTAGAGATAAAGTTACGGTAACAGTTTGTGATTATTCTTTACTAAATTATTAATTGATACTTCATTAGTACATACGTCTTAACTAATTATAATTAGTTTCTCAATTTGCCCTGTTTCTGAATTGTTTTTAATTAATTTTTAAGTGAAACTAAAAGATGAAAAATAATTGAAATGCACATATGCAGTCCCTCTTGTATGAATAGATTGCTTCAATAAAAGAGTGTAATTAAATTTATAACTTTCGCAAATACACGAAAATTGGAACTTCTATAACTATGCAGCTTTAGTAACTATTCCAAATAAAACAAAAAGGCCTGTTTTCATCAAAGGAAGTAGTCTGATTTTGCGGGCTTTAATAGCTTTTCAAAACGATTGCCCATATAAATCATAATAACTCCTCAATAACGTTCAGATTAATTAAAGCCCGTTAAATTAAAGCCTCTCAAAATCCGAAAACTTAGAAAAGCTTTAATAACATTCAAAGACACATAATTCACTTTTGAAAATGGCATTCGGAACCGAGAATAATTAAATGCGTTAGAATTACAAACATATTAAGGTTACATGAAGTGGTTGCACTGTTTTCCGCTGTATGTTCTTAAGAGTCGTCGAAGATAATTCTCTAGTAACATTAATAGGCTAACATCTAAAACGTTCTTTAAGTCGTAATAATTATATTGGAATTGAATGGTCTCTGCAGGCTCTTAGGTAATTAAGAAAATATTTTAATATAAAAATAAAATAGTTTTGAAGAACATGCGTTTATTACAGTATTAAAATTGTAATATAATATTAATTATCAAAAATATAGATTTCGAATGTAAGTTGTCAAATCGAGAAGAATTAATAGAAGTATTTTAAGGAAATTGTAATTTTAATAATTATAAATAATGTATTTTAATCTTTAATGAATTTTCAGTTTTTATTTTAGTGAAATGCATTGCATCTTATTTTCTTTGCGATATAGTATAATTTTCAAGCATCTACTGATTTTTGAGGCCCATGTTTTCATTAAAAAAATCTCCTTTTTAATTCGGTTATAAAATTATATTTCAAAAATTTTAACATTTTTTTCCCTCACTTTTATTCTTTGATATGACTTGTAATTCTTTAAAATAAATATTATGCAATTTTATAATTATTTTTTTCTAAAATACAATAAAAGATGGCGCCACTCATATAATCAAAATTTCATTGAAATTAATTGATTCTTTGATATTTAAGTTCTGAAAAAAAAATTGAAGTATTATATCATCAACTCACCTGTGCGAAATTTCAGGACCGATGTTTGAGGCTTATATTTTCACTAAAAAAATTCTGCTTTTTTAATTCAATTATAAAATCATATTTGAAAATTTTTCCATTCATTGTTGCTTTCTTATTTTTAACTTTTAATATGTTTCGTTATTCATTAATATAAATATTATGTGATTTTAAAATAATTTTTTTCTGAAAATCAATAAAAGTCGCTTCTCATATAATCAAAATCTCATTGAAATTAATTGATTATTAGATACTTAAGTTCTGAAAAAATGTAAATATTATATTGTCAACAGAACTGTAAGAAATCGAAGACTCTAAATATACGTCAAGAGAGGAATGAAGGATCAATTACAAAATTCTATCTTTACAAACATAAAACAATACATGTTAAATAGAAACGTATAAAAATATGAGTTTCTTAGACAATGTATAAGATCAAAGCTACAAAATTAAAAATTTTCGATAATCCTCCATTTGTGTACCGGTTTTTAAGCCTTCTTCTCTGACTGTACAGAAAGAACATAAAATAATTTCCCCGGCTTAGGGGCATCTGCAGTTAAAATTAATAAACGCGATGCAGCCAAATTTCATATGCACATTGCGTAAAGCACAAGAAGAATTACAGAAAATAAAAATAACACCTGAAATTACTGATGGAATAGTTTGTCCACAGGAAATTTCAGTACACTGAAATGTTGCACATAAGAACCATAATATTGATTAATGAAATACTGTTTTCCCCAAGTTTCTTCTAAATGTGATTCATTTCTATCTAAAAACATTTTATCACTAAAATATCATATATTATATATATATATATATATCCTTTATTTACATTCATTTTCATTTATATTTTATTCACCTTTCATTTATATTTTTTTATGCTGATGAAGATCTATGAGCTGAGGTCTACAATTCTATGAGTTGAGGTCTACAATTCTTATCAGCAAGAAGAAGATCTATGAGCTGAGGTTTATAATTCTTATCATGCTTAAGAAGATCAATGAGCTGAGGTCTACGATTCTTATCATGCTGATTCATTATATTCTCTCTATACAGGATTGTTGGAAGCTATTTATATTATTTTCTTTTAACTTTTGTAATTAAAAATGCATTTTTCCCTGTAAGTAGATCACTATTTGCTTCAATCCGCTTTTAATAACCGTTAATCTCCGTCCGTTTTAATCCGGGGTTTTTTTGTTTTAATTTGAGTATTCGTGGATTTTTTTAAGCTCATAGCAATTTCATTTTGATGCTACTATATATTTACCATTTAAACTGAACAAGTAATACATTTTTTATTTCTTAAGCCCTCTGCCAATGTACATAAGATTTTCTATTACAACTTTAACCTGTGACAATCATATTCGAGATATTGCTAAAAGGATGATAGCCTGTTTAGACGGGTACATTTTAGTTAATAATACTTGTTATAATCTATTTTCCGTGCAATCATTGTGACCATTTCTCGTTCCAATAGTGATGAAATCACTCCTGTCGGTAACTTCTGATTATTTGCGAAATGGTACCCCCATGCTTTCGATAATCTGTATATGAAATGTGGTTTCCTTCCGGTCATTAATTTTAGTTACAAATGTCTCTACGGTGGGAATTATTTTATGCCCACCAAGTATCTCCATCTTTATATCAGTACGTTACGAAATATTTAAATTTTATACACTTATACTTCTCTCAAATGTTTCTCATAACATAAAATTCCAAAAATATTGCATTTAAATCTTTTTTTTTTCTCCCTTTTTCAATTTGTCTTAGTTACGGAAAATTAATAATGATTGATGATTAGTAACTAATTAAAATATCATTCGAGATTCTTTAAATTCATTTCGCTTATTTATTGCTTAGTGTTTAGGTACCAAAATTTAAAAAAAAGAAATTAAAAGAAAAGGCAAAAAAAAAAAAAAAAGATGTAGTTTTAAATTTGTGTCGTCTTAATTTTCATAAACATGTAAAATAAAAATAAAAAACGCTCAATCAGATTTATTAAATTTAAAAAATTATACTTATTTAGCTTTTTTTTCTTTTGATTTTGTTGCTTATACTCATATCTGAAACATGTCTATGTTGCTTACTAATGTACATGGTCAGAATATATATTACTGACGAATTTGAAATTTAGCATCCTATAGAATATCTAAACAAGCCAAGATAAATTTGGAATGGTTAATGGAATTTCACAGATTCAGGGCATTATATACAATTTTAAAAGATAAACTGGCAAAGAACGTAATTCGTTATAAGAAATAAAATTATATGCCATTTAAAACAGATTTATCTACCTTCTTGATTACATTGAAATTCATATTTTAATTTGTTTCTTTTCAAAAAGAAAGACATAAATTTTGTTTTGTACAGCTTACTTTTTTCTTTACGTAGTTCAAATGAAAGATTTTTAATGGCATTGTTTCGTTATTTAATCTTAATATTTTTACATAAGATATAAGGAAATATTAAAATATTATTAATATAACTAATATTTAAATTCATAAGCTGTATTCCAATATGAATTAAGCCTTATCACCGCCATCTTTTATAATTAATTATCTACGTAATATTTGTAGTTCAATGAATGCCTAAGGAAAATATAACATATTTAAATAATTCTCATATTTCATATTTTGCCTAAAAATGCTTAAGACATTTTTTAGAATGTTGGTGTTTTATACATTGAAGCCCTCTTAATGAGAAAGTGCCGAAATTAATAATAAAATGATGAAATATTTTTTCATTTTAACAGTATTTTATATTTTAATAACTATTATGTATCTTTACAACTATTATGTATTATCTCTAATGTATCAAAAATTAGAAATCATCAAAATATTGGTTTAAACTTAGACAAGTTATACCTGGAACATGAATAACATATAATTATCCGAAATTAATAATGAAATTAAAACATATATTAATATAAGGAAGGGGTCGCTTCAGAAACCAAATATATTATATATATATATATATATATATATATATATATATATATATATAACTCTTAGTTGATATAATTTTTAAAATTTAATTCCTCCATTTTAGTGGTTTTGTATCAAGAATATTTCATCAATGAGCCGTTGATGAACAATACTAATCAAAGTCGATACACTGATACATAAGGAAGGAATTCTTTAGATGTCGCATGATATTTCCTCAAATTGACATTTAAATAAAGCATCCTTTGGATTTACCTTCTATGTTCTTATTAATTCTACAATGACCTGATTTATGAAGCAATCAACGTCAACAGCCATTCATATACAATAAAAACTATGCGATTCAAAAATACTTGACCCATTCTTCATTTAACAACAAAAGAATCCAATAGGCAGCCAATAAAAAGAAGCTTTTTCTTCATGGGTGGCTTGATCAAAGACCGAAAATGAAGCAGAAAGTGCCTACCTTTCACTATTTGTTATGTCATCCAGGCAGGTACTGAAACGACACACAATAAGTACCGTCAAAGTAATAGTAGAGGAAATAGAGTAAATATTGCCATCAGGCAAACAAGAGCGAAGTGTATTTTGTGTTTTCGTTCCGTGGAAGAAAGGTAAGAAAAACACTCATGGACTAAGCTAGAATGAGGTTGGGCAGTTTTTTGACAGTCGATGATTGGCTGCCATTGTGTCACGTGATCGTGAGTAATATTGAAGGAAGGGTCTTGAAAGCTTCAAGTAAACTAATAGTCTATCCTATCTAAATATTTTCGGTGGATATATCAATAAGCGAAACGAATGACACCATCAACAGGATTATGAATTGATTATCAATACAAGGCTATTTCGGTTCAAAGTCCAGGCTTAAATTATCTTAATATATATCTGTGGTACCAGTATCTAGATACGTTTCGAAATGTCAAATGTTTCGATTTACTCATGCAAAAGAAGTAGAAAATGTTTTGATTTTTCTGATACGTGATTGGTTGACACTGGCTCATGTAACACTCATAAGGATAATATTGAATGAAGAGCTTTAAAAGCACAAAGGCTTAATAATAATCTAATGATATAAATAATATAGATAGAAGCATTGATATCAAAATATATTTCGAAACCTCAAATGTTTAGATTTACTTAAACAAAAGAAATGGGAAATGTTTTAAATTCTTGATACGTGATTGGATGCTATTGATCCATGCGGGTAATATTAGATGAAGAGCTTTAAAAGCACAAAGGCTTAATAATAATCTAATGATATAAATAATATTGATAGAAGTATCAATAAACAAAAGAATGTCATAATAAAGGATATAAAGGAACTTCGAAGAGAGTCCCAATTTAAATTATCTTAAATATTAGGAAATACACAATTTTCTAGATTGGATTATAGATACGTTTTCTGAAGCGTCAAACGTTTTAATAAGTTGATAGTTTAAAAAAAAAAGGAAAATATTTTAACTTTCTGATACATGGTTAGTTGCCCCTGAATCATGAGATGATGGATAATTTGGAATAAAGAACTCTGAAAGTATCCAGATTTTCTAATAATTAACAATCTAAATATTTTCAGTAGAAGTGACACTAAACAAAAAGACTGGTAAGAACAGATTAATCGTCCAGCTGTTTCCAACATATTGTAATAATATATATAATATAATAGTATACAGGGTATTTCAGTGAACCGTTTCAAAACTTCTAAGAGGGGTAGGGTACATCCTGACGAACCAAAATCATATATCCATGGGCAGTCAGAAATGCTTTCCTGACGCGGTAGATGGCGTTATGCGAAAAGTCCGAGCTTTCGTGCAGGGAATCTTCATTTCGCACAAGAACGTCAAGTTAGTAGGATGGATGATTACACGATCGCAGAGTTAGCCGATATGCATTTGCTGCAAATTGTAGTGGGCCAGCCGCACAGCGTTTGTACGCGGAACGATATCCGACGAGGCGTATTCCCGGTCATAATTTATTTGCAAGACTGCACCAGAGGTTAGCTGAGACAGGTTCATTAGAAAGAACTCACAGGGACAGGGTAAGAACAACACGGACTGCAGACGCCGAACAGAATGTGCTGCACCATGTACAGGGGAATCCAAGAACGAGTACACGAAGTGTAGCAAACGCAGTCGGGGTTTCCCATTGCAGCGTCTGGAGGATTCTCCGAGCAGGAGACATGCATCTGTTTCACGTGCAGCGTGTCCAGACACAGAAACCGGAGGGTTATGTACCTTGTATTGCTTTCGCACAGTGGTACCTGGGAAAATGTGCTACAAATCTCCTTTTTCCTGCTGAAGTGCTGTTTTCCAATGATGCATCCTTTACAAGGGAAGGAATTTTCACCACGCATAATGACCATATCTGGGCGGTCGAGAACCCGCATGCAATACAACGTCGTGTAGCACAGAATCGATTTTCGGTCAATGTATGGGCCGGTATTGTGGGAGATCACCCCATCGGACCTTACCTGTTACCGGGTCGTCTAAGCGGACCTACGTACTTGCTCTTTCTGCAGTAAGTATTACCACAACTTTTGAGAGATGAACAGATTTCTGCATCGACGCAACAGACAATGTGGTTCCAACACGATGGAGCCCCTGCCCATTATAGCGGAGATGTTCGTAACTACCTGGATATCACATTTGGTCAACGGTGGATCGGACGTGGGGGTCCCGTGCGTTGGCCTGCTCGGTCACCCGACTTATGTCTTGATTTTTATTTCTGGGGTCATATGAAATCGCTAGTTTATGACACCCCTGTTGACACTGCTGAGGAGCTCGTTGCAAGAATCGCAGTAGCTGCCGGAGAAATTCGAGATATGCCTGGAGTATTCCAGAATGTTCGGATGTCCATGCTTCGGAGATGTGAGGCGTGCATTGTAGTCCGTGGAAGAAACTTCGAACACTTACTTTAATACATATACCTTTTGCTTCTTTTCATGTATTATTAAAACGATTTCTCATTTACGGTCTCTTTTCTTTATGGTGCTTCTGTGTGCAACACCGCTTCAGGAAAGCATTTCCGACCCCACATTGATCTATGATTTCGAGTTGTCAGGATGTACCCTACCCCTCCTAGAAGTTCTGAAACTGTTCACTGAAATACCCTGTATATAATGCAATAGTAATATATTTGTACGTATATATTTGTACGTGCGTATGAGTATTTATTGTAACATTTTGTCGATGTTAACTGGTTAATAAAATAAATCGGATTGTTTTGAGCGGATTTAAATAGCTGAGAAATATGTTTCAGGGTTGATGAAATTTTTTGGCGAATTCATGCGGCTATACAGTTCAAAGAGGAAGAAATAGTAGTGGAATTAAAATTTACATCTCTCTCATTTCTGATGAGGAAAAGATGAATCAGATTAGACAAATAATCATCTCAACCTAATGAATAACTTTTTTGCTGTCAGTTAATTGATATACATCCATATATTTAAAAAACAACTATCTTTCTTAACAATAAGAATACAGTAATTTAAGTTTCAATGTTGTTGTTTTTAGCTAAATGAAAGTAGGATGTGCTAGTGCGAAATCGTGTATTCCAGATTTAATTCGAAGAAAAAATTATCATTTATATGACTAGGATAACTACGCTGAAGCGAGAAGAAAGGAATGCACTTTCATTTCAAGATCCCAAAATAAGTACTTTTGGACGATTTTACTGTACGAAGAAATGATAGCAGTAGGATGAAAGCATTTCCGGAATTCTTTGTTGACCATGACTTCACAATATGAGCTTCACTTTCCTTTTCTTTCATGTCGCCATTATTCAGGGAAAATAAACGCTTCCTCACGCATGCGCAAAAACGCGGTAGACTTAAGCATGAGATAAATGACAGTATCTTCGTCTTTCAGCTCGGAATTATAGTTTAAAATAAGATCGAATTATAAATAAATTCTGTTAAACAATCACAAATTAAAATTAAATCATAGTAACAAATTTATAATTTAAATAACATAAAAGTTTTTTTCTCTCTTAAAGATAATATAAACTTTTATTAAATGTATAGAAATCCATCAAATAAGTATGGAGTATAAATTAAAGCAATATGAGATCTTATAAAAATATGAAGAAAAAAAATCCTTCAGATCAGATAACGATTTATTCAAAACTGAAGCAAAAAGCTGCTCGAGTTTGATTAATGAGCTAAATTTAATAAAATAGCTTTATTGATAGCCTTTATTGATAAGCAAAGTAATTAAAACAATATATCAGAAATTAACTTTTCCTCACTCTTTGAAAAATAGATATTTCACACAAAGTGTTGAGAGCAGCGATAAATTTTATCATGAAAGAAGCACCTTCATCAGGAGCGAACAATTTATCCTGAATTTAATCTTGAGGGAAATTTCAGTCCTTTTTTTCCCCTATCAACCGGAAGCTTTAGGGAAGATACTGCAAAAATTGATCAGTTAAAAATGAATGATGATCTCCTTTTCTTATCGCCTTTCACCTTGAATAATGTTTGTCTCACATTTTTTTAATAGGTAAATTTATTTTAAAGTCTGTTTAAGATAAAATTATCACTCCAATATGTGAGAATGAATAAATCTTACAATCTCCGAATTTATGAATATTTTGCAAATCTGGTGATTTCTTTTTTAAATACTGAAATTAGAATTTCTAAAATTCTGATTTGCGATCGCAGTAAGGCTTTTTATTGGACAATAGGTTTGTTTGCTTTTGATATATTTTTTCATATTAATTTAAAGAAATTAATCACATTAAATAAATTGGTTATTTCAATATGAGACGATTAAGTATTGACAAGATACTAATTACTAAATATTTTTTAATTAAAATAGGCATTTAAAATAGGCTTCTTAAATTACTGAATACAATAGCAGAGTAGCTAATACAGAAAAGGTTTTTTTTTTAGGTGAATCATAAAATTTAGTAAAGAAAAAAAACACTGTATAGACCAAAGATCACCAAGAATGTGGCATTTCTCAAGATATTTCATTAAATTTATAAAACAAATTATTTTCACTATTTGTTATTAATTAAACCCGCATTTGGATGTTATATAAGACATTATCGTGCATTAAGAAATTATGGCTAAATGGTGTCATATGAAGTAAAAGTATAAGAAACTGTGCCTTAAAATATGAATCTGAGATTATTTATTTAGAACTTTTTATTCAAATGGTTCTGAAACTTGCCTTTCGATTTATGTTTCCCCTTAAGGAATAAATTTTAAAATGCAGGGCAATTAATAGCATGTTAAATCAATATTTAAAATTCCACTTTGTAAATTCTTTTTTTTTTCTTTCCTTTCTGTATTAAATCCTTTACAATATGATATTTTATATAAATTTGCTGAAAAATATCACTGAATCATCAATCCCTTAGCACACATATATTGCGCAATATAGTATGAGAATGTAGAATAGTATGTAGTAAAATATAATATTTTATAATATTGGACAATATTGTAGAAATTTTGTTTCGAAGTTATATAAATTTATTATGGATGGACCACGTAAGATGAGTTTTAATCAAATGGCAAGATTCGCCTATCAGCCAGAACTTTCATTCCCAGACTAAATATTTCACCAGTATAGGGGCTATACGATAAATTTAACAGCCAGAATTTCTATTCCCAGGCTGAATATTTACCAATATACGATCTATACAATGAATATAACAACCTGAACTTCTATTTCCAGACTGAATATTTCCTCAATATGAGGCATATTCAATAAATTCAACATGCATCAGGTCAATATACACATTAAATGATTCGTAAACTTCAAGTCTTGAAACTTTGAAAGCCGAAATTCATCTTTGATACTAGACCTCCACTATTTTTTATCATAACTTATAATACTTGTTATACTTATTTTCAGATTTATATGTAAAAGTGTTGCTATTCTGTATAAATATTTAATAATATATTAAATTTTAATTCTAAAATTTTAACTACTTTTAACGCTATCCTGCCCTTTAATGCTTTTATTGACCAATATATTATATATATATATATATATATATATATATCTTTTTTCAATCTTTTATTTAACTTGATTTGTTTCGTAAAAGCAGTATCATGAAATCGGTTTTTTCATTCATTTCCTCATGTAATGGAATTGTGAAATTCTGTCATCTGATAGACTTTTGTGATAATGACTATAGTACAATATTTTAACATTTTCAAAGCCTCATCTCTTAATTTCAGATACATTTAATTCAATGCAAGAGGGAGCATTTGGAAAAAAATGATCATAAGACTGTTTAACAATTATATTGATAAATTATTAAATATATTAGGGACTAAAAAGTAGAAAATAATAAGGGAATCAATTTTTTAAACTAAATATACACCTATATAACCTATATATGAGGCTATTTGTATTTTTTGTATTTGACTGCATTTATTTGTTTCCTAGGCAATAAAAGCAATATCATAGAGAAATTATGCTAAATTTAATATTTAAAAAAATAAAATTCAAAACATTGATTTAAGATTAAAATACATTATGTATGTGATTAAATTTTCAATTCACTTAGAGCACTTATGTAAGTGTTTGTATTTTTACGATTTTTGCTTTGACCTCAAGGTTTTTGAGAAAAAAAATATTTTCTACCTTTTAATTCTATCCCACTTTTTTTTTCTCAAGGATTCTTGAAATTTACTGTTGTAAATCATCACCTGGCAAAAAATTTAATAAATTCCAAAAAGAATCTAAAAACCGGGTTTTTCCTTCCATTAATTGAAACTCACCGTTCCCTTGGCAAATGAATATTCATTGGGCAGATCGTCGAAATTCAATAACTACATTTGCAACATTTGTTAAGAAGCTACGTTAATTAGATATTTTTCAATGCAGACATCGGTTTAGCGAAGACACAGATTTCGCGAAGCTCTGCTTAATGGGCCCCCATCTTTCAACTGTTAAAAGCACTCAAAAACCATTAGCAGACGGAGAAGAAAAAGGGGAGTTGATTCGGAAAATTTAAAAAGGCAATAACACATCTCATATGCGAAATACGAAAGGAACCTTCAGAAATACGGGGAAAATCTATTGATCCTCAAATAAAAGGTTTCATTTTAAGCGTTTCTCTTTCTTTTTTCTTTTTTATTTCAGAAAACTTTGTTACATGAAGAAGCCATTAGAAAAGGCAGTCATTTAGAATATATCGTGAAATGCGATAATGACTCAAAATCGTTCGTATTCATTAAAATCGACAGGAAAAGGCCATTTACAATAAAAGGAAAAAAATATCAAATAAAAGATATCATCAAAGCAATGGCAAGAAAGTATATTTGTTTGATAATCGAAAGATATGTCGATGCACATTTCAGTTGATTAAAGCTTTACCTACTCTCGAATTATAGGAATTATTCAACTTGAAAAGATAAGTATCCTGAAATATTAATTATTATAAGAAAACTTTTGCAGAATGAGAACTATGTTTACTGGAATAGTTATAAGATTTTAATTAACAAGGATTTAAAATTCTAAAATTTAATCTGTTTAAAAAAATAAACATTATAAAATGTTAATTATTTCAAGAAGATTCTGTTAAGATTCGAATATGTTACTGGAATAATTTAAGAACTTAATGAAAGTTATTGCAAAATATTTAAGATAAGTCTTAAGTAAGTTTGTTATCTATTCAAATATTTGTATTTCTAAACAATATATCCTAAATGGAATTTTTCAATTATTGTTTCCCAATCAAAAATGCATAAGATAGTTTGAATTTGAGAGGATACGCATGTAATCAAAAAGATAATGTACAGAAAATACAAAATATTTAAGATTTACAAGAATACAATTTTTATTAGTAATTCACGGCAATAAAATATTAGACTAAAATTAATTTATTAAATAATTTTTCATTAATAACAAATTAATTATCAGTGAAAACATCAGAAATTATTTCTGAATGTGCCAATAATCCACAAGTTAATACGAAAACAAAGCAATGGGTTAGTGTTTGTCAACATACATATAATTCTAAAATAAAAAAAATGATAATTTGCGCCAAATATAATAAATACTTTATTAAGAAAAAAAACTAATTTTTATTACTGACATTTCAATTTTCTGTAAACATATCCAAAAGAACGTTGAGTATCAAACAAACAGATAATCAGAAAATATTATACATTATTCCACATTACTTTCTTATAATTTCGAATACTTTAGACATTTTTAAAATCATTTTCAATCACGTTAGATGTTATCTCAACGAAATCTTGTTTATTGATGATTTAAATGTTATAAACGATTATTGAAACTATTTAATTAACTGCGTAAGATCGTTTTACTATTGTTTTCAGTATATTAACAGTCGAACTTGGAATGTGATCATAGTGCCTTTTAAAATAAATTTTAACTCAGTAAGTTTTATTTGGGGTGTAAAATTTTTCTCAAAACAGGAAATCATCTTTACTATAAATCAGTGCTATGATGTAACTATTAAACCCCATGAGTAAGTTTAAATGTTATGAGATACATCAGATTTATTATAAAATAAAATTTTAATAACTAGTATGTAAACATAAAATATTTCAAAATATACTCCTTTAAAAAAATCCTTTTATAAAATATGCCTCTAGAAGAAAAATTATCTTTTGTATTCCATTCAAAAGACGACAACGATTGAAGCAGATACATTTTAGCCAAATACCAGAGAACTCGACTGTAAGAATACCTATTAGTCAATCATCTTGAAACATTTTAGAAAATTGTTATCATGAAAATCTATTCTCCCTTGTGTTCTAAATTATCCATCCATTCAATTATTGACCAATTTGATGAAAAGGTGCTACTAATTACTAAGCAACTACAAAAAAAAATCTATTGTATTCAATCATAAAATGATATCAACTGAAACAGCTATATTTCAAACAAATATAATGGAGCTCGACCGGAATGGTGTCTATTGTGCAATTATTTTGAAATATTACATAAAATTAAAAAAGGAAATCAAAATCGATTCACCATCAATTCCACCCATTCAACATCAATTTGATAGAAAGGTAGTACTAACTATCATGCAGCTACAAGAAATTATGATCTCCTGTATTCAATTGTAAGATGTTACCAATTTAAACAGCTGTATTTGAAACAAATACAATGGAACTCGATTGAAATTATGCCTATTATGCAATTATTTTCAAGTATTTTATAAAATTGAAAAGGAAACATCAAAATCAAATCTCCATCATTTCCATCCATTCAACTACAACTCTTCGACAATTTGAGTAAAAGGTACTATTACTTCAGGGCTCTCAAATTTACATTAGCGTAATCGAATTCTTTACAGCCAGATTAGTGATTACGAATCGAAGTCTTTTGTGTCATTTTTATAAATCTTACAACAGTTTGGATATTTACCTGTTAACATCAACAAACAAAACATCCAATGAACTATCACATTATGTCCCGCCATGGGAGCTCCAATTCTCCACAATCTCCAATGGAGCGTGTAGGGAGCGAATTTCAAAATTTGCAGGGAATTTTTCATTTCAGAAGAGACGAAGGGATCCAATGGAGCGCAGGAAATTTTCAGATTAATCTCCCCAAAATAAATACAAACGCCAGCAGGGTGGAATTAATCCGATGAGGACGGATCCCGTTTTCCGGGAGGAGATAAAATCCCAAAACGGGAGCGACTTTGGGAGAGGGAAAGAATGGATTTCCGGAACGAACTCGCTGCATTAAGTTCGATAAGTATGCGCTCTGGAGAAGTTAACGGATTTAAAAGAGGGGAGTCGCCTTTCACTTCATTATGGAAAAGCGGCTTTCCACTTCTTGCTGATGACAAAAAAGATGACAAGAGGGTTGCATCTGCTTGTCATTTTAGAGAGAGAAAGAGAGGAGCAAGGGCAGATTGTGATATAAATTGCAACTAAACTGGGTATTTTTTTTCTCTCTTTCTCTAAGGGAAATAGTAATGTCGCAGTTTGGATGTAGGTCCATAGATATTTCAAATTTCTTTAGTTATCAGCAATGCCTTCTGTGGTCTCAGTATGCGATGGAAAATTCTTTAATCTAGTTAGTGTTTCGATGTTTTATTTCTTTCTTTCTTATGCCAATTAATGGTAATGGTACATAATCATAAAATATTGTTATGAAAGAATTAATTAATTCTATTAAAATTTATGACGGGTTCGATTGTAGTGGATGTATGGTGACACAGTCAGCAGACTTTAATAACAAATAACGACGTTGTTGTGTAGAGATAAAAATTTGTCCCTTTCAATAACTGATCGTAATTTGTTGCACATATTAAAATTAATGCGTTATAATACATTTAAAAATAGTATCTATCTCTACTAATAATAAAGAAAAATATGCGCATTGGCGCTCTACATGTCAGATCGTTTGAACCTAGAGCACACAGTGTAAATTTCGTACATATGTAACTTGAAAGGTGGAATGTGCATCTTAGAGTCATTTTTTAAATTTTTAATTAAATTTTAATTAAAAATTAAGGAGAGTTTTGGCTTTTTTTCCATTACAATTTTCGAAAAGATTACAGCCCAAAAATGATTTTTATGTCATAATAAAATAAAAAAAAATTATATCTTCAGTGTTACCTTTTATTTTACAGCATAAATTTTTCTATTTTTAATTAATACTCAAAAATACTCTAAATATTTTTATAACAATATATTTCATCATTTAAGGAAAACTCAAATCGTTTTCAATGTTGATGATCAGTTTGAAAATTCTAATTATTTTCCATATCAATATATGACATGCTTTTGATTTTTTAAATATATTTTTGTGACACTTAAATTTAAAATTTATGTTCAAAATTAAGAAACGGTAACATTTTTTAAAGTGTGCCTATTTTTAAACAATATTGCTGCTTCCTGTGACAAAATTCGATGTATATTGTAAAAAGATATTCACAGAAAATTAAGGAAAAGCATAGTAACAGATCAATTAAAACTTCGAAAACAGTATGTTATGTTGCTATCAAAAATTGTAGTTAAAAAAAATATTTTGTTGATAAAGTCATTAAGGGTAAAACACAGAACATATAAATTTGAAATTTATTCTCAATGAATCAACTGGTCACCTAAGACGGCTACAGCTTACTAATTGAAGCAACGACGACTATTTATAAAAATGGAAAAAATAAAAAAGCCTGAATGAAACTAAATAATATAGAACAAAAAAGCATTTTTAACAACAGAATTGTGAGCACTTTTTTACACCCAAAGTCTAATTATTTTTAAACTAATCTAATAATTAATAAAAGATTATAAAAAGATAGATGAACATTTCGCAAAATCAAATGTTTGATATTTTATGAAAAACAAAAGTATCTCAGCTAACACACCAAATTTTTTTTAAGTAAATAGAATACGATCCAATTAGTAAATTATTAATTTTAACGACGTTTAAGATTCTGATATTTTTCTCAAATTGAAAATTCATGCAGCGTCTTTTCCAAAAATCAGCTGAGAGCAACAACATGAAAAAAAATTCATCCAACTCACAACGGTAAACAGCAAACTTTTCTTTACGTAGAATCTCGTTAATTTCCAAAATCTTTTAACGAGTCCACGTAAAAGACTTTAGAAAACTTCATAAATATTAAAGTTTTTGATCCTAGAATTAAGTATTCATGCGAGGCCATTCTTTTTTAAAGACACCGCCTTTTTTTGTAGTTTTTTTCTTCCTTTGGTGTTAAAATAAAATCTTAAAGAAAAGTTGACTTTTTAAAAACTAAAATAAAAATCTTAAGCTGGAGGAAAAATCCCTTTACCAAATAGGGAGGATAAAACCGTTAAATTCACGATGTAGTAGTAAAAGCAAGGGTCATTAATAAAACATTTTCAAGACAAGTGGGAAAGATTAGCAAACGAATGCGCCCCGGTGTTGGATTAGATACGTAAATTGCTGGGGCGTTTAATTTGAGTAACAAAGAGGGTTGACAAGTATGGAGGCTCATTCGAGAAAATGAATTGTTCCTTAATTGAGAGGACCTTTTCGCCGAGGCGGAGAGTTAATTGCAAGGGCTCACATTTCAAGTTTCACTCGCGCTTTTGTTCGCTTAAGACCCTGATTTGGAAAGGAGAAACTTAATTCAGAACTCTACTTAACACGGAATACTTCTCTCTAAGATATAGAATTCCATTTATTGAAATAAGACACAAATGGTGAAAACAACTGTTTCGCGGAATATTTGAAAACGTTGGATTTAAACAAAACAGTATCTTTTCATTATTTCGTTTGTTGTATTTGATAATTATGAATATATAAACACAGAAAATAGAAAGCAAACCCTATAATTAAACATGCTCCTCTACATAATAATTATTTAGCGAAAATGTTATCAGATGGTAGTTTTCTATAATCAATGAATATAAAATCTGCAATATGCATATTCACTTTTGTGTGACTGGCTATATTCTTCAGTTTATTTGTTATTTATTGAAAGAGTTATTAAGTAGTTGTTTTCTCTAATCCATTTCTTTAAGTAAAATAGCATCTTTATATTATCTCGTCAACCCTGTTCCTATTTAATGCTTATTATTAATAAATAGATAAAGCAAATGGTGGCTAGCTTCATTATTAATAACGTTTATCAGCGGGCTTATTATTTGATGAATAATAATTTTCTACGTAATTGCTCTTTTTTAAATAAAGGAAAGTTTTATTTGCAAAGTTTTATTGCAATTTTTTAAAAAAATGTGTTTTTCTAACTCAAGGAGGTCTCAATTGTGGAAATTTGCCAAAAAATTCGATTTCAAATTTTCTGATTATTATTATATTTTCTCTGTATTACGTATATGATAAAGTTAAGATACTTAATTTGCAAATTTAATACACTCTGTTCGATAGAAAATAGATTTATACTCCACACTACTAAAAATACGCAATATACGAAAAGTGTTCAAGAAAACAAAAAGAGTGTTCTCTTACAAATTGCAATATAAAATATGTTGGAATACAACCAGCAACGTATAAAAATTCTACATAATTCATCAAACGCAATTTTAAGATGATCATCAAAGAATTCTGCGAGACCAGCTTTTAAAGTACATCATTACTGCTGATTTAATACTAAAAATGCACCTCTTTAATCACATCATTTTATACTGCAAAGAAACTCAGCATTGTCACTTACGGAAATATTTCTTTCAACACTCGCCAACATCAAAAGAATTGCGCCTCCTCCATTTCCGCCAAAGCAAGATGAGGGACGCCTTTTACAGAAAACACTCGTAAAAAAACTCCTTGCTACAAGTAAATCAAGATAAATGCTAACGATAGCGCTGACGAGCACCAACAAAAACTCTCCGAAAGTACTGAGCAATTTTAAAACGACAGTTTTCACATCTTCGATCTTGAGATTAAATTTGTGCTGTACGGTGCCGCGGGTGGGTCGTGGGGTGGGAGCAGGAGATGACATCCAACAAAGAAATCCCCTCCCCCCTTCATCTGAGTGGAACATGTCGGGGAAAAAGATTATCAGACAGATAACGAGAAAAGACAGATGACTCGTTTTTACCGATTCTGTACGATTCTTTGGCGAACCTTATCTGACAGATCCAGGAACAAGTAACCAAAAGATCGCCAAACATTTTGCGCCAAATGATAGTTGCATTAGAAACTGGAATATATCATTTTGATCAAAAGTGTTAAACAGTGGAACAACGAAAGTGATTCGTGAATGAATTCTAGTAAAATCTCTTTCCTTTGTCATATTTGGCTTTTGGAATTGAAATTAAACTTTAATACTAATTTGTCTTCACAATAGTTCAAAAGACTTCAATACTGAGCCAAACGGTGCAGACAAGATTCGATTAATGAATAGGTAAAGGTAGGTTAACGTTTAGCAATTCCGATCTTCCAGGGGTGGGGCTTATTATAATTATTTGAATTTTCAAGTAATAAAACTTGGGCTTTCCTTAGGTTTATTAGAATACTGTACTCGAATGTTTGCAAACTAAAATAAAATATTATTTAAATTTCCGAAAATTATTGTAACGACTTTTTCCGCGTTTTCAAATTCGTTTGCATGTTATTGTGTGTGTGTGTGTGTGTGTTTGCGTGTTTAGATTTGTATTCCATTTTCACAAACATTGTTTTTAGTTTTTAAGAATATTTGTTTCAAACTTTTATTAAATTAAATTTTTTCTTTGCGCGAAATATTCCAAACCACTGGAGATTGCCACAATCAAATGTTTTGTTATTTCAGTTTGCTGTAATATTTGCTTATATAGAGAAGTACTTATAAAGAGATTAAATTAAAATCAGTTGAAAAAATTGTGGTTTAGAAAATTGAGAGGGCAAAGGAAGACATCAGAACTTATAGCCAAAGGTTCCCTGCAGGATTTGATTTGGCTGTGGATATAGGTAACAATTCAGATTGATTGCAATGAACAGATTGTCGCTCTTAATTACTGGTAAATCTAGAATCATTATCGATACTAAATATAAAAATTTAGATTAATACCTCATTTATTGAATATTTAATTGGACTGGTTATCATAAAACAAAAGTTGTTTCAGAACCCAAAAACTATAAACGATTGAATAAAGGACAATATCATTTGAACAAGAAAAATTAAAGATTAAGTCGGATTTTTCTCACATACGTAAGAATAATATTTTACTTATATATTTTATAAATGATTCTGGGGTTTTCTCACGAAAGCTTACCACTAAATGGTTCTGAGGTTAACGTCAAGTACCATCAAATGGTTCCGAGATTGTCATCAAAAAGTATCGCCTAAAATTACTATCAAATAATTGAGGATGCCGTAGTAATGCGTTGAATTAAATTATCCACTGCAACAATGCTTATAAATGTTTAATATATCAGTCTCTATCCAAGAATTCTAAAGTTAGACGAAGGGCTATACTTTTTGCAACATAAGTAGCATTCCCAATGATATGAGGGACATGTGTAACATAATAAAAATTTGATTTAAAAGCCGAGGTATTTGAAAATATTTTTTTAAAGAGCGTTCTTATTGATTTGTGCATTATTTAAAAAGATATGTATGTTTATGTCCTATTTACCTTCACTATGTTGGTCATTCTGTTTTGGTAGAATGACTGCCAAATCAGCGCTTTAGGCGCCAATATGGCAGCTATTATGAGAAAAAGCCAGGGCTGTCGAAAGGGAATGTTGTGAGGTCAAATGTCATTCTGTCCGGTGGACAACAGCCTGCTAATCTTCCGCCCCGATGGAAGAAGGAGAGAATTAGTTCATCACATCTTCTTTCCCGACGGAAAAGTGTTTGAGAATGTTTGTCCCTTTCTATCTGTTCTAAGAACAGTAACAATTATCTATTAAGGAAAATAGTGTTGATATATTTCTTTAGCTCTTGTGTAAGCAAATAAAATTTTATTTCAAGGATATTGCATTCAAGATATTTAGTTACAGGTATACTTGTAATAGATAGTAATTGTAATAGATAGATTTACTCAATAATGAATGTTAATGGTGATCATGATTCATTTGATAATTAACAATGCAATTACAGCAAATATTATATAGGTTTATTAATTAGAAAATTATTAAGATTTCCTCTACCCCACAAATAATGAGCTAACACCTCATATATTTAAAGCTATTATTTAAAAACAGAAAACTCAATTTTTAAAAGAGTAATAAATCTTTTAATATGTTAATAAAATATAAATGATAAATTTTGACAATACTTCACTCAAATTATAACTATCATTATATTAAAAATACTATTCAAGTGAATAAAAATCTGTTTATTTGTTAATTCCATTTAAATGTGAATAAGTTAATTTTATAATGATTTGCTGTAAATGAAATTTAATATTTTTAATTAAATGCTTCATAATAAGTGCAATCAGTTTTTGATAAGTTAGGAAGGTAAATTAATTTTGATGGCTCGAAAATTAAAAAGCATTCAAAAACTCATTTGCAGTAAAAAAAAAAAAAAAATTACGAGAGAATTAACACCGCATCGTGTGGTGCACAGAATCAAATACGACTTCTAACAGATTTAATGTAATTTAACAAAACAAAAAACTAAAAAGAAACTTTGAATGCTTACTCATTTATAAAGCAAGAATCCGTGGAAAGAAGTATTCAATACATTTCGCTGTAATATGTTGATTTTAAAATTTAACTGAAATCAAAATTTCATTAGCTTCAAAAAATATATATATTTATTTATAACTAGTTAAAGGAAAATAAAATATTAGCCTTCTTATTAGAACAGTGCATTGAATTTCGAGTATATTTTTCTGCTATTACAGAATTACTCAAATACATAAATAAGGAAAACATACTCGAGAAGCTTATTAAAAATTTAAAACAATGAATATAAAAAGGATTATTGAAATAAAAAACTAAATAATGAAATTAGAAAATAGGGTAAGAAAAATATTTACAATTCCTTTTTTTTATTCGGATAATCTACGGCTTTACTTCAAAAGGATTTAAATACTAAAGATCTTTATAAAAAATATTTCCTTGGTTATAACTGAACATTAAGGAATCAATTTTGACAAAAAGCCTTTGTTTTTTTTAGGAAGATAAATAAAACAAAAGATGTATGATCTAATAATATCCCAAGTGTAAGGAAAATCCATGGAAATTTTAAGAAAAAAATTTAAAGAAGTGTTTCTAGGGCAGTAATTTTTTTTTGTCTATAAATACAAATAAATAATAAACCCGAAATCCATAAGGCATAAGCCATATTTCGAAAAGGATTTTAAAAAAAAATACTTCACATGTGGATCTTTCCCTTCATTTTTTTAAAGCAGTGATATGCTTTAGCACAAATTCTAAAAAATGAACGATAGAAAACTTGGATGATATAAATATAAAAATGAAAACATAACTTTTATCAAAAAAGAGAAACTGCAGTTTTCAAAATATATAAAGTTATTTTTTCCTCCTTGTTTTTCAAACTTCCGTACACCAACTACGTTGCAAAAAACGAGAGAAGAAATTGAATAAAATAAAAAAAGGGGGGAGGGGAAAGAATTTTATCCAACAACAAGCAGCCACGAATGGAACGTGTGTGTAAAACTTTATTTCGAGACGCCCTCTGGGGGCAAGCAGGGAAAACTCTCCATCTCGTCTTCTTTGAGAGATGCAATGTATACCTTATTCTTTCTATGAGATAAAAGTTTCTATCTTCCCTTTTCTTTTGTATTACCCAAGTTTGAATAAACATTGGAGCCACGGATTGAGTTTTGCGATGTTTAAAGAAAGAATTGAATTCAAGCCATGTTTTATTGACTGGAAAAAAAGCCTACGGAGTCGAAGCCACGCGTTTAATCTCAAGAATTTTTGAATAAACAGCATTCTTCCCGGCTTGTGCCAATATGAGGAACACAAAGAAAAAGAAATTGCCAAAATTCAATTCCATAAACTAGTTCCGGGATATTCCAAAAAGTTTAGTCAAATATATTTCAAAGCTATAGAGGATGCAATTTTTTAAATTCAATTAATCTTTTAACTTATAACATAAATTTTTTTTGGAAGTATACTATCAGTAATTTGTGTGATGCGAAAATTTTTATGCAACAGATGATGCAATCAAGCCGTATGAAGTAAACCAAATCCATACTATAATCATGCTATGACACTTTGCAAAGGGTGTTTCAAAATTAATGCAAGATTTGAATTTACCACTATTCGTGCAGTAACGTGATGGAAATATTAAAAAATCAGTTGACAGCTGATAGTTTAGGGTAAGTAAAAATGGAATGTTACACGATAAGACAACGTGTTAATGCAAGATTTGAATTAAATAAAAATAAAAAACATAGTTTTTTCCCTTTTAATTGTAATTGAATTACATTGAATCGTAAAGTACAAAGAATTAGGGTATGTATAGAATAACACATAATGTAAAAGGCCTCTGCGGCTTTGACGGCACATACGCACTCTTTTTTTGAAATTTTCCATGACCATTTTGTATAAATGTGGTTGAATTTCGTTGATGCAGCGTTAAATTTCCTCCCTCAATGCACGCGAGCTTTTGGGCTTGTTGACATAGACCTTTGACTTCAAATAACTCCATAAATAGAAATCCAATTGCGTTAAATCATACAATCTAGGAGGCCAATTATAAAATTTTCGAACTATAGCCGCCAGACTTTCATTATTCTTGAAATATTGTTCAACAATGAAAAAACTTTGTTCTATCGTGTAACGCTCCATTTTTACTAATCCTTTATTACAAATGGTATTTTTAATAGGTTTGCCAACATTTTACTGCACGAATGGTGGTAAATTCTTATCTTGCGTTAATTTTGGGACACCCGTCATTACATGTTGGAAATTTGAAGTTTCTTCTCTTTGGGGAAAATCTATAAGGGGTCACTTTAAGACTTTTGTGTAACAAATCCTATTTCAAAGTTTTAAAATTCCGATGCATAATCAAGGGGGGGGGGGACGACAGCTGTCTATAGGTTTCAAATTTAGAGGTTCCATAAACTTCAAGGTATTTTTGCTACATTTTTAATATTTAATTCTACACTTTTATTTATAAAGGTTTCCGAAAAATTCGCTAAAATCACATATTGATTAAATTTCTGAGAAATAATTATTTTTAAGATTTTTTTTAATTTTTACATTTATTGGCAAATTATAGAGGCACAATTTAACTCCAGTAGCCTCAATGACCTACCACTTAAGCCCTGGTAAACTTTATATTTGAATATTTAGAATATATAAAAAAGTAATTAAAAATAGTGCACATTTTCTCTTAAAATTACTTTTTTTTTTACACGCGAAACATCGAAATTACTTCGCTTGAATATGATTCATAGTTAAAGAATTTATTTCATTATGTCGTAATCTTTATGTTTAAAATAATAATGGAAACTAAATCCCGCCCCAAACACAGAACTGATTTTGTACATTTATATTTCATATGAAAGCTCATAACCTCTAAATATGTCACCAAGGGTTGTGTAACACCTCCATCGTGTTTTTATGGGTTAAAAATATGGGAAAAAATCCATCATACCATTGCACATTCTGTATGGTAATTGTGTAATAAGCGATAAAGGGAACTTTTTATAAAGATTGAATTTGTGACCTTTTCTACATTCTTTTATTGACCCAAACAATATAAAATACAATTCTTCCCATCACATAAAACATTTTTTTTTTTCAATTGGAATTATATCTTTATTTCTAACGATTTAGAGATTAGCCCTTGGGTCACAATAGTAGTGGACATCCTGTACATTAAATTTTAATGAAAGCTTAAAAGTTGTCTTGATTATGCTAGCCTATTAGCATACAAATCTGATAGAAATTGTTACTATCAATATTCTATAAAATATTACTCCATTTAGAGACACGAACGAAAGCTGAAATGCTTTATTTTGAAATATTGCCAAATCGCATATTGTAATATCCTTTAGGCCATTTTAACCCTTCGAAAAATTCTTTTCTTTAACATGCCAGCTTAAGCCAATAAGTGGAAGAAAAAAGAATGTCTATTTTTATTAACATTTAAAAAAAATCGATTCGATCGTTCGGATCGGCATTTTATGGCAAGTGCTTTTTTCCCCCCGCCTTCTAGCCGGAGGTTATAGTTCTCGCCAAAAAGAAATAAGATTTATAGATTCTAAAAATTCAATTTCACGAAGTGACATTAGGAATGCTCATGTTTTCGACGACAGACCGGAAGGGATGTAAATAGAGAAAGTATTGAAGATGGCAGGGGAATTAGCATATCATTGGCTCGCTTCAAGTGGATTTCATTCCTTCACCGCCCGCAGCCAATGAAGAGAAAGCATGAAAAGCGTCCTTTAGCAACCATTCTTTTGGGTGAAAAATGACGATTGAATAAAGATGAAACAGAACAAATTTGTTTGAAATGAATTAAAATATTTTGCGAAAACAATTTTGGATACATAGAGGATTCTACTAAAGTGCTTCACTCACAAATTATCTTGAGAACGGTGACAGTTATTAGCACAAATTTGGAGTCTAAATATAGTAAAACGACTATGCACTACACGATGGGATCAGTTACGGAGCCACCTGGCAACAAACAACAAAGTTACAGGTCCAATCTCGAAAACGTAGAGGATACGAGGGAAAAATATATTAAAAAATGGCGAATTTCTTCTATTCAGTAGATGTGGAACTTCTCAGATATAGTGATGATAACTCCGTTTTTTGCCGCCAGGTGACGCTGTAATCGATAAGCACGTGGCCCTTTTACTATATCTCGACACCAAGTTGGTGGCAATAGTTGCCATCGTTCTCGTTATTATAGGTAAAAGAATTTTAGTGAACATTCTGTATTAGGCATTTATAACTAGACCTAGAAAATTCGCTAAATGAAAGATGTTATCTGTTATCGAGGCTATCTTAGAGAACTATTTGTTAAATGCTACTATCTAAATTAGGCTTGTTTAAAACTTTTTTATCCACGATGGCTTTTTCAGAAAACATGTTTTCCATTCAAAATATGATTAACTGGTTACGGCGATCAGAGTTCGAGGGCCATAATAAAAGTACTAATCCAGTCATGACAGCCAAAATCACTACTTTTTCTCAACCACATCGTTTTGTTAACCACTAATTACATCTTTTCATAAGAAAAGAAAATACAATTTTAGATTAAACTTTAAAAAATGTAGAGCTAAGATCAGTTATTAATATATGAAAATTGATAAGGGGCTTTGCCAAATTTTTATTTTTCGATATTTTACAACGTTTTAAGAAATACTATAATACATTCAGTACATTAACTAACAGTTAATGGCATATCATTTTTGAAACTCTATTTTCAAATTCAAAAACGTTTAAATTTAGATTAGAACTATTTAATCTATATTATATACAGATATAATGGATTTCAAATCCTGACGACTAAATAATATGTAACATTATTTTGGTTGAAGTAGAATGCAGGTTCGAAGCAGTGAAGAGTTAGAATTAAAATATATATATATATATATATATATATATATATATATATATACTAAATTGTAAAAGAGCATTGAATGTTTCGAGAAAGGCGATATGATGATAAATTAAAGATTAAAAAAAAACATTATTACATCAACATTATACAAAAATACATTTAGTTAAAAAAATGCATATATATTTTTTAAATGAGCGGGCCAAATCAAATTTTAGACATTATCAGAAAATAATTGAATACTGAGAAAAGCCCTAAAGAAACCTTTTCCGCGACAAAAGTGCAAAATATTATAGGGAAAAAAAAAAACTTTATCTGTTTATCATGAAGCCCTATAAGAAATGGAGATAAAAGGAGATGG
This sequence comes from Argiope aurantia, assembly GCA_026543865.1. Taxonomy (NCBI): domain Eukaryota; kingdom Metazoa; phylum Arthropoda; class Arachnida; order Araneae; family Araneidae; genus Argiope; species Argiope aurantia. The sequence continues at coordinate 276,429 of JAPMOR010096895.1, read as the reverse complement.
TTTGAAAGCTCCCCTCTTGATACTTCTATAAACTGCATGAATTTTATGGCTTCCATTGGCGATTCATGGACAATGTTACAATTTTGCGATATTCTTAACAATACCTTTATTAAATGTTCGAAAAATTTAAAGAAAAGATATCGACGTAGAATATTTTGAGTTATGACTTTTACATGCTAGCGAAATTATGGACTGACAGACGGTCAATTCTTTGAGGGATTCGGTTCCATATTTGTCATATCTAAAATTTAGATAGATGTTAAATCTATGTATTAAATTTTATCCATCTAGATCTCTTAGTTTTGTAGTTATCGTGTTAGCATAGATTCGGTTAACTGAACGGATTGATTTCCTCTTAAAAGATTTTGTTCAAAATTCGATAAAAATCTGAATATTTAAAGTGGAAATCATATACCAAATTTCATCCATCTTTTTCAAAGCGTTGTTGAGTTATCTCGTTCACAGTTAAAAATACATACAGACCGACAGATTGTTTTTTTTTAATTGATAAAATACCTTCTCTTCGTATCCTTCATGTCTGAGAAAGTAAAAAGAAATGCTTGCCACACAAAACTACACTTTAAAATCACTTGAAAAAACAAGGGTTAAAAATTAGTAACTTCAACCGGTAATATAAGATCATAAGGAGATAAAAATATGTTTTTATTTATTTTTATTCCTTAAACCCCTGAGCCCTTAAGAATCTTCTGACTATTCAGTCATTTCTCTCTTGTTCAACTGAGTGTATGTTATTTGTAAAGACAGTTTAGCGATGGGCGAGAAAAATAAAAGCTTCTTTCTCTTCGAGCTTAGTAGAGAAGTGTAGCTCATTACACGCACGAAGGGTCACCCGTGTCGGCTGGACGAAGGCCGTCCATTTTCCCAGAGAGGCGGAACTAACAAACGATCCGAGTTGGATAGAAAACCCCTTCATCTGCATAATTCGGCTCTACAGAACAATTTCACTGCTATTAAGGGTTGATTTTGCAGAACAAGCATTCGAATAGATAAAGCGATGCCACATTAACGCCATGCAAAGAGGTAATTCCAGATTCTTAATACCTTATCTTTATAAATAGTTTATACATAATCTCTTGCACTTACGATCATAAAAAAAGTATAATAATATAGAATAATAAATAGGATGGATATAGAAACGCAAATAGAATGGATATTTGCGTTTCATGTATAAATTTGCAATCATTTTGAGTAAAACAGAATTAAATAGCGATAAAAAATGATCTAAAAATAATAATAATCATACGAAAATGGAATGAAAATTTTCGTTTAATGTATGGTTTTTACATCCTTTACGAATAAAAATAAAGCTGCAAAATATAAATCCGAAAGACTGTTCCGAAAAAGTACACTGATTTTACGACCATAAAACGATTTTTCTCAATCTTTTTGAATAAAAAATAACGTTGACAAGCATAAATCCGATTTACCATACAAATTATTAATTACGAGTATATGGAATGTATTTTCTTGTTTTAAATACAAATTTTGAAACCATTTTGAACAAAAATAGTGTTGAAAAGCATAAATACAGCTTACTACCTTAAAAGAACTGCAATAGTTATAAGTGCTTAAAATGATTTTTTTTTTGTTTTATGTATATTTTATACAACATTTATGAATGAAAATAATGTCGAAAAATGTAAATCTAATCTACGATCAGAAAAAAAAAATCATAAATTGTGCGCACATGGAATGAATCTTCTTGTTTATAAGTACAATTTTTGCAACCATTTTGAAAAAAAAATTACTGGTGAAAAATATAAATGTAATTTACTACCACAAAAGAAATGCAATAATTAATCGTACATATTTTTTTTTTGTTGTTTTACGTACATTTTATACACTTTCGTGTGTTTAAAAATGCTAGAAAATGTAAATCTACTCTACAATCAGAAAAAAGTACAGTAATGAAGCAATCATAAAATAAATTTTTACTATTTTTTAGAATGAAATCTAAAAAAAAAAAAATTTTTTTTAATCCGTCTTATAAACATAGAAACAACAGCAATTGGATCTTAAAATTCTGCAACATTTATAATAATTAATCAAAAATTAAAGACAAAAATGACTCAAATAAATCATACAAAATTTTCTACTTTTCAGTGCATTAAAAAAGGTGTGTTCTTAAAAAAATATTTTTATTAAATTAATTATTATCATTCGAGATTTATAATAGAATTCTTATAATATTCTTAAATATAATTAATATATATTTAAAAAGCAAAACCAATGTATACTAAAGCTACAAAACCTTTGACTCGATGTCATTTTCTACGAATCAAATTATTTTGCGATTGTTCTGTTTTCATATATATATTCCTCTAAAATCCCAGATGTCACTCTCACATTGCGAAGGGTATTTTTCTCTTTTCTTTTCCGTCATTCTGGAAACTATCGATTTAGAGCTCGTCAGATGAAAGAGACGGCAATAAGTTTATTTGACAGCAATGCACAATCAAACACTTCTGATCCAACCGTCTTTGAAATGTCAAGGGTTAAAAAAAAGCAATAAAGAGATGAATCGCATTTTTTCAATCCAAGTGAACCAAGGATTGAAATGTTATAAATCCCTTTTTTAAGAAAAGGATAAAATAGCTTGGTTTATAGAGGATCTTATTTGAAAAGAAAAATGGAAGAATAGAGTGTTCTTATGTATGCGACATTCTTGAAACGTTAAAAACCACAAACGTCATTTTTCGTAGGCTTAAGCTTTGATTTTGTTACAATTTGATGGAATTTACTGTGGGTATAAATCCTCAGTATATACGAAAACATTTTTAACTCAATATAACTAATAATAAGCGCAATTAATTTACAAACAAAGTATGAAACAAACATGAAAATTGAAGTAAAAATATAAGTACCAAACGATTTTGACTGGCGCGTGAGCTGAAGAAGGAACTGAAAAGCTGCCAGTTAAAGAACAGAAACTCTTCTTCAGATTATAAATACAAAAAAAAATAATTAAAACAGTACATGGATATAAATCACCAGTATATAAAAACTTTTTTTATTTAAAATAACTAATAGTAATTGCAATTAATTTAAAAAACAAAATATGAAAAAAAAAACATTTTATCGAATAACAAAGTATCAAACGATTTATTTTTGATTCGCACGTCAGCTGAACCAAGAACTGAAAAGTTGCCAAAAACTCCTCTTCGGATTATAAAGAGAGAGAAAAAATGTTAAAGCAAGACAAAAAATAAATAATGCAATTTTTGGATGCAAACAAGCACAAATGCCAGTTTTTGCCGGCTTCCATCAGATTTAATAAAAAGCAATACAAATGCAATAATAAAATATTTGGAAATATAAAACTGAATTAAGAAGCGAATTTATGTGAATTAAAGTTACGAATAAAACAAAGAACAAAGGAAACATTTGTAAGATCATGACGCTAATATGGATATACATTAAAATACGGGATATATATGGCTATACATGGACTAACTACACTTTAAAAAGTTTATTTGATCATTGTAAAATAAATATACCTAAATATTGTAGTAAAATCATAACTCTTGAAAAGAACCCAAAAGTTTAGCGATGCCAACTTTGGAAAGTAAATTTTTGAAATAAAGATCAGCCATCTGAAAAATTATTTGGCCTTGTGAAATAAATTATGGGTAAAGGAGGAATGAAAAACATAAAACAAGTTATATAGAACACTAGCAATTTATACACACAAATATATTAAGCGATCGTTTAATTTAACGTTATTACATCTAAGCAGCAAAGATGGCATGTGTTATTGGTTTAAAGAAACTTGTGAAATTTGAATTAAATTGAAATAAATAAATGTAAAAAATGTAAATTGGAGTAATGAAAGATTAGAAAAGTACATATCACAATATTAAATTAGCACAACAAAAAAAATATTATTTATGTAAAATTCTCAAATTTTACCTATATTCTACATAATATATTTTATAACATATACTCCTATACTTTTCATATATTTTTTTTGAAATTTTAATATAACAATATCAGGTTCTGCTTAGATATTTTGTTGAAATTAATATTAAAATATACTTAAGCTGTTTCTACTCATATTAATTTAATAAAGGGGACGATTTCCAAGAAGTTTCAGAAATTTATGCAACATAATTTATTTGTTCACTATATTTTTGAAAATTAAAATATTCAAAATATTGATCGGAAATCCGAAAACGGGGGTTTCATTTAACAAACGCTATCTGAAGAACCTTAAAAAGTACATAATAATGCAATTTAATGACCTATTACTTTAAAAGTTTTGTTTGAAAACGCAATAGTAGATTATTTTCTTTTTTAAATATAATGAATCTCCTCCCACACACTTTATTCTAAAATGTCATGTAATAAAATTTAAAAGAGCACTTTTGCATATAATGTGTAACTTTTTGTATTGCTTTCTCAAGGGAAAAATTAATTAGAGATTGAAATCCTAATATTTAGAAATGATGATGACAGCTTAATGACTTGTTCTATTTACTGCAACCATAAAATTTATCTTAACATAGAACAATGCTATTTAACCAAGTATTTCTTCAAGTTCGGGGTATCCTTTTCATTGGAGACTCAGGAAATAAGTAAAAGCAACTTCATCCTGAATAAATTAATAATCACCGTTAATTTGCAGGCAGTTGGGATATATACGTCGAAGAATAGTCGAACATTTGGATTTTTCTACATACATGTACAGTCCTTCGAATCTTAATATTTGTCAGCATAAAGAATTATTCTATACAAGTTAGTTCTTCGAATCTTAATATTTGTCAGCATAAAGAATTTTTTTTTGAATTTAATAATCCCCCCCCCCCCCCGGGGAAGCACCTCCTAATTGAAGATGAGACAGTTTCGGCATTGTGGTTGGCTCTCGTCATCCTAGTGGGTACAGAAAAAGGTGGAGGTCTAGCTCCTCCCATCGATGATGGAATGTACTTCCCAAGGGAAGGGTTGTACCGTGGCCAGTGATAGACCTTAGGACTAAACCACAGCTCCCGCCAGTGTTGCTGATGCGGCAGTCCGGTCAATCAGATTTTTCCGAATACCTCCTAATGAGTCCGAGTAGCCAGTTGAAGGTTTAAAATTTGCATTTTAATACACAGAAAGAACTCAATCCTCAATCATGAACTCTAACCATCAATTATTAATTGATATATTGCTCAAGAACCAAATCCGAAATAATATTTTTCCAATTCCTTTAATGTTGCTATCTCAAAAATTATTTATTATATTTAGGAATATTTTACAAATCAAGCATTAAAACTCCAAAAAAAATAATAGAAAATTTAATGTCTTGGAGAAAAATTAATCCGAAAAAAATTCACTTTATTTATTTTGTCACTTTCATCCAAGTCTAATTGAAAATCCTTATTGATTTGAAATAAATAGCTTCTCATGCTAGAAATTAGGAGATTTACGAAAAAGAGAAAATATAAATGCAAGATTTGTTTATTCTTCCGTTTACCTATATAATTCCAACCTTCGAAAAGCAGAGAGAAAAACATACTCATATCTGCAAAACAATTTTATGGAAAATCAGAATTAACTTTGCTTTTATTATTATTTCATTGCTATTCAAATGTAGTTCCGAACACGGAAATAAAACCCATTATTATCTATAAAGATGAAATACGTTGTTTGTACTGAATCCTATTGGAATAAAAGAACCGTAGCAACGTGGGTGGCATTGTTGAGTAAAATACTAAAATGGCTATAAATACTATTATGGTTAAGATGACTTTGATCCCGGCAACTAATTACAATGTAATATTGATAATCAACTTTGAAGTCACTTAAATTAGGGACGAATTAAACAGACTATTTGGAAAGTAAGCTATTTAAGACTGTTATAAAATGTAATAAAACTATTGCTGTTACTTTATGTCAAGAATGAATACAGAGTAACTCTAAAATGAGTTGACTAACACACCAAATCGTCTTCAGGTGCGCAATTCACTATAATTTTTTGTATAAGCCTCGGTTTGTCTAGGTAATTGTAACAAAAAGTAGTTCCAATTTGCATTTTAAATGTAAACTAGCAATAATGGTTAATTACATACGGTTTGATGGAACATAGAATAACGTTTATCATTGACATGAACCTAACTAATTGGTTTAAAAAAAGCATGACTTCTGGAGAAAATACAGCCATTCTTGACAGACAAAGCTAGATTCTTAAATTTAATTTCATGTTCGCCCCAGCAGTTACGGAGATTCAGTATGAAATTTGATACTCTTTACTTGCTAACAGTTACTTCAATAAACTAATAAAAATACTGATAATATTCGGAATGTTAACAAAATTATTGACTTTGAAAATGAATTTGTGTTGCCTAAGGTAACCTTGTAAAATGTTTGGCAAAAAGGAACATTTGAATATAACTGTATTCATTCCAAATGCAAGAAGAAATAGGCTAAATACTGCTTTAATCAATATAATTAGTTTATAAACAATAAGAATAACTAAGTATTTCAATATTGAATATTGAATGGGGCTCAATGTAAATTTTATATAGCCGCATCATTTTTCAAAAATTGCTAGTGTCACTCAAAAGCATATTTACTAAAGAAAAATAATCAATATTAAATTTAATAATTTTTAAAAACTGAATATTACAACAGAGCGTGTACTTAAGTTCTTGAAAGAGAAAAAACAAATTGCACAACATAAGATTTTGACAACGTACTGAAGACATGTTTGAACAATCATATGTAATAAACGCCTATTTCGGAATATCTTGTATCAGAATATAGTCTAATTTGTACATAAAATTATTTTTAAGATCCTTCGAAAATCCATGAGCCGATAAAAGAAGAAACAATGTAATGCCCTCTCTTTAGCTCAGAGCCATTGCCTCTGTAAACCAATATCATCAAACTGGCACTACAGATTAAAGCCTTTAATTAAAACAACTATCTCCATCCTTTCAAGTGACTAGAATTCCCTCATGAATTTATTCATTGAATCCAGTGGAAACATTTATTGAACCAAATTCGGTTCCATTTATAGAAGACATCGGCGTTTCGAAGAATTGGTTTCTCTAACTTTCCTTTGGCGAATTGCAAGTAGCGAAACATGGTGTGGCAGTCAGAGATTACGACAAGTTAGGCTTCTGAAATCGATGCTATCTCAAAGACGTTGGTCCTCCCATGAGATCGATTCCATCCATCTTCTAGACCATTTGGCGCCTATCTCAGAACTGCAGAAGCCACCTCAGGGAGAGCAGCACTGTTGCCATTTATCCCGAACAAATTCCTGTCAGTGGAGTTTGCTCAGCAAATGTTACGGCTAGCGAAGCATTGTAGAATAGAAGTGTTTTCGCATTCGGTGATTTATTCACTGTCGGAAACTAAGTAAAATCGATCTTCACATTTGTGACACGGGAAGAGTGCCGTAAGCAAATATATGCTTAATCTCTAGTTTAAGAAGATTTATAAACTACTATAAAATGCAGATACTGCAAAGGCATCAACAATTTTTTTAGATATATGCAGAAGGAAAGTTTTAAAGCACTTTTAGATTTTAAGAAGGCTTAGTTTGAAGAAGAAATGCATTTATTTTAGTCATAAGACCGAATTAATCTTCACAATGGCACACATAACGATGTGCTTTAAATACTTCTGAAATGAAGAGCAGAATGTTGCAGTAAAAAATGTCAAAAATACAGATATTAATATATTGAATTATAAATTAATAAAGAAAAAAAGAAAAAAAAAACCAATATAAGCACGAGATAAATTCTGGATTCTGAAATATTAAAGCATTTTATAGGTTGAATTAATTTTATCAGCACGTACTTATATATCAGTATGCCTAAAGCAATTATTGGATTAAAAAAATCGATGACGACGGCATAGTAACATGTTATACAATGCTGAGGAAATTGTTTACAGTACAACCGTTTACAAAATCAGAGGTTAGCAAGACGATGTCAAACAATATACGAGATCATCACATAGCTGTACAGCAGCATCGATTTAGTGTGGAGAAATATGGTATGCTCCAAATGCCAAGGAAAATATATATTATATATATATATATAAACGTTGTTCATGATTTCAGCCACTACTGAATCCGGAAATGCCAGAAAATCGACAGAAAGGAAATTATTCGACCTTTTCGACAATCAGCCATTGTTTCAATGTAAGAATAATTGTTTCCAACAATGCACTGATCATCCAACAAATGTAAAGAAAAAACAATATCTTTATAGATATTAGAGCAATAAATCATTGAATATATTGGCAGTACATAGATATTTCCACATTTACTAACTTTCATTCCTTTGAAATTCAGTAACGGTGACACTCTAAGTAGCTTGAAACACTGCAAAATACGAAACGCAAGATTTACTATGAGTCTAACTTTTATCGCTATTGCGAAGAACGTACTGAATATTGATGATAATTATAACAAAGAATCATATGAATAAATCTTTCGAAGAACATTCCGGATATTGATGGTAATTATATCAAAGAACCAAGTCAATCAAACTTTCGAAGAACATACTGAATATTGGTGGTAATTTTAACAAAGAGTCAGGTGAATCAAACTTTTGAAGAACATAGTATAATGCGAATAGCGATTTTGGACATAACTACGCTAGTTTCTAATTCTATTGTTAGATGGGACAATTAGATTAAACATATTGAAATTTTTAAAATTATTTTACAAGTATAGCTGTAAGCATTCGAAAGTCAAAAGAAAGAATAAGATTTCCACTGGATATCTCGCAAATCAGTTACAGTTCAAAAAAAAATTAATTTCAAGTTTTGAAAAGTTCTTTATTAAAGCATATTTAAAATACCATTTCTGCATTTATGCCATAAATCATTAAATTTTTTTTTGTATAATTGATTACTCCTTAACTTATGTATATACTCAATAAACGTGAAACCGTAAGAACTTCCTAATTGTCCTAGTTCTTCAATTGCTTACAAGTTTTGTTTGTAACCAACTAAAAATAAAATTATTGATATTTTAAAAGTTATTATGAAAATGTGTTAGGATTGCTAAATATGATGAAGAAAGAATCAAAAGAAATGATTGCAAGTTGTTAATATAAAATGATTGCAACTGCTTAGATGAGAAAATGCTGGTCATATTCAATCAAAAAGTATTGTTAAAAAAACTACCCAAGGAAGAAGGAAACTACCAAGGGGGAAAAAAATTAGATATCAATGTTATTTGCAATTAACCTTGATTAGTTCAAACAAATGTGGGTTCAGCAACGGGAGAAAAATAATCTATCGGAATATAAAAACAAAGTATCTAACAAAAAGAGATAAAAGAAGAAAAAAAGAGAGCGACGAAGTTACATTTTCAAAAACAACACCAGGTGCCGCTTTGAGTGTTAAATCGATGGAAACATTATCTTCTAATTCTTCTTGGGAGAAGTGATGCTTGGAAAAGATGAGGAACGCGTCCCGACCACAAAACGAATTTACTTTCATGAAAGGAGGGGGAAAGCAAAACCACCTCTAAACTTTATTTTTCGTTCAGCTTCCAATGAAAAACTACTTGACGAAGTATGAGAAAAACCTTCTTAAAAATTTTAATCAACGTTACTCGCGTAATGAAAAAGAAAAATTATAATATTATGTTTAATTAATTAATTTGAGGGTAAAAGCAAGTAGAATAATAATAATAAAAAAATGTTAGATTAAATATATTAATTATAATAATTTTTAAAAAATGACAAATATTGCCAAGTGTTTCTGTTATATCAAAACTGCTTGTTATACCAAAATGCCGTATTTCCAATCAGCCAAAACTTTTTAATGAAGCAAAATACATGTATAAGTACTCTCAAATTCTATTTCATTTCTATCATAAAATATTATATATCACTAATGATTAATTACATCAAAATTTCGCATGATTTGCTATAAGCGGTTTTTTACATGATATTTTAATAGAATGACCACAATGTACTCTAAAAGTTATACAATACCTTAAGTTAAATCATATAGAAATGAAAATTTCCATAAATTTAGATTTTATTTAGAATAACGTTTTATTGTTTATATGTTAACACGTGTTTTTAATAAATTCGAATGTAATTCAAATTCATACATAAATAACTGTATTTATTTACAGTGTATATCCAAATTAAACCAACCTTTAGACATAACATTTCCTAGTCCCACATCTCATAATGCTTGCCATCTGGTGAAACATCTCACACCAATGTTATTTAGATACAAATTCAGACTATTGCAGAAGTCAGTTCAAAATTATTGTATATATTAATGCTTGACTACAAATTATTTTTGTCTACACATAATAAGATTTTTATGTGCGTTCAAGTTTCTGTGTTAGTACTGTGTTTTTGCGTGATTTACTTTTTGACCGTGGACTTTTTAAATTAGTTTTTAAATTTGATGTTTTAAATTAAAAATAAAGATTGTTTTAATGTGACAGGTCAGTTGAAGACTTGGTGTGTTTTTGATGAATTTGTAGTTTCGAGTTTTTCCTTTTGATCCTTTAGGTGTTTGTATTTTCTTTATACTAAATATGGTTTTCAACTTAGTAGGCTTGTGCTATCTGCTTTTACCTTTTTATGTGCGTTTAAATTTGCTTCTTGTTTTTTGTGTGTTTTGTCACATATTCTCTGTAAATGGAGTCACTTTTGTAATGTGCTTATTATAAATAAATAAATAAAATACATGAGCTTTCTCCACGGAACCAAGTTTTGTACGATGTGCTTGTGTGTACAAAAGTGTACATGCAAGCACATCATAGATAACACCTGTACATACATTATGTACAGAAATACAGTGTAACTTCGGTACATAAAATGATACTCAGATTTAAATCCGGACCATTCAGTTCCATTGAATAATCGTTAATATTTTGGAATAAGTCTTAAAAAAATGCACACATATATACGGTCCTTACAGTGTAGCCACCCTCAAATTTAAATCTGGAATTTTAATACATATCATAAAACACATCGTTTAGTTGTAAACCAAAGAATCCCCTCACAAAGAAGGTAGAAGAAATCATTTTCTTCAAATATCCAATTCTAATACAAAAAGGCAGTTTAAAAATATCCATAGATTTTTGCGACGCCCCTTCACACGGGAAGTGTACGCATCTAATGTTTGAGCGGATGACGCTGATGAAATTAGAGGAGAGCAGTTAATAGCTTTGTTGACACCGCCTCGTCGACTTTTTGCGCTCGCCCTTTAATGATGTTCCCCTTCTTCCGAACATTTTAAAGAGCAACCCATTTATTTGCACAGGATTTATACGCTCGAATAATTAATTTCCGTTTGCCGTGGAGGGAACGAGAGGCATTTTTCATCATTAACCTGTCTTTTATCGCACGGAATTAACACGCCGTGAGCAATACTTTTTTGCAAATAGTGCGCAATGCTAGATATAAAGCAAATACATCGTGAGGGAGGAAACAATTAATCAGGTTTCATTTGTACACTTTTAATCTAAAAATAGAAACAGGTGCTAGCAACGGTGTGTAAAGTCTCTGGAATATTCCGATTTCATTTCAAATGTAAAAGAATTACTACGGTTGAACCTTATTAGCACGAAACCGAGGAATTACTAAAATTATTTTGTTTTGTCAGAAACCCATGAATAAATTAATTTTTGTATTTTCTGAAAGCACCATTATAGATAAAATCAAGCTGATAAAGATAGTTAAAATCTGTAAGAGTTCATCATTGGAATATGTGTGTGTGTGTGTGTGTGTGTGTGTAATAATATCTCTTAATCTAAATAAAATTCTAATTAATTTCCAAATTTTTAGCTTTAATTAGCTCATGTTAATTTCATTATAAAATGGTTAGAATGATCTCTTATTTTCTGATCAAATTCCCACTTTTTTTTAAAATTATTTTTAACACGCGCTCTGGAAAACTGATGATTTCATCATTTCCTCACGCTCCGAATGAAGGGATAAAAATCCCTAACGCTTACAACAGTCTTTGAAAGATCCCTAAGATCCCCTTTCCTAAATTGGCACGTGTAAAAAAATCCCTATCAAAAACTCATAGTAAAATCACCGAAGAGCAAAATATTTGTCTCTGTTTTACTCTTGTGTCGATAGCAATAAAAGCAAAGTTTCCTTAGAGAAAAGTTCAATTTTAGTTTGTTGAATTGTAATTGAAATATTGTGGATTTGGAGTGTTCAAGTTACCGCTTGAAAATCTTTATAGCAAATTATAAAAGTACCATACATATCTATTAGATATTACGACTAATAGAATGGAATATTATGAAAATTTTAAGAAAACATTACAAATTTCTTCCGCAACAACAAATTCGATTTCAGTTTCATAGTAGTAATAATGGAAACACAAGCATCAAAAATATAGATAACAAATTTAATCAATATATTAAAACCTGAAATTTGCAATTTTCATTGCTTGCCATTTAAAAGCAACGAAAGAAAATGGGAACTAATTAAGAAAATTGTTAAAGGTGGTCAACGAAACAAAAATGACGTAAATAAGCAATCAAATGTCAAACATTTAAAGAGTAGGCTGTGAAAAAATTAAAATTTTGAGTCCACAAAACACAAAGATAACAAATTTAATGCTTTCCATTCTTATAAAACCAGAGTGATAAGTCCTCCCAAAACGTTCTCACATACTTTCTCTTAAAGGTGAATTCGTGTTTTAGATAGGTTTTTTTTCTTCAAATCAATGGAAAGCTAAATTTGACATAGAGCTATAATTGCAGTCCCAAAATCATATTCCAAAGTTTCGATTTGCTATAAATACATTTTCTATTTGTTGCTGTTGCGTTTTCGATTTGTTGCTGTTGTGTTTTCGATTTGTTGTTGTTGTTGCGTTTTCGATTTGTTGTTGTTGTTGCGTTTTTGATTTGTTGTTGTTGCGTTTTTGATTTGCTGTTGTATTTTCGATTTGTTATTGTTGCATTTTCGATTTGTTGTTGTGTAATTTAGTGGTGCAAAAGCCATATTTGGCTATACTGTGCCAATCAAACGGTAAAAGTATAAACGATTAAAAAAAAACCTCATTTATTAAATTGTAAGACCAGAGGTATAGAGATAAAAACACATAAAATATGACGACACAAATAAAACATATAAAATATATAGTTAACAATACAAATACGTTTTCGAACTATCGCGTTTATGTACTTCTGAAAGTACAGACCGATAGACATTCGACCCCTTGTTAAGTTTGGCTCAAAATTTGACAGATGTCTACAATATGAATGTTAAAATCTATGTATCAAATTTTATCCATCTAATTCTCTTCATTTTGTAGTTATCGTGTTAACTTATATTCAAACAAGTTGACAGACAGACTTCTTCTGAACAGATTTTGTTTAAAAATTGATAGAAATCTACAAATTTTGGAATAAATTTCATCCATTTACCTTAAAATGTTTTTGAGCTATCTTTGTCACAGACAGACATATATTTTCCAAAATGTGTTTTTCGAACTCGGAGATGTCTAAAACGTGGAGATTCGTCAAAATTTCGAATTCGCACATTTGACGATCATCATAATATTTTTTCTATACTTCGTAAATGAGAAAATATAAATGAATTATTTTCCTCGCCAACACTTATTCTTCATTTCGGTCTCGGTTGTACACCTTAAATCCTTTTCTCTAATGTAATAATACACCATACAAATTTCACGATTGAAAAATGTCCCCCTTAAGAGTGAAGGATGGCTTCACGCGTTCCTGTGAGAACCGATATCCGATGTTCAACTATTATCCTGATTAACTGACCGTTGCATATAAATCATCGCCAAGGCGAGGGAATTGGATTTCGCCGTAAATCACAATACTGTTTAGTGGGTGAGGCGCCATTTTACGCCGCAGAGTATAATCCATCGGAGACCAGTGGCCATGATTTAAGTAATTGAATAAACACGCCACAGTCACTGGTTCGCAAACAGAAGGACAATTTACTTCAACTGTGACCCCACCATGCGATCGGAATTAAAATTCCTATAGTTGTTAAGATTTCAAGAGCTTTGGAGAGTAAACCATGTTTCACATAAAATTTGACCCTTTATTTATTCATGACTATGAAATAAACCTCTTTCAGCTTTTGCAACCGATTCTGGGTAGGTATATAGAATGAGTCATTTAATTAGGTAAGTGAATCACATATTAGGTGGGAGAGTCTTTTCCTCACATTAAATGGCAAACATTTTGGCCTTTTTCTATGAGACGAATAAAATCTTTTCGAATTTTATTCTTCAATTATTTTTAAAGAAAAATATTTTTTAAAAAATGCCATTTCATTATTAGAAGTTTGGCATTTATTAATAGTAGTACCACAATTTTAATGGGAGAATCCGTTCCTGATATCAAATGCTGATACTTTTGGTACTTTTTTAAAAATCTTAATAAAATCTTTTCGAATTTTTTTTCAATTATTTTTGTAGAAAAATACTCAAACAAAGTCATTTCTTTATTAGTAGTTTGGCATTCATTATTAGTAGTAGGTACGTGAATCACAATTTTAGTGGGAGAATCCTTTCCTGGTATTAAATGTTGAAACTTTTGGCCCTTATCTGTGAGCTTAATAAATACTTTTTGAATTTTATTCAATTATTTTTATAGAAAAATATTAAAACAAAGCTATTTCTTTATTAGTAGTTTGGCATTCATTATTAGTAATAGGTATGTGAATTATAATTTTAGTGACAGAATCCTTTATTGATATTAAATGATGAAACTTTTGGTACTTTTCAAAGAGCTTAATAAAATCTTTTCGAAATTCCTTCAATTAATTTTTGAAAAAAATATTCATACAAAGTCATTTCATTAGGTATGGAAATCACAATTTTAGTGGGAGAATCTTTTCCTCACATTAAATGCTGAAATTTTTGGCACATTTCTATGAGCTCAATAAAATCTTTCTGAAATTTATTCAATTATTTTTTTAAAAAAATACTCAAATAAAACCATTTTATCATTAGTAGTTTAGCATATTTCGTCAATATTTTTTAAAACAGCTTTGGGCTTAAACATTAAGAGCTATTTCAAAATTAATACGAAAGGGTCAAGCCCAAAAAAGGTCTACAGAGGAATGAATTTCGGATATGGAAACAAAAATGTAGAATCTAGTAACAATAATAAGAATTTGGGACTGGAATTTAAAATATAATTTTCTTTCAATATATTACTTTTAACGCAGTAGAAAAATATAATTTTTCCCCTCAGGGATGTAATGATTTGTTGAGTATTTTAAACAGCCAATAAGACGTATCCCAACCTCGCATCTGGTTGATTAAATAATGCTATTTTATGGTAGCAATGAGAAGCAACCTCCTCGCCTCTCGAAAAAAAAAAAGGCAACGCTGCATGATAATGCTTCTGTTAAACATTCTATGGTCTTGTTAAGAAACGCCTGGATTAAGTTGTCACAAGATACATGTTTAGAAGAATTAAAAAGAGCAATAAATCTTCTCTGTGAATAAAAGTTTTATAATATTTTACCATAAAAATATTAAGCATCACAAGTTAATTATATCATCATTTGGTTAAGCGTCAAGCAGAAAATCAATAGATTATTTTCAGTCTTTATTGTCACTGATAGAACGTTATTTTGTATGATACTTCCATACGTGTAATAAATCAATGAGTCGAGCAAGAAAAGTACCCCCCCCCATTAAAGAAAAAGAACACCGTTGCGCGACAGTGCTTCTGTTAAACATTCCTTAGCGTTGTTTAAAAAAAAAAAAGCACGGATGAAGTTATTAGAGGGTACGTGTTTGGTAAAGTTAAAAAGAGCAGTATATCTTCTTCGTGAATAAAAATTACATTAGACATTACCATACAAATATTAAGCATCACAGGTTAACACATCATCATTTGACTTAGCATCAACCAGAAAATCAATATAAATTGTTCAGTCTTTATTGTCATTAATAAAGCCTTACTTTACATGATACTTCCATACACAAAATTAATCAATGAGTTGGGCGAGAAAAGCACCCTCACCCATGTAAAAACACTCGCTGCATCACAATGCTTCCGTTAAATCTTCATTGATCTTTTTTAAAAACGCGCGGATTAAGTTGTCACAGGATGCTTGTTTGGAGAGTTAAAAAGAACAATAAATCTTGGTGAATAAAAATTACATGAAATATTACCATACAAATATTAAACATCACAGGTTAATCTTATCATCATTTGGCTTAGCATCAACCAGAAAAATCAACAGAAAATTTTCAGTCTTTATTGTCACTGATAGAGCGTTACTTTACGTAATATTTATATACATGAAATAAATAAACTTCAGGGTGTAGAGCCCCTCTATAACTTCATTATGAGGTAGGTGAAAATAATAGACGGATTTCAGGAACAGTTATTTAATTATTTGCTAAGCTCCACATTTCACAAGGCAACACGAACACGAAAAATATACTACTCTCACTTAGAATGCAATCTAATAATGACATTCAAGAAGGACCATGGAAAATATACCTTGATATTAATAAGGTAACGCCATCTGTTGTATAAAAAGAAAAGATAATAGAATTATGTAACCGCTACAAGGGTCATTATCCTATTGTGGAGAATTTTAATTGAGAAGCTTTCTTTTCTTCTAAAAAATAGAAAACGGCAATTTTGAAAAGAAAAACCACACTTTTTTAAAAATATAGATCTTTGCTCGTCTTTATAAAAGTTTAAAGGTAATATATAAAAGTTTTGACAATCTCAATATGAAAAATCAAAATAATTCAAGGAATACTTCATAATAATTTAAGAAATTATATCTTTAAATTATAGCATAGCATCAATCCAATAGAAGAACAAATTATTCCACTGCTACAACTTCACAAACAGACTTATAATATTTATTTAGCTAATAAAATTTTTAAAAAGAAACTTAGAAACATTTTAAGTTGATTTATGAAAAGTTCGAAAAATTCTAAATAAGCCAGGAAAACCAGAATTTATTATCTATAAACTTACACAAATATGCTATTGCGAATACAGTCTCAAAAACAACCATGATGCGACAGGGTATCTTTTATTATCTATATCTATACTTATAATAAAGCTCAATGTGTGTGTCTGTGTGTGTGTGTGTTGGCGCTCTACAGGCCAGACCATTCAACCTACAGCTACCAAATTTGGCACGTGTATACCTTGGAGGCCGGGAATGTGCACCTGAGGGTTATTTTTTCGAGTTTTTAGTTAGAATTTTATTTATTTAAAAATTAAGCGAAATTTTGGCGTGTTTTTGCTATAACTTCCGAAAATATTACCGCACAAAAAAGATTTTTACATGAAGTTAAAGATCAAAATTTTTTTTTTAAATGATACCAATGATTTAACCTTAAAATTAAATTTCTATTTTTAATGAATTTTTAAATAAATATTTTAACTATATTTTTCAACAATTTTTTTCGTACAAAATAAAAATAAAATTTAAGCTGCACGAGCACGTTTTGCATTCATGGGGAAAAAATTAGCTTTTTTTCAAAGTGTTGCCATCATATTGATTAAAGCTCCAATTAAAAATAAATTAAATCTTTTTGGAAATGAAATCTGCAAAAATATAATTTTCGACACATGTCTGTAGGAAATGAAACAAATATGAAATATTATTTTTTCTAAAAAATAAATTCAAGAAAAATTATTTTACGATCTTTTACACTCTCTATATTATTAATCCAATAAATCAGTTTTATTTTAAGGCAAGTTTTGTTTAATATGAACAGGATATCCATTCAAATCAGGGCCACACAGCTAATTTGTAAATCTTTAGTAAGACACAGATCTGCTAAAATGGTCTAAATGGAAAATGATTATATTTTATGTAACTTGATTCAATAAATGCTCTAATAAATAACGAATTTTTGATTTTACATAAAGCTTCTGCTGTGGAAATCACGATTAACAAAATGTTCTTGAAATACTAATATTTTAAATAAAAAGAATTAATTTCCAATCAACTAAATCAATCACTTAAACTGACTGATTTATGAAAATTTGAATATCACTATTCAATAAAAAAAAAAAGAAGAATTTTAGATTTTCCATCGATCGCTTCAAAGAAAATACGCCAATCAGCGCGCAGGTTTCTCAAGATTAATTGGCCTAAGATTATGAAAATGTTGAGTTTTTCTAAATTTTTAACATTCAAAACTTCCTAAATAAGTCTTAGTTGATCGTGGAAAATAGAAACATTCATTCATTTATTTAAAATTTGGTGTGTCCAGAATATTTCTCAGAATATGATACCTTACTGCATTAAATTTAGATTTCATAATTTTTGAAATATATTTATAGGCTGGAACAAAATATTATTATTGATTTCATTTCATCCTTTTGAAAGCAAAACTAAAAACTGAATTTTATGCTAAATCTGAGAAATTTTTGTTGAATTATTCTTTGAGATATTACATAAATTATCAAAAATATTTTGTAGTTCACATAAGACTTAAATACCGAGATATTCTGTTTGCAATACTCATATTCAATAATAATAGTAATAAATAAATAGCAATAAAGATGATAAATAAAATAAAACGCTTGGTTTTATTAAAAAATATCTTTATATGAATTGCAATGTTTCACTTTCAATTAAAGTTGACGTTTTACCGGAAATGACAACAAATTAGCAAAATATATAGAGTAAATTGAACGAAACGATCTAAACAACAGTATAAGTTTGGTATGACTATCAAAATTTGAAGAATAAAAATATTTTGTTTCAGAATCTATTAAGAGACCAGTTACTTAAAATATTTAATTGAAAATTGTAGCGAGCGTAATACTGGCGAACCGGCTGGTCGCCAAAGGCGGCTAGTACATAATAATGCCATGGAAACTTATAATAAAAACATTAATGCAATCTCCGATATTTTCTCTGAATATTTTCCTCTACTATTGTGATGTGAGTGATGAAACTATAATATTGTCCAGAAGTTTTAGTTAGATGAAATTTTTCATTTAAGAACTCTGTGATTGTCTTGTTTTACTAGAAAAATGCTTCAGATATTTATGTATTCCACATAAATTTTTATTGGAATCGTAACATCCATTAATAATTTATCTTCAATCTCATTACAATGCACGTATGATAGAAAACACAAATCAAGTTTATGGTTAAGTTAAATATAAGGTTAAGCAATCGAATAAAACAATTCAATATTGTCCTGGCATTGGTCTTCTCTTGTATCCGTTACTATAAATTGAATTCGAATTTTTATGTCCAGAATAAAACAAGATCTCAAATATTTTTCTTTTTCGTAATGGCGATGCTCTGTTTTCTGTTGTTTCAAGCAGAACATAAGATACTAGTATTTGTTTATTCAGAACAATGCGTAACATGTCTTATTTACAGGCCGTCTTTCCGAGACGATCCGACATTATTCAAGAGCAAATATTCCAAATAAACATTGGACAGAAAATCACACAGGAAGAAGAGTAAAGCCAACTGAAAATTCTAAATCAGAAAACGCATATAAATTTTTTGTTCAACAGCAGAGCCAAAAGAATGCGACAGAATGTCCAACATGTATACTTTGTCTCTCCGAATCCATTGTGTCACATTCCAAGACACAGCCCTGAGTGTTTGGATCTTAACTTTTTTTTTTTTTTTACTGTCCCTTGGACATTCCGATTTTATTCTATATGCATTTCGAAAAACGTAAATTCTTTTCAAAAACAAAGACAGATAAGGAACGGAATCGTCTTCTAAAAAAAACTTTTGAGCATGTCGAAAGAAGGATGTTGGAACATAGTGCTTTCAGGACGAAACATCGGACATAAAATATTCCTTTTTCAGCAATAACAGCCTACTTCTGAGGACAACATCGCAGAAAAAAAATATTTGGGACTGCACATCAGCAATTGCATGAAAATAAAATAAATATTGATTTATTATTTAAAATCAAAATATTCCTGATAGTTCACAAGATTTTTATTGAAAAAAATGATGGCAAAGATTTCTAGCCTTTTACCAACAGTTTGAAGTTTCTTTAAACTTTTGTTTGCAGTTGTTCTCTTATGCAAGAAGTTGAATAGTTAATGAGCATAACAGTCAATCACAATAATCTCTGTTAATACGGCTTAGTTCTGTGGTAACGGAGTGACAGGCTGTAATTAAAAAAAAAAAATTTCACAAGATTTTATACTTGCATTTATTAATTTGAATTTTAAAGCCTTCTTGTTGATTTTAATATGCGTTTCCTCCCTAAATATTGCTTTTTTCAGTAATAACAGCTTATTTATGAGGATTACATCACAGATCAACAATATTTGTGATTGCATATCAGCAATTGCATGAAAATAAAATAAATATTGCATTGATTATTTAGAATTAAAATATTCCTGATAGTTCGCAAGATTTTAAACGTGCATTTATTAATTTGAATTTTGAAACTTTCTTGTAGGCTTTTTTATATTCTTTTTTCCTAAATATTCCTCTTTCAGCAATAACGGCCCACTTTTGAGGACAGCATCGCAGATGAACAATATCTGCGACTGCAAATCAGCAATTGCAAGAAAAAAATATTGCAATCATTACATATAATTAAAATATTCCTCATAGTTCACAAGATCTTATACTTGCATTTATTAATTTAAATTTTAAAACTTTTTTGTGGGTTTTTAATTGCTCATGATATATTTACTTAAAGTATACATAAATTTGTAGGAGAGGTTGTATGTAAATATATTTCACAACTTATACGATTATCATGTTTTTTTAACATTTTAACCCATTTGTAATTTTTGGATCAGAAACTGTTAAATTTTGAATGCTGCAAGAACTATTTTGCATACATTTTCCCTAAAACCTAAGTAAATTTTAAATATTCCTGTCAATATCCGTGCTTTTTATTTCCTTCTGATATCAAAAAATACAAAGATAAAACAATACATTTTTTAGAATAAAAATTAGTGAAAAAGTTAAAGATAACGATATTAAGATCAGAAACAAATTTTTTCAGTGTTGTTTATATAATATTGAAAAAAATTTGTTTGACTGAGTGAATATTTCAATATATTTAAATTCAGGGTTTTAAATATTACAAGAATTAATGATATTTTTCATCATTCAGTAATTTATGACAAAAACTAGAATAATTTTTGGTATAACAGCTAACTACCAGGATGGTATTTTTTTAAAAAAATAATCATGATACATTTAATTTTAAATAAAGAAAAGAAAGATGTTTTTACATACTTTTGTATGAAAATATTATCGAAAGCGATACAAAAATGAGGATGAAATTTCCGTCATTCGAATCGATTACTCGTGACCCTAAAAGTTCACTTTACAGATTTAAAAAGTAATCTTACACAAGGAGAGGGTAAAATTATACCTACATTATCTACATCCAGCTAATTAAGCTTCTTTTGATATCTTATATTAAACTTCATTTAATATCTAAGTAAGCAGTCAGACAGAGTGGCATAAATATGAAATATGAAAACCTCATAGAATTAATGCAGAAATCTACGAAAAATCGAATCACATAACTGTACACGAATTACATATCAGTAAATATACCCCACGAATAAATCAAGTCTAATTTATGCTGAAATCTAAGAATGATCAAATCACAGATGATTATCTACTTCTGGTTGATTAAAATCTATTTAATATCTTATAAGCTGGCAGACAGAGAAGCACAAATATGAAATATGAAAACTTCATTGCTATCAACACGGATTGCATATCAATAAATATACACGACTAACAACAGAAGTCGAATTTGTGCAGAAATCTACGAGAAATAGAGTCACAGATAGCTGATTCAATTTAAATTTCTTCAAACTTCTGGGCTGCAGCTTTCAGTAAAATTAAATAATTTTCATTATAAATACAGATTATAGTGTTTAAAACCAAATTCTGTTAAAATACATTACTTATTCTGAAATATGTTAAGAATTAATTTAGAAATATTTCTTGTCATAATACTGTTTATGTATTTTTAAGTAACTCCATTGTTTTCATGAATTATCACTGAATTCATATGTCACCGAACAGCTTCCATGACATTAATTGGAAAAATTTCGAAAGCGCAGAGGGGAAAAAATTCTAATAATTTGACAATTCTAATAGTTAAATATTTTGAATTTCAAATTTTATAAAATTCAAAAATTTATAATATCGAATTTTTGAATATCGTATTTTTTTTCTTTCTTTTATTTTCCAATGTTGTTTTATGTTGAAAATCGGTTGATAATGAAATGCAATTTAGGAAAAGTAGAATTGTAGCTCCTATAAAATACCATGAGAACAAACAAAAAGATAAATGCAAAAGAAATAACCTTATTCAAAGAAATCGCACTTTGGAATACGTAAAAAGCAAACAAATTCTTCTTCCAATTTAGTTCGATTCATACAAATGCAAAATTCAGTTAGGTAATGGCAATGGATTTTTGTAATCTTGTTAAGCTCTGGGAACTTAGCACAAATCATTGTAGACAACTGTGAAAGGTTAAAAGTCATCTCTAACAAAGGCATATGTTTTTTTAAAGTAAAACAAAGGTCTCGTAAAAAGGAAATTGCAATAATTCTTGAAAAATAGTTTAAAATGTTTTGTATTCTTTGAAAAATTTATATAATAAATACTGATGCAATAAGAAACAGGAAAAAAAAAGTCTATAAAAAAACATTAGCCAAAAGGAAAAATCCATTCAATATTTCATAATTATAATGTACATTGGATAATAGAAATAATCAGAATGAAATTTCGTTAACTCAAAAACTTTTATTAAGAAAAAAAAATAAGTCTAAACTGCGAGCAATAGAGAGGAAAAAAAAAACTATAGTTTTTAAATTCAAAATGGAGCAAAGATTAATTTTAAATCTTTAACAATTTCAATCGTTAATATAAAATAAATAAATAAACTGAATTTTTTAATAAATATATATTTTATGAAATAATTTTTTCTAATTTTAATTATAAGTAAACAATGTTGCTAAACAGTATACAATTCTTTAAATACAAAAACTGTGCAATAAAGTTTCAAAATTAACAATACAATTTACATTAAATGTATTCAAAGTTTTTAAAAAAATTGACTTTAAAAAAATTATTTTTAGAATAAATCAATTATTCAAATTAAAATTTTGAATGAACCGAGGACGGCAGAAGAAAATTTGTTGAGGATTTGAGATCCTAACATATTGAACTTTGTTATAATTTTTAGCTTTGATTTCGAATTAACCAAAATTAATTCGAATAACGTTGATATTTTAACTTTATGTTATTAGAAAATTTAAAGAATCGGATAAAAGAATTCCTATAATAAACAACCCTTTTAATTAATAAAGTTCCATTTTTGTATTTGCAAATAAATTATAAACTTTAAAAAATAAGATAAAATTACATAAGGTATCCGAGAATTCTTGTACACATTATAAATTTATGTTAAAGAATAATAGCATTTATGAAATTTTATTTACTTAGTTTTATCATATAATTTTTCAAAATTAAGTTCTTAACATTTTTTTTTTCCATCTGGGATTAAAATCTAAATCCGGGATTGTTAGTAGCAGATGCGTTGCAGTAATGTTCAGGATTTAAAACAGTGTATAACACCTGTTATTCATTTTATAATTCCTCAAGTGTTTATAAATGGATAGTGAGAAACTGAGTGCAAATACATTTGTCCTCATTTAAATTTTTTAAAAATACATCCAACATAATTTTCGAAAGTCAATATTAACAACTTATATTATAGCGTTGAAAAATGACACATCCATATGGCTTTTAAAAAATCGAATGTTAGATATAAAAATCTAAAAAAAGTTATTTAAATTGTAGAAATTTTATCAATTAGTAAGCACTCAATTCAAAATATTATTCATGATAAGCGAAAAAAAATAATAAAAATCAAGAAAAGGAACATTTCGATAATGCTCATTTCAGCGTTTTAAACCGAAAGATAAATATCAAATTTAATAATCGTCTGCTACGAACAATATTACAAAATTAAAGACATTTTTAATCAAAACGAGCATGTTTTAACTTGAAAAGTATAAAACAATAACTAAAAATTAATAAAACTTCGAAATGAAACATTTCTCGTTAGAATTTCTTTCAATTCCTTTATTTTTATCGGCAGTAGCAATAACTCTTTTGCAACGAACAGAAAATTAAAGAAACTTCAAGAACAGCGCAAACAGTTTTTGAAAGACAGTCGACGCTATAGTTTGAAAAATTTTCTCAATTAGTTGATGGAAATGAAGTGAAAACTTTTTAACACTTAAAAATGTAAAGGCATCGCAAATTATTAATAATTTGATATTTTATTTCTTCTAGCGTAAAAGGCGATGGCAGAAAATACTAAAAGAAAAAGAAATTCCAAAACAGGGAGAAATGCATAGTATAATGAATAATAATTTGAAACAATTCAATTATACCGAATGCAGTTCTTTTCCTCCACATTTGCTTTTATGCATTACACAATTGTGGAGTTTGTCAATTTTTTTTTTACTGGAATAAATAAATATAAAATAATTTAATATCATTTAACAGCAAAAATGCTTTCATTTCAAAAGAGTAAAATATTTTTAAATTAAGGAACTTAGAAACGAATTGCAGCTTTTATATATATGTTAAATTAAATGCGAAACAATTATTTCAATTGAGTGCAAACAACTAGTAAAAATCTGTTATTTTTTGATAGTTTTATTAATCATCTCATTATCGAGCACAAAACTGGAATCAACTGTTTTTCAAAAATATGTAGATACTTTTTGTGCTTAATACATAAGGCCATTTTGAAGGAATTCAAATTAGTAAATTAAGTGCTAAATGGCTTAAATGTTTCAAACAATAATTTCAGACAGTCAAAATTTTACATTTATTAATGAATCAATCGTATTTTGTGATCAGTCTAGTTTACCGGGATTATTGATTCAGAAAAATTTCATTTTAATCGTTTATACATAAGGTAAATGATGCAATCTATTTTAAAAAGTGTTATAACCCATAGTGTTACTTCAATAATTTACTATCATTTCATCCAAGATTTGAATTTGAATTTTAATGCAGTGAATAAAGTACAAATAATCCTTGTTGAATCGAAGAGTTCTCATAAAAAATATAAAGATGGAAATTAGAATATTTCAGCATCGTGGCTTTTTGTGTACTACAGAATAGATATCATAATTTATGTAATAGCTTAAATGTTTATTCAAAAAAATTACTCCGATAGAATAAAAAAATTAATGTACTATAATAAGAGAACAAAATTCCTATCTAAAGGTGCAATAAAATATTTTTATACATTTAACCATACCATATAAACGATCAACAGCATTCAAAAATAAACGAAATTTTAACTTTAAAAATAAGTACAGTCAAAATTTTTAAAATCGTATTATATTGAAGAATTAAAAAGAAACAAAATTTTTATTAAAGACAAACTTTAAAATGAAGCCTATTCATTATGGAAAAATAAGCCAAATCTTCAAACATTGATAACCAATAATGGAAGGGAAAAGTCAAAATTCAATATATCTAATAAAGATTAAATTAAAAAAAAAGCAAATTTAGATAATAAAACAAAAAAATGAATCCGGGAGTCAGGAGCAGTCAAGTGTATGATGAGAAAGTTCAGCAGGCTTAGTAGCATATAACGTCACTTTATTCTACAAGATAACACAAAACACACAGACAACAAAATGTAGAAGAAGCATACATAAGAAAGAATTATAGTAAATAGCAGCAACTCTGTAGCAAACAACTGTTACAGCATAAACTGCTCAGAGAAAGTTCCGCAGGAGAGAGACTTCACTCAACTATTCACGCCTCTCGAGCATCAGCTTCTCTCCACTGGCAACTCTCCTGAACTGAACTCGACGGCTGACTCAGTGCTGCTCGATTGAATAGTGAATTTTAAAGCAGTTTTATAATTTCCATGACAGAGCATAAAAACTTCCAAGAAGGATCACTATAACTCAAATCTTAATGCATCTAGCAAAAATATTCTTGTTGTTTTTGGAATTTTTGATTTTGCGACAAAAGGCACCAAATTTGCTGCTTAGTCCTGGGGTCACAAACCTAGTCATCCATCAGAACCATCTGTAAAATTCTCTTTCTTAATATAAGACTGATTACACCGGAAAGCAATAAGCACATTTTGATTCTCCTCCACAATTCTATTTGTGTAAATCTCTAACTTTATTAAATCAAAAATTTCAAAAACAGAAATAGCATTTAATTTTCTATATGATTTAAGAACTTTACAACACTTTCTATCCGTACCTCTCACAAATATGCATTTCGCGTTCTTTCTCGTTAATAAAATGCAACCATTAATATAATTATTTATCTTACGCAACGAAATGTTGCAGTAAGTCCCGTTTAGAATGTCTTTAACAAAGCCTTAATTAATCTCCTCCGGTTCCGTTTAGCGGACTTAAATAGACTAATCCACGTCTGAATAAAAGCTTAGATAATGAAAATCAAGCAAAGAAACGCGTGGAGAGGATGCTTAAGACTGTATAAAGTCGCCCGAAAAGCACAAATTGCCTCAGCTTCAGGCAAACAACCCTTTCAGATTTCCAAGCCTTCCCATTTAGGATGCTTCCTTGTTTATTAGATTACTCCATCCCGGTTATTACAAGTAAATTATTACCCTTTGGGATTGGTGTGGTGTAATCTTTCATTTTAAAACGGGACTTATAGGAGCATTAACTGTTGGCTGGATTTAATAGTTTGTTCTCCTCTAATCAAGCGATGTGGACTCTCGTTCAAGACGAGCTCTCTCTCACTCTCTCAGCAAATTTCTTAAATTACTTTTTAGTTTTATGGATAGAAGACCAATTTGGCGAGAACAGTTTCTCCCTTATTACTTTAACTGCAGAAAATAGTTCGAATTATGAATGAAGTATAGCACCGACTTTATTAACGGACGGATCAAAAGTTTGAACATATGAGTTTATAAGATTATGCCATGTAATTAGTTAGCTCTATTAAAAGTTTTTCAAATTTATAGCAAATTTTCTTGATTTGATTTTTTTTCAATTTACGTTTATAAGTATCTATTAAATCGCTATATTAAATCATTTATATCAACAAGAGTTTCATTCTTACATAATTACATCAGACTAGATATTTTAAATTACATTTTGTTAAACAGAAATACAGAGTGCGAAAAAAGAATTTATTTCTTGTATTTAACTAAGAATGTTAACAAAATTAAATCAATTTTTTTTATCAATTTGATATGGAATTACTCTTATTGTATAATCTATATGATTTTCTTAGGTTAATCAGTAATTACCTAGAGAAAGATTCGTGTGCATTTACTGGCAGATATTTTTCGAGGCGAATCGGTGATATTCAAAGTTTATTATATTTATTCAGCCAATTTTAGTGAAAGATAATTTTTTTTGTTTCAAATTGTTTGTCAAGGATATTTTTTCGTCAATACTTTTGATTCCATTTGTCATTTGATTTTGCCAATTTGTCAAGAATAGGACAAATTGAACAATGGCCCTGAATGAAAATTTAGACTAGGTGGCTTTTTTTCCCTCCATTGTACGTTTAATGTTTCAAATAAAAAAAAATTAGCAAAATTTTGAATAATAACATAAAATATAATTATTTACAACATTTTTCTAATTGGTTTATAAATAAGTTATTAGGTCATTTTAGAAATGAAATTTTGGGCCTCCTCTGATGTGGATACACTGGATGTAAATTTATAGCGAAAATTTTTTAAATAAAACTACTATATTATAAATAAGCAATTTTTTAAAAATTTCATTTCTGTTATTATTATTATTTTTATAAAAATGAAATTAGTTTGCTTTAGTTTTATTCTAGAATTCAATATAAAATAAGAAACTGAAAGGTTTATTCAACAAATAAGCAGTAAATAATTCAAAAAGTTATTAAACTACAGATTGCTATGAAATTACAGATTGCAAAAGTCATCCACTTTTAGTCCTGTATCGACAAATTGCATGTAAACAATGTGTTATATATCTCTGCTTTTGTGTAATAAATAAAATATTTAATAATTCTCCGTTTTCATAAAATGTGGATAAGAAATACTATAGCTATTTTGCTAATCCTAGATGGGGGCTTTGAGTATAAAATTTACCACAATTATCAAAAGACAGTAAAGCTAGCTGCGATATGATTAAGTGAAGCTTGTCAATTATTTGTATTAGGATATAGATATATAAAAAAATAGATCCAGAGATTGATAAATAATAACGTTGCCTACAACACAAAAAGAAAGGAGGCTGAGAAGAAATAAAATTATTTATCCCGTGAGAAATTAGCAGTTGCTCCGAGAAATAGATGAATTAAGTCTCGCGTAGAAGCTATTGTTGAGCAATATTGTCACATGTATTATGAGTACAATAAGATAAATGGACATAAGATGAATGATAAATGGATTTTTCGGTGATGTACGATAATAAATGGCTGATATATCTGACGCTTGGAACATAGCTTCAAAGAGATTTTAGCTTTAAGAAAAAGTTAAAACATTTCAGTGACATCTTTTTTTAAAAAAAATTGTAGATTGAACCAAAGAAAGTTCATTGTAAAAAATGAATTTAATTAGGATCTTAGGTTATGTGTATGTGTGTGTTCTGAAATTATTGTACTGTAATAGGATCTATTCTGTGCAGTCCCTTGACTGGGTGATTCTTAAATTAGAAACCATGCCTTTATTAAAAAAAGAGCATAATATAACCAAATACTGCGTCTGAAATCAATAACTTTATCAGAAATATTGGGAAATTTTCATTATATTTTTAAATGACATATTATTTGATTATGAAAATGGATAGCTTATTACTATTCAGCCAGCTATTACAGTTTTTAAAATTTTCGTCTAGGGAAATCAAATTTTTATCTTGCAGAAAAGGATTTGATTTCCCCAGACACAAGCCCGGAATAACTTTTGTCTCCTTCTCCAAGTAATATTAACTTCAACAAAGTTCTTAAACTCCTATTCCCCACCAAACACACCTTTTTTTTTCTTCTCATCATTGTATTGTATACAGTAGTTGTGTTATTTTGTGTATTGCATGCAAACTTAAACTTTTTTTTTCTGTTAATAAATTTTTCCACGAAAATCCATTTAATTAACAGGGGATCCTAGAAATTCCGGGAATATTCTCCATCAAGCTCTTCTCCACGCAGTATTAACTTCATTCAAAATTTTTGAACTCGTATTCCCCAACTAACACTCCTTTTTTTATTATTGTACAGTGTATAGTTGCTGTATTGTTATTTTGTATACTATATGTGAACTTAAACTTTTTTTTCTTTTAATACTTTTTTCACTTACATCCATTTAACTGACACGGAAATCTGGAGATTCCAGTTTCGGGGATATTCTGTGGTGAAAAGAAAGACAGTCAATTCCTTGGTGGGAAACTTAAAATGGAAAACATACTTGAAGCTTTCATTTCATATATCCCTTTTAAAAACACAGTGGAATATGTGTTAATTTGATAAATTGATACATATGAAGAATGGGAAAATTCAGTGAAAAGTAATTCACTAATTTAAGACAATGCGCAAAAGACTATTTGTCTATATTTCATAAGCGATTTCGAATTCCTTTTCAAGAACAAAACTCATTAATAATTTAAGATTTTAATTTTGAAATGAATAAGAAATATTCTGTTCAGAACTCATATTATACTGATATTGGATAAATGCATTAAAAGATACAAAAATATTATATATGCTTTTTCAACCAATAAATTTGTTTGAAAGAAATTAATTTTTAATCATCCAGTCCTGTAATGTCATTTTTTCTAAAATATTATTAATACATAAAATTTTAACATTTTCTTTTACTTTTTGCATATTTTTTTGCTCTCCTAACCCCTTATTCAAAGCGATCCGGATAATTGATATTCATATTTTTCGAATAGTTAAAGTTCTACAGTGCACAATATTTAAAAATGTACTAGAGTTCTTTCTTTTTTAAGTTTCCTCAAATTCCTTTTCCCCTTTTATCCCATTCAGAATTCTGATCATGTAGTTTTCCCTGCATTCCCTTTGCTGAAGCCTCCGATCAAACATTTGTACGGTAATTTCCCCCCACTAGATCTTTCTCTCCCCCCTCCCCCTCGGATGAGGGCGGATCAGGTTATCCAATCAGAGATCACTTCTATTCGTCCTATCGAAACTTCATTCTCTGACTATCAATGGGACGAATTGAGAATAGAGCCAACATAAAAAAAAGAAAGAGAAAAAAGGAAAAGAAAGGCTGGCACTTTTTCCTCCTGTTTTTTTCCTTCTTTTCCCTTCTGAGAAATTGCTGGGTAGGAGAGAAGGCGCTTACCTCATCGTTTTCAAGAAGCGCATTTTTTTATTTATTTTTTCCTTCCTGTCTTTTTCTTTGTAAAATACTATCGTAAAAGACTTTAAGACGTTCGATAAGCATACTCCATTTTTGTCTACAATTGCATTCTACCTCATTTTAGATTATGCTTAGCCTTTTCCTTTAAAAGTACAAAGATGCTGCATTTCAACTATTTTTTTCCCCGATTGCACCCAAATGAGAACCCTGTCAAATTGATGGAATTTTTGATATCAAATGAGTCAGTTTTGATTAGTTAAGCAAGAATATCAATTAAGGTTCACCAAGCATGCTTGTGTTTTACTCAATCGCAGCATATGATAGAAGACATATTAACAGGGAAATGTGTAAAAAAAAAAAAAAAAAAAAAAAAAAAAAGATTCATTGAGTTCAAAATAACCATTTTAATTGTTTGCGATTATCCTTCCGTCTCATACTTTTCTCCCTCTTGTCAAATGCAGTCGCATTTTTGAGGTCGAAGATCAGCAAAATAATTCGTCAGAATCATATCATATCATATCATAAAGAAAACGCGGGTTGAAAATGTTGTAATCTCTTGTGCAGAAATATTTATTGCCTTATTGATAATTTACATATTTCTTATTGCACTGCAGAATGCAAAGAAGTTAATATTAATAATTAAATTTTAATAAATAGATTTCGATTAATTTATTAATCATATCAACGACCCATTTTAAAACAAAATAAAGGCTAGTTTGGAATGGGTTTATTATTTTGAACTATTACCTTATGATGAAAAGGCCGCCTTTGTCGCCAAAACATTCAAGCTTTCACACTATGCAACGACAACACTCGACTTTTTATAGCAGATTTAAGGTGCAATAGATAAATGCTGGCAGAGAATTGTGTGCAAAATCAAAGTCTCAAATTTGCAACGTATTGGATTCGAAATCAAGGCCTAACATCAGATCACAACGGCTCCAACGTCAATTAAAAGCAATAATAAGTTAACCAATCAGATGACATTACAAGCAACGACATCATTTTCTCCTTGCAATGATCGCCAATTCCTTCTTGTTTATTAGTCAGAATGACAGTTTTAAGAGGATATATGGAGAATGAAACAAGCCAATACTGACAGCAGATTTTAGATGAAATCATGGTTTCCTATTGGATTTGAAATCAAGACTTAATATCAAATAACCACGCCTCCACTGTTAATTCTAAACGGCAACAGGTTAAATCATGAGATATAAGTAGGGATAGCATTATCATTTTCTCCTTGTAATGATAGTTAATTCTATCTGTATCCCGATTTAAAGAAGATATATATAGAACTAATCTAGTTGAGATTTAACAATTATTATTCGATATGCTCAGAAATTTATTGAAACAAATAACTTATGGCCTAATGGATTTAGACACATAATCTTTGAGAAACAAGAAAGAAATTAAAAGCTTAGAGCAGGAGTTTATTTATAATTTCAAAAATTACTATATTGCTTGCGTTTTAGCAATATGGTTGATCTGAGATTCAGAACGTTCCAGGTTTGTCACTAGGCTTAACACAAAATATTGTCAGATTCCCAAGAGATTCCTAGATTCCCTAAAAATTGCCGCAAGGAAACAACATACTTCAATATTTATAATATTTCAATTTCAAGTTCTATCTAAGTCTTCGGGAGGCTTAGACCAACGTAAGTTATTATTACGGGTCAGTATCCGTGGAGAAAACCCCAGAGAAAACTATTATGTCCCCCCTATGCAAAAATATGAGGGTTAATCCAAACTTTCCCTTTAAGACTGGTCTGAAAAAGGAATTAGAGTCAACTTTCTAGTGAGATTCATAAAGTGTGTTATTCTTAATGCATGGCATGTTAGCATTATTCTTGTTTTATTGGATAACATGGATTATCTGAAAGAAGCAAAGTATCTTTCATAAATATTTGCAGATTTAAAAATCTTCTTTGATACATATGCCCATATTTTAAATAATGGCTGATCTTCTTACTATTTTCCAACTACCATCATACATTTAAATATTTTCATATCACTGATCCCATATAGAGCACGAAAAATTGAGTCACCTATTTCAACGTATTGTTTATGCAATACAATCAAAATTTATGACGGGAAAATAAAATTATAGAATCCGTCTATTCATTTATTAGTAGATGCTCTGAAAATGTAGAAGCCAAACTGAAAATTTGTCAGCTGTATGAAAGTGATTCTACGCTGTAAGTAAATTTTTGAGAGAAACTGAAAGTCTGTAACATAATGCTTTCTAAATCCATTATCTAAACAAAATAAAATTTTACATGGCGGGTAAATCTTGAGAAATAACCAATTAGCAACGACGGGCAAATCTTGTGGAATAACCAATTAGCAACCCATTTTCTAGGCAGACGCATGTAATTTAATCTATTAGAATTTCCTCTCTTATAATGTGCCAAGATTCGTAAATAGAAATTCTAAGATTCTGACATAGTATCTGCGAGAATTCTAATAACATTATTTAGCGTTCTCATCTAACTGTTGCCCTCGCCTGTGTTAGGAAAATTAGCATAAAATCAATTCGGTAATTCTACTGTAAATTAAAATGTTAAAGGCTTTAAAACTAATAAATGATCTTTAGTCATAAAATTAGAAAAGTTAATACTTTTACTCTAATTCATTGAAACAATACACAATTCTGATATTTCAACAAATTATACATGTGTTACTGAGAAAGCAAATGAAGTTGATAATTTAAGTTGTAATCGCAATAACGCATGCTAATTAGTTCGAATCATACATTTCTGTAAGACACAGGAGCACTATTGTTAGGTAAGACAACAATATATACATTTCTTTGCAAATTGCAGTAATGCTTAAAAAATATGATATTTCATCCAAGTTCACATAAGACAGATGCAACAAACCCAACTCAGATGTGTTTATTACTTAACCGAAAATAACTCCGATCTTGTACTACTTTGCTCAGTAAATCGGAATGACTGACTGTCACGAAAAGTGGCATGGGTTCAGAGATCAATTACAAAATAACCATAAAAGGTCTATACAATAACCCCTTCAGTAGCAAAAGGATCTGCCACTGGGTTTAAGTCAAGATGATTACAACCATTGATACGGTCTCTGGCGAAGCAGGAATTTGTTAGTTAACCACCGACTTCCCATCTCCATACTTGTTTTGCCCTGTCCTCCAAAGGGACAATTGACTCGGAATTATTCCCTGATCTCTCATCCATACATGCAATTGTAATGTTTAGATTTTTATGTTTTTTTTTTTTTTTTTTTTACAATTTTAAAGGATTTTATTATCGACAAAAAAAATTCAAGGATTATATTATTGTGAAACAAATTGTAACCATTTTTTTATCATTACGAAATTTGCTTTCTAAATATTTTAAGGCTATGTAACTTTTTAAAATGTCTAAAAAGCAATTTTGTATCCATTTATTTTAGATATTCAATAACAATTTCATAAACATTCTGTAATGAAAGATAAACTCAAAACCATGACACGACATAAGTGGATTCCTTCATTAAAAAAAGTATTTTGAAAAACTTGGGAAACGAAAGCAAGTAAGCACATTTTTATCATCAACATACTTCCTACCTTGCAACTATCTCCAGCATTTGGCATTATTGTGAGAGAAAAAAATATTTTTATTCTACTTAGGGCGTTCCAAACATCACCTGCAATCTAATTATACATGCAGCTCCAATGAGGATGAGGAGCAATTATTGCTTACAGATGCCTAAGGGCGAAGAGCTGTCCAATAAGATTTCGCAACAAATTTCAGCAGAGTTGGATTTCCAGCATATATTTTTGCTTCGTGCTTGACTAGCATTAATTAGAGTTCATTAGAATGAACAGGAAAGAACGAGGGGAAAAAAGTTGAAGGAAACTGTAAGTGAAACTTCTAGAAATCAGCAGAGAGTAAAACTTTGCTTGTTTGTTAGAACTAAAATTTGGGAGTGAAAAACACCAGATTTGTATTATTAATTAGGTAAATAAATAATTCTGTTTTGTTGATTTCAGTCGATAAAAGCAGAAACGGAAGAATACTAAGTGATTGGGACATATTTAATGAAAAACAACATAAAAGCAATGAAAGAAAGTTATGTCCTATAGTTTTGATTACATGTTATTCAGAGAAATTTTCCTTTAAGATAATGGTAAAGACATCAATTGTTTTTTTTTCATTATTAATACTGCTTTTTCATAATTGGTTTGCTTAAAATAAACTAAACAGCTCGAATTGTTCAAAATTACAACGACTGCTGCAAATATTTTTTGAAACTACTGTATTTAATCCTTGTATTGGAACAATTTATTATTAATATTTTAAATAATTTTTTAGGAAGAAATAATATTTTTCTATGGCTTGCCTACAATAAAATTATATAAACATTCAGAAAGTAATATAGAAAATTGTATTACTTTTTGAATAAGAATACGATTAAATTTAAGTGTAAATTCAATTCCAAGTTTAAGTTAAGTTTAATACTGCGCAGTTTTTTTCTATAGTTAATTCATCTTGCTTGTTTATAAAAATCGTAAATATACGTTTAAAAATTAATCTGTCAATCCTGGAAAATGATAATTCCGAAGTGAATTTGGTCCAAGTAAGTAATTTTATAAATTTAAATCCGGATGGCAAACATTAAAAAAATATAACATATTTTTAGGTTGATACTTTAAAACTTGTCAAAAGCATTTGAAACGTTATAAAAGACTGATAAAATAAGTTTTTATCTATGCCGAAATAAAAATCCAGCCACTTCAAAATTAGTTTTCTGTCTAGTATGTTTATGAATCTCAAACGTAGCATCTGCCAAATTCAAATCATCTGTCTCGTACAATCATGGGAAATGCTAATGCAGTTCCGGTTTAAAGAAAAACAATGAATACAATAAAACTAATCTGAAAAATAAAGTTCGTCTAACTGGCCACAGATATTATGTAATAAATTTAAATATTATGAAACCCATTGTACTCACTTTTCAATTATTCAATTAGTTCAAAATTTCAAGAATAATTCTTACCTGAAAGAAAAAAGAAACAGAATTAAGCAAACACAAAAAAATTTGCACTATTATATTACGAATTATAAATTCGGAATAACAAACACTTTATTTTTTTCTTTTATATTTCACTGCATCGTTCATTAAAAGTTTTCTCGTTTACTTTGATTAAATATGTCACGTACTAAAATATTGATAAAGAAGAATCCTCATGCCATGACTATATGCAATCAATAAATTAATCCGACAATTTTTATACAATAATATGAGCAATTGGCAAAACAAAATAACAATTTTCCCAATCTAGTCATTGGTTCAAATGTGGATATTTTCATTTAACACTAGCAACCTTCGGGGACCAGCTGGTACCTCAGAATTAATGCTCTTTAAAATTTTCAATTAAATACTTTATAAATTTGATACCTTAATAGTTTCTTTATCAAAATATTTTCAAATTAAATTTCAAATTGTGATAATTATTCCTTATAGTTATGATAAAGATTGATATCTATACAGAATGACCCAGAAGAATCATGAATTACCCTATATAATATAACACTAAATATTTCATCGATTGGACTCTTGGATGCATGACAAAGATCTTTGACAAACTCATCTCTTTCGTCCTAAGGTGTTCGCTCATAGATTCCAGAAGGCAGCTAATTTTCCGCGACAGCGGAAGGAAGATGATGATGAAGGGGTGGATGAAAATCCAGACCCATCCGTCAGGTTGATCCCGCCACACATCATAATATCCCTAAGGATTAACTTCTGGAAGGACAAGTCGATCGTCTCGCCTCTAACAAGAGAAACGCCCATCAATCACGCAGGAGGAGGGATTGGCTTTTTTTGTGTGCAAGGACAAAAATGATAACTTTACCCCATAAGATCAAGTGTTGTTGTTGGCCGAAAGTATTAGCAACCATCCTTAAAGCAAAAGAGCAGAATACAAATGAAAAATTCTGGAAGTCTACAAAATGGCGTTTTTTCTAACAGACAACTAAACTTTGAAAGATCATGTGGGATTGTTTTGATACTTTAAGATGCTGGAAAAGCGCCAAGGATTATTGGATTCTTTTTAAAAAATTAAATTATCGGAATATTTAATGAAAAATCCGTAAGCGAATTAATTTAAAATTGTCCAAAGGGAGATTTATATTGATTCTATAGGATGTTTTTATAATTAAAAGAACGAGAAAAATTTAGATTACATTTTCCTGGGAAAAGTCTCAGAAGGCGGTATGAAAACAATCTTAAGATATTATACCTTAAATGGGTTAGATAGAAAATCAAGATAATTTCGTATGTTAGACATTTTCAAAGAATATGTATTCAAGAATTTTGTCAAAAGGTTTCAAAATATTTTGAAACAAAAGCAAACAATCTCATATCAATCGCATAATGTATAGGTCAGCCCTTTAAGACAAGACAAATATATGAAGACTCCAACCTATGACCGTTTTAAAATCGTAAACTATTTCTCAAAATAAATATATAAAAATTATGCATATCAAAAATGATACAGTGGTCTTTGCAACATTTTATAAAGGGTACCAAGCAATAAAAAATAGCTTTGCGAAATAATCAGTTAATATATTTCAATATCAAAATAATTAATAATTTTTATAAGTTTCTACTTTAACGATGCATGGTGATGTGAAATATAAAACGAAACCCTATTTTCTGCAACAAGCTAGTTATTCTCAGTTTCCGATACAAAAAGCCATAAATATTCACTATTGATTATTTTAAAAGAGATTATAGTCATGAAAATTAAATTATCATCTTTAGCAGAATTGGATAACTAAATTCATAGTTGATGCTATTGCTCTTCATACAGTTAAAAAAAATTGCTCCATATTTATAAGAGCCTTTATTTAACCTGGATTGTTTCATTTTTGTGAAAATTTAATTCCTTTGACAACTTTTTCCTGATGTGACAAGAGACAATCTTAATATTTTCTGAACTAAATTGAAAGTTGATTGATACAATTAAATTTTGATTCTGTGACTATGGCGCCATCTTGTTTAGGATTTGGATGAAATTAATTCGAAAATTCCATAATATTACAGAATAAATAAAAAATATAAAAACATAGAATGCAATTAAATAAAAGAAATTTAAATTTTTAATAAACTAATTAAAAAGCGTATTCCAATAATATTTTTATTCATTTTCTCATCAATTCTTTCCCCATTCTTTTAAAACTTCTGGAAAACGAAAGATTTTAATTTAATTCATTTAATAAATCTCTTTTCAGACGCGAAGGATTTATAAGAATCTTTGAAGAATGCGACAGAAAATCATTGTTCCGCTTTCATCGCATGCGGGCCATCTTTCATAATAATTTCAACCAGTCAGGTGTATTATCCTTCTATATAATCAATGACTTTCCATTTTCAGGTTTTCATTTTCGTTTCCAGAGAAGCGGAAATTGCAACCATTCAGACTGAAAAGTTCGTTTTCGAACCTGGTTGCGAGGAAGTTATTTTCGAGGCATTTTGCCACCTCGACAGCAAACGGAAATAACGGGAATTTCTCCAGGATCCAATTGAAGATAAGAATTTCCATTTCCATCAACCAATTTTTTAAATATTTGAGTTACGGTGTCTAGCTTCTTTTCTGTTTTCCCGCTTTTAAAATTTTATTTGTTTTTATCTGACGCTAAATATCAAAGATTGACTTAACAATAAAAAAAACTGGCAAATAGATATTTTAGTATCGCGATATGTAATAATAATACAATTTCTTCAATCAATTTAAGCTAAGACATATATATTTTTCTTAAACACTGAGATAATCCAGAGGCTAGAATTTGATTTTAAATTTCTATTTTTAATTTTTACATGATTAGCTATTGAAATAGAAACTGAGACTAACTCCGTAATATGAAGCTATGTATGGATAAGAAAAGAGTTGCCTATATTAGGGAAAACACTCTATAAAATTTTGCTTTTTTTGAAAATTTTCATTTAATTGAAATTTTATCATATTAGTAGAGAGGAAATTTTATAATCCATTTTATACTTACTGTATCATTTACCAGAATGCTAAAATTATGGATTTTAGTGTCAATAAAACATTTAAATATATTCCGAATTCCGATATCAATTAATTTATTAATTTTAATTTCATATTAGATGCATCCTTTGAAAAAAATTTATAAAAAAAAATTGCTTAAAACATGACGAATTAGAAAATATATAAAAGACTAAAATTTCGAAATTAAGTTTTTTATACAAGAATTTGAATGTCAAAAAATCGTAAAAGCGTAAGGCATTGTAATTACAAGAAATAAACCATAAAAATTATCATTGAAATGAAAGTATATATTCATTCATAGATATTCATATTAAAATTATTAGAAACATGAAAAAAATTTCAATTAGAGTATTTCTAGCAACACCTTACATTCTTATAATTTTAATTATATCCTCAATATTTTTGATAAATTATTTGCCGGGTTAACTTTCTTTCTTTCTTTAGCACTTTGTTATGATATAAAACTTGTTAATTTTGAACCGTATGTAAAACATTAATCAAAATCGTATTATCAGCAAAGAGAGTGAGTGACTTTCCTCTCTCAAATTCAAAGCTTACATTTTCGTTAGAAAATTCTTGTCACAAAGTCAGATTTAATGTCTAGGCCTACAGTGTGTTCGTAAAGTTATAGTGGTATTTCTAATTTTTATAGTTCCCAAACAAACAATCAAAAATATGCTTATGATAGAGAAGAGGTATCTCTTTGACGTGTCATCCATCTCAATTGAAGTAAAAATAGTGGTGGAGTTAAATTTTCATTTCCCTATAACTTCTTTACGATTGAAAATAGAAATATAATTAAAGCTAAACGAATTACATTCTGATCACAACGAGGAATTT
Organism: Argiope aurantia; assembly: GCA_026543865.1. Classification (NCBI taxonomy): domain Eukaryota; kingdom Metazoa; phylum Arthropoda; class Arachnida; order Araneae; family Araneidae; genus Argiope; species Argiope aurantia. The sequence goes on along the minus strand of JAPMOR010096895.1, from coordinate 237,262 downwards.
TTTGGGCTTGAAATTGTTTCGAAAACTTTAAAAACGTTAAAATTTGTTGTCTCCAAATTGATTTCCCATTATGATGCATAACTTACGATGCTTTTTAATTTAAATTTCTGGTGCTTGTTACAAAGTTTTCGCCAGTTGCAAAACATTAAAGAACATCTCAAGGAGTTTGAGCAATATAGCGGACATTTTGTGATCCAAGCATAAATGTCAAGAGACGTGACATTGCTAAATAACTTAATTGTCCAATTATGTTTGCAATTCCAATTATCTTGCAATTCCTTCTCCTTGGGCAAATAGTGGAGAAAGAAACTTTTATGGAAGGAATTTTTATGTGGAGAAAGGAATTTCATAAAACAGCTGAAAAACATTCATGAAGCAATTGCGTCAGGGATTCATATATTTTGGAAACTAATGTCCAGATGTTTCGCTACACTCTGTAAACTATGGGTGAATTATGAAAGTTGGGTACGGCAGTTTAAGCGATAAATAACTTATAAATAAACTACAGAATCTCTAAAAGCACTATCCCAATTATGACCATATGAAGTAGTTCTAATCATTCCTCAGTCATTTGACTCCAAACCCTTTGGAATGTTCTTTCATTCAATAAAATTATAATAGTCGCATTTTTTTTAATTTGAAATATACATAAAATTATTATATATCCGTTGATATATAATAATTTTATGTATATATCCGTTGATGATTATATATCCGTTGTGCGCAGAATCTTTGGTGAAATTGGAATTTGAACATTCCGGCCTCCAATGGTTTAGTTTGATTTGGTTTGATAGAGTTTACTGGCGCAAGAATAATTCATGATTAAACTGCGCCAAACATATGGTGAGAATCCATCTTATTTCAAAAGTTTGTTTCTAAATTGAGTCGTTTGCCAGGACATGTCCACCTGTATAAACTGCTAAAAGTAGTTGAAAGGTAAAATATAATCTAAAAGTTATTTACAAATCAGATCAAAAAATAAAAGTCAATCATTTTTTAAAAAAAGTAAAAAGATTGGATTGGGAATTTTATGAAGAATGTCTCTTAATTTGATGTGAGGAGAATGAAAGCGGCAGGTTTATTGATCATTAAACTAAATTTCTCCAATGGAAACTTGGATCTAGAACTGTACACTTTCCCAAAAATGTTGCAATATCTTAAGACTGCCAGGTAACAGTCCCCAGTGCAAATTCAAGAACCCATTCCTCCGATGTCTTGCCCATGCGCGCTAGAACATTTTACAGCCGCAGATGTCAAACTAGCATGGTATATGGAAATTTGTAATAGGGGATGCTCAGATATCATCCTCGCCATCTAAATTCGGTTCCAAAATACCAGTCCAGGTCCTTCCTCAAAGCCAATATGTTCCAATCTTCAGTAAAAATACGAGGTCGGCCCTAGAGGTCTCTTATAGTTTCAAAACAGAACTTTATTCTCAATCAGCTAAATTGCAGAAAGTTTAATTAAAAATGTCACAGTGGAAAACTACAATATGCGAAAAGTCGAATCAGAAGCGTTTATTTAATTATTTCAGCAATCGAGAAACTAAGACATCACCCTCAGAATTCCGTCTTCCTTGTAAATTAATTTCTTGATGCTGCATTTAAAAAATGCAAATACAAATATTGCATGTTGATTTAATTACGAAAGAACGGTAAATAATGAATACTATCGCTAGCTACGCTTAACTTTCAACCTTACTCAAACCTCGATAACTTCCCTTAAGAAATTAAGAACATTTTCAGTATTGACAACACTTTTCTAATAAGATGGTATAACGGATGAATAACAATGGATGCAATAACCCGGCGGCGTATTTGAAAACGCTCATGTAGGCAAGAACGCCGGCAAACAGATAAACGACTTTCACGAAATGCAAATAGCAAAGCTAAGGCAAGAAAAACTGAAATATTCAATGGTAAGTGAAGTGAACGCAAGGGCGGCGCAAAGCGGTTGGAAGCTCCGCTCCCAATCAGAGAAATCAGTAGGAAAAGCCCCGCGGAAGCAGAGGAGGAATGAAAATATTTGGGAAATGCCGCATCCAATATTTACAGAAGTAAACTCGATACGAACTGTAAAAGAAAGTAAATGCTGGAAAACTGCGCAAGTTCAAACTCAGTTAAACAGATTTAACTATAATACACGGGTTATCTATTTTTGCTTGATAATTGTATTGAATAATTTTATTTAGAAAATTGCAGAAACTAGGAAAGGTCTTAAACCAAAAACGGATTTAATTTCTTTGCAATTCATTTAACATGGCCCTTCACACTTTTGATAAATATATCTGGGTAACCTTTGATTTTTTTTATTTCCATAAGGACATACACGCAACTTAAATCATTTACAACTTACAGAATAAGATTTAGAAACTTATTTCAGCTGTGCTTTTTTTAATTAAGAAATATTTTTAATAATTGTAAGGCATGAACTTTATTTTTAGTTATACTGAAATTTCAGTGAAATTTCAGTATAACTAAACTGAATTTTCATTAATTAAGAAATTTTTTTAATAATTATAAGGCATGAACTTTATTTTTAGTTATACTGAAATTTCAGTATAACTAAACTGAAATTTCAGTGAAATTTCAGTATTACTTAAAAAAAATCCATTCAGTATAGCTGTACTTATCAGAAAAATGAAAACAATGTTTCATCACATGAACTGATTTGTTGGTAAAATTAGTGTGGCGACAATTTTGGTTCCCAGATTCTATCATCATGGATTCAACAGCCTATTGCATTGAAGACAATTTATGGATTGTTTATTTGATACAAGCAAATTTTGTATATCTGGGGTAAGTTTTCTTTCAACTCTAGAGGCAAATTATTTCAATTTTAGAAATGTAACATCAATCTATTTATGCCACTTGCTTTGCGATATCTTTTCATACAGCATTTAATTTAGAAGGGCAAAGTGCCTTTTGATTTTTATTCACTCCACAGTGATCGAAAATTCTAAATTCAAAGCATGAAATTTTGAAAGCAGAATATGGGTTCAATTTTTATTTCTCGTCTTCTGTCTATAACTCATAGTTAAAAGTTTTGTTTTGAAATAATACCTAATGCATCATCTATCCATTCATCTACTAAAATATAAGGAGGTCATAAAATAAATTTTTAGATATACCAGCTGTATACGACTTGCCAATAAAAAAATGTGAATAAAATTGGAGGTATGGGTATTTTTGAATACGCAATTGAGACACATCAAGACATATTGCATATGAAAAGCAAAGAAGCAAGGACATAATCTGCTGAACCGTTTAACTGATATCCTTTTTCAAGATGATATAGTTTGCAAATTTTCAGATGTTCCATTACTGCCCACCAACTCCTTCATGCAAAGTATCAACCTTTGACACTTAGGCGCATAGAGCTTTTGTGAAACTGGTAATAATATTTTCCTTCAATATGCTTCCGTTTTCTTGTTCTCAATGGTTGTGTCCAGATTTTGCAATATCTATTTCTTTTACCCATGTTTTCCGTGCTACCTTCGCTGTTGCAATTCAAGGTTTTTTCCACACTCTAATTCGTAATACACACAAATGTTGATGTTGCTGCTTGAACGTTTTGAAATTTTATCCGAATAATTGTTAAACTGCACATATTAAAATGATTATAACCTGATTTTCACGAGTATTCATTGATCGTAGCGAAACTCGTGTACTGGCAAAATTATTATGTGAGAACTTGAAGTTCGTTTTTATAACCACGAAGGGGATTTAATAAGAATTGAAACTTATAAGAATACAACTGATGAAGGTTGACAGTCACTTTTTCTCCTCTAATTTCTAAGCTAATGCTATCTAAAAACTTTTTCTACAAAATTGTTAGCGCCATTCTTAGACAATAAATTACTTAACTTGAATTAACTTTCTTTCTTGTATCATAAAAGAGTTATGAGAAAATAAATATTTCTTTCAGTCTTCCACCTCTTACAGTAATTGGATGACCCATCTACGAACTTGGGTGAAATTTTACTCTCTCTCTCTCTCTCTCTCTCTCTCTCTCT
>JAPMOR010096895.1:200213-233237 GCA_026543865.1 Argiope aurantia | reverse complement strand
TTCGTGAAAAAGAAAGTGCTATGCATAGAAGCTACCAAATCAATATTGTTATTGAAAAATTAAATAATTTATGTGAATCGAAATAATGTTACATAATAAGAAGAGTACATATAAAATTGCATGACTAATTGATTATATTTATTGATTGATTGATTAATTGACATATGATTTATTAATTGATGGAATGGGATTTTTGGCAACAAAGGTCGTTATTCCCTAATGCCAAAAACGTTCATTCAGTAGATGTTAGAAAACTTCACAGATTGGAGAAGAATCCAAAGATACGGCTTATTAGAAACAGCTTTTTGAATAAACGTTTGGAATGAAAACCAAGAATGAAGATCAATATTAAGTTTTTCAAAAAGATTTGACCTGGAAGTTGCGTATTTGGAATAAAACAAGATGATATGTTCAATGTTGTTTTCAAGATTACAAACTTTGACATTGATGTTAATTGTGTAGACCAAATCTATTCAACAGAGCTGGAGTTATAGTCATCCGGTTAAAAGACGTGTAGTTATGATCTCTTCTATTTTTGAGTCATGAATAAATAGAAAACATGGTGAGAACATCAACAATAGATTCTTGAATATTTGCTATTTTTAAAAATGTGATTCGTTTTCTGTAGTCAGGTTTCCTGATAATGAGAGATTAAATATTCTGAAGCAATCCACTCCAGCAACGGGTGATACTTCCAGACCATTTTTGGTGTACGTCCGCCTTTTCATTGCAATATATCTGTGAATATCCTGGAGACCACACCAAGCATATTTTCTGATTTAATTTTTCCCGTGCTTGAATTTTGCCAGCTAATCTGTGAATGACTTTTGGTGATTTGATTGTAAGGCAATTTAAAGCTTGAAGGGCCGAAAATTTGTCTGTCAACAACAGCAGATTTTTGTCTGTAACTTAAAGTTCATTCAGAGCTTGATATCAGATTGCATTTATGTTAGAAAGAACGATACAAGCTTTAGTAAAAGGAAATAAAGCGACTATTTTATATGAGAACTCCCTGCCTGTATTAATTTAACCTGCGTGACATGAATTTTCTCACGCGGTCAGAGACATGGAGTAAAAATGACTCCATTCTTATTTTGTCTTTTTTGTATTTTGTAAACAGTATTGAAATTTATTTTGGAAACACAATACATTCTGTAAATCATGAAATTATCATAAATATTAAAACTGTTATGAAATTAAATGTAGCACTGTATTTTGTAAATGTAAACTTACTGCGTAATTTGCAGTAATCGCAGCTTTGCAGCAAACAGTTTAAAGAATATAATTAAAAAAAAAGCTGCCTCATTTGATATATTAGTAAAACAGAATATAGAATAATTTTTCATCAGGTTTAATCATTTTCCGACTACGAAGCAACATTAGGACTATTATGGAAGATGATATACCGGGAATTCTACTGATAAGTTGATTGAAATATCAAAAAAGCAGGAAACATTGTTTAAATGGCTGTGAAATTTATTGATCTATTCGGCAAACAAAGCGCGTTAGACATCAAAAGTAAAAATGTAGTTGACAAAATAAATAAATAAATACCATAGACATCTAGCAAGAAAAATGTTAAATTAAACACAGACTTCTTTCCTGATTCTTTTACTGCATCATTACCAGCAAGTTGCCAGCTCGATAGAATAAACAATCATTGTCAATTAGATCTCAAATTTACTAAAACAGACCATATATACTACAACCATTCAGCAAGAAAAATGTTAAATCAAACATAGACTTCTTTCATGATTCTCTTACCCTATCCTTACGCCATCATTAACAGCAGGCTGAGTGGAATTAACCATTATCAATTAAGTATCGGAACTCATTAACCAAAACTGATCATGGCCAAATAAATTTCTAAGGAACACATCAAAATCAAATAAAAGTGGAACGTGACCCATTCCAAAAGAAGGGAAAAGGCCCATTGCTGCAAGGATTCGATCTGAAAACGTCCTGTAGCGCGATGAGCAAAATTAGAGGTAGAAAAACTTATTTATAGCAGCGAAGTCGTCCCCAATGAAGCTGTCACGTACACCCACCCTCAGCGGAAAAGACCAACGTGCTGATTGTGTTTAACCGTCATTTACAGCTAACGCAGCATAAAATGTTACGGAGGAAGCCTTTTCCAGAGTTTTGCCTTGCGTGCAAAATAAACTTTAAAAGACATTCGGGGATCCACGAAGATAATGGCCATCAGGAGAGGAAAAGCTGCAAACGGCACGCATGTTTAGAAAACTAACTTGATCGAAACCGCTTGTTCTGCTATTTAGAAAATTTTATTCTACATACCATCTTTATTTTTTTTACTTGAAATCATAGGATATTTGAAGCATGGATAAATCTATATAAATTATATTTTAGAAAATAATAACTATAATAATGAGAATAAATTTATTCAAAAAAGCATTTTTTTTCTTCGTATAAGTCCATTACAAATTACTGCGCGTGTAAATTAAAAAGTTCATTTGCTATGAAATAAAAGGGGAAGTGGAAATCCTACTTCGGAATAAGCGATTAGCAAAAGTACGAGACTGAATGGTTTTGATGGAGGAATTTGAATTTCCTTGTATTAAAAACAGATTAAGTATCAAATTAAATTCAAAAAGTATTAAAAATAAAGAAAAGATATACGGAATTTATATTAATATCAATAAAAAAAGGATTGTTTTGAGTTTTAAAATAACGCAAAACCCCTTTTTAGGAGATAATAGTGTGTATGTAAGTAAGCGTTGTTTGTATACGTACTAGTGTAAGTGTTGGGCATGTCTTAGCACAGCCCCTTACTAAATATTCTCAATGCCATGCCATTATACTAATCACCAGTTTTCCCTAATCATCTGTTTTGTCTAAATAATATCATTGCCATGTCTTTACTCTAATCACCTGCTATGTCCGAAGGTTAAGAACCTTGAGTTCAAGAACTCAGTGATACTTCCCTCAAATCGGAAAATCGTGTGTGTGTGTGTGTAAATATAAAACTTGTATTGATAAAGCAGTCGTTGAGGATTTTTTGAACGCTTTTCATTCCTTAGAATTTCATTCATGTATATCGTCCGCTTTTTTACTTTCCCCAAGATTTATCTGTCCAAGCCATGACGAGAAGTAAGAAGTAAGAATGAGAGAGAGAGAGAGACCATGAGAAAGAGCTTCAAACGTATTAAGTTTTAAAAGGTATTTGCAAATCTCAGCGTTTAAAAATATTAAAATCATCAAATCTCCGCAATTGCTAAGTTAAAATTACTGTGAAGATTCAGTTCGAGTGATTAGGAAATTAATTGAAGAGCATAGGTAAATTGAAATTTTTATGGACGTGTATAATTTTTATGGACGTGTGTGTGTGTGTGCGTGCGTGCGCGCGCGTGTAAACATATTTTAGTAGTTGTGTGAACGGATGGAAACATTCGAACTTTTAAAACTTCAATTTATTTCATCAAGGGAGGCATAATTTTTACACAAAGAATGAGCAGTAAGAAATTTGTTAGTCTACATTACGAAACAAGAGCAGAAAAGACCAAAACTTTTCTCTTCAGTGATTTTACTATGAGATTTTGATAAGGATTCCTTGACACGTATCGATTTAGGAAAGGGAAAGTTAGGCATCTTCAAAAGATTGTTGAAAACATGAAATATTTTTATTTGTTCGTTCTAAGCATGACAATCTGCTGAATTCAGAAATTTTACAGAGCGCGTATTGAATGAATTAAATAAAAAATGGAACTGAATAAAGAAATAAGAAAACATTTTAGAATGACATTAATATGGGCCAATTAAGATAAAAATTAGGAAATTAATCAAGATTTAAATAAGATTAAGAGATATCATTAAACACAAACACACAAATATATGTATTTCGAAAAATTTTCAGAACAATTCTTATGGTTCTATGGGAAATTATTTTATATCTTTTCAGTCCATTTTAAAATTATAATATATTAAAAAAGTTTTATTCCCATGATTATTTAAATTACGTCTAATATTCAGAACATTGCAGCTATTAAAAAGAGAAAAAAAGGCGGACAAAAAATCTGATCTTATAGATTCATTACAATTTTTCCTTTCCTGTCGCGAAAGTCGTAATGGTCCGCTTCCTGTGCGCAGATAAAACGAACATGTCCGTTACTTACTAAGTGCACATACAAAAGGGAGATCTTGGGTAAAAAAAAAGTGCCGACTGCGCTAAACGAGCCCATTTTCTCTAGGAAAACGGGAGATAAAACAGGAGTCCGTGGGGCTTAAGTGCCGTGAAGCTCTTCTCTCTGTTGGGGAGGAGTTCAATATTTAAAAGTTCCGGAAAAGTTTCGGGACCGTTAAAGGCAAATCCCAGCGGAATTCTGGGACTCGAAACTGGCTTTAAGTTTCGCACTTGAAAGTCGTTACGTCTGGTAGAAGGTACATTAGGGTGGTGATTGTAATGGAAGCGATTCTAGAAATTTTAAAAAAGCATGGGCGAGAGAGTGAGACATTCAAACTAAAACGCTTTATCAGTTCATACGGATATCCAAAGGGGCACATGGTGTGGTTTTAAAGCCGATATACAGCACGCAAGGTACTGAAACGACTTGTGGATTATAATATGTAATCTTAAATAAAATGTGTCCTGACTGCGGTTTGAAAGTTTGTGTCTATCTGTGGTTTGATATCAATCTTATGTTCTGCAGTCAGGCTACCCCTCTGATTGCTTCACTACAGAATATAGGGTTAAGATTTGTAGTCAGACAATTGCACCTATTGATTTTATTTTATTTTGATTTTCATATTAAAATCATTTGCCAAAACTCAATAAAGTAGTAGACTTTAGTAGCGAAGATTAAATTTCAGTTTCAACTTTTTGCTATAAATAATGAAAACCATAGCGTAATTCAAAATAAATATAGCGATTACAAACGGCTATAACTATTTAATGAAAAATAATTTATTAGGTAAGATTAACACATAATGTAGATGGAACTTCAAACTTTCCAATGTCCAAAACAATTGAAGAACTCAAAGTACGCATTTATAATGCATTTGCGTTGGTGACTGTAGACATGCTTCAGAATATATGATATTAAATGGACAACCCCCTAGATATTGTCTGTGTGACCAAGAGAAATGACATAGAACATCTATGACGTATGTATACAAAATTTTGAAGTTCCGTCTACATTATGTGTTAATTTTATCGATAAATTCTTTTTCATTAAATAATTATAGCCGTTTGTAATCGCTATATTCATTTTGAATTACCCTATATTATTGCAATCTCTCAAAAAAATCACATCCAAAGACATATCGCTTTAAATTTAACGTTTGTATATTTAAATCTATATAATGATTAATATAAAACACATTTAACGTGATCTGCTAATGCCCTTGAGAAATTGTGAGCTTAGATCCTATATCCTTAAATTGATCCTTGAGAAACTGTCTGAATTTGAAAGAAATAATTCTAGCTTATAATAAATTTAGAGGAGGAAGGATTGATTTACTTACAGTCATTGTCTTACAGATATACTTTAGAACAGTCTTAGAACTTAAATTAAAACCTAAAATCTTTAGAAATAAATACTGAAATATTGTTACTGTTTGGATACTAAGTGAAAGAAGCAAAGAATAAATAGAACACAAGGAAGGGGTATTAATTTGAAAAAGAAAAAAATACACTGAAATGAGGAAACTCATACTATTTTATTTGGGGGGGGGGGAATATTGAAAAAAATTAATACTTGAGTATGGCAAATAAATAAAAGAAAGTCTCTTTTGAAAAATTGTTTCAAGGATCCATATTATTTATTGCCGGCGTCCTGGCACAGAGGTAGCGCGTTTTCAACGTGATCTGGGCGCCATGGGTTCGAGACCCGGTTCGGACATGGTTGTTCTTCACCTGTCCTATTTGTGAGATGTGTGAATATGCCCCCCCCCCCCCTGTAAAAAGCGGAGGTGCAAGCGAATGTGATGCATGAGTAACTAAGACGTACTCTTGGACCTAGTTAGCGCTACTAAAAAACAAAAAACAAGAGACGCACCCTCGGCTTGAAATCGCTGATTTCATCAGCGAGCTTGTCCATGGCAAGTGCCATTAGAAAGAACCACAACAACATATTATTTATGATATATCAAGATAATATCCATATGAGATATTATAAATATGATATATCAAGTAACCGAATAATTTAACTAGGCTATTAGTAATAATAGCTTCTGAAAACAAATGAAGGCTATCAGAAACAAGCAGTTCATGTAACTCTTCCATTTTGAAGTTACAATATGTTTTGGATCAAACCTTTAATTTCGAATTGCTGTCAGAATACGAGGAAGATATTGGACGACATCATATTTGCACAAATCATTAAAAAGAGGAATTTGACCCCAAAGGATTAGACCTGGACTAATCTCATGTTATGGCTTTTTTAATAGACAGATAGACCATAGATCAATTTTTTAAGCGATTTGGCTTGTATATATGGCCCTTAATTTTTGAGACCCAGATTCAACAATCAACCAATTTCAACATTCAACTTCAGTCGCTCATATTGCAACTGAAAGCAAGAAGAAGTGATTAACTAAAGAATTAAAATGCAGAATTTAGTAAAATAGTCTACATAGAAATTAGTCAGTACATAGTACAGACTATATAGAATTTATGATCTAAAAATCATCTACAACTCAAATATACATTATACAAAATTTGTACAAATTATAGTGAGATCTTTCCAGAAGTGGCCTTGTATATAATTGCAGAGGAATAATGCAATTGCCAAATATCATCAAGATTTCACATATTCAAAAACAGAAAAATTATGATCATTTTTTCCGACGAGAAAGAACTTCTACTCATCGACTGATTGAGACGGAGTAAAACAGTTGATGCTATGAGCTGCTAAGGCCTAACTGACTAGGGCAGATAAGCTCTTGAAAGCTCAGTGTTTCTCCAAGATAATATTAAGTTACTCTGAGCGAAATATCTGCAACAAAAATTTCGATCTAATACCTTGAAAAACTTCCACGCAGTTCCAATATGTACCAATGTGGTCGGTTCCTGTAGTTTCGAATTCATGAAAAAAGGAATATGCTCCAATATCACCCCAATAACTTCGAATCATTAAAAAAAATCATTGACAAATCGATAAATCATCTGTAGCAAGAAGAAACGGAAAATATGAATCGTTCTGAAATCAGAAGTTTATACATTGAAGCCATCCACTCTATTCCTAAGTATAAAGAAGGAATATACAATGTATAAGACCAATGAAAATATGTATAGATGCCGTAACTGATATGTACTTGAGATATCCTTTAGATGTAACTTCTTACTCCTTTCTATTTGGAACAACCTTAAATTGATAAAGGATAAAAGAAAATATCACGTAACACAAATAATCTGCGAAATTCATTCCAGCGGCTTATTTAATAAGATTCTGCTGCTTCTCGTGAGCAGAAAATCGCACACCTGTATTGTGCAAGTATTGTATGCATCGGAACCAACTTAAGGCGGGAAAAAAAGTCTTTGTTCGGCAAAAGAAAATCTTATATTTAAATCAGTTTACATGGATCCAGGGAGCAAAAAAAGGGAAAGGAAATGAAAAATTCAGGAAGGATGAGAATCGACTTTCCTCTGGGGGTCCGGATATTTGGCCAGAAAAATATTCAAATAAGGCCCCGACACCACAGAATATCAAAGTGAAACAATTCAGGCCTTCTTTTTAAAAGAAGCAGCAGACAATAGAACACAAGCCAGAAAAGGGGTGCGGGAGAGATGGGAGCAAGTAGAGACCCCTCTGCCCCCCACCACACAAAGGCATCAAAAGGAAGTGAAAGAAAAAAAAAAAGAAATCACAACGGAGGCTATACCTAGGATCTAGATAGAAACGGTTGCGTCCTCAGCGCATGCGTGTGGTCTTCGCTGCAGCTTGGCAAAGAGGAATTTTAAGTAAATGAAAATAAATGCAATAGTATTCAATTTAACGCAATGAATTTTTCCTTTCTCGTTTATGTAGCATATAAAAAGTCAAGTAATCGTCAAAAAATTCGAACCCAATATTTTGAAGAATCTCCACGTTTCTCCCTGGGTACGAAAAGTACATTTTTTTAAAAATGTCCGAGTATCTATCTGTCTGTGACAAATGTAACTCAAAAATGCTTTGAGCTAAATAGTTGAAATTTGGTACACGGTTTTTGAAGATTTCTATCAAATTTTGAGTAAAATTTGTTCAGAGGAAGTCCGCCTGTTTGACTGTTCGAATATAAATTTATACGGCAATTACAAAACGAAAAGCGCTACCTAAATAAAATTCGGTACATAGATGTAACATCTATAGTGTGGACATCTATCAAATTTTGAACCAAATCCAACAATGGGTTGATTATCTGTCGTCAGTACTTTCAGAAACAAGTAAACAAATAATTCATAAACGCAATGACTTAAATGTGTCAAATTTGGTATGGAATTTTGTGACTATAAGTTCTGTTTTCTATCCAATTTTTGTTTCAGCCTATAGAGGAAAACGAGTATAAAATACAAACTTGATTTTTGGATACTGTTAAAGTCAATGTCAAAGATTAATCGCCAAAACCTCACCAAGAATGACACGATAGATTCGATAAAAATGCCAAATTCAGTATTGGTAAAGTTTCGGAGAGATCACTACCATTGGTTTATTAACGTGTATCAAGAAGTAGTTTGTGAGCCACAAAGTCGGCTCAAAAGCAATTGTTTGATTACAAAATTTGAATAAATAGTTATTAATTTCCCCATATATATGCAATTTGCTATTATTTGCTTGTTTCTTAAAATCGTTCGAAGAAATGCAGATTGCAAGCGTCGCTACTGAATGGTTTAGCCTACATTTCATAGTAATCTCATTCTGTCATTATCATATTTAAAGAGACTGTATTTGAACAGTTTTTTCTCATTGTTCCCTTTTATGAAGTTTTCAAGAATACTGAATTCACAACCTTTCTGAATTTTCTGCATCCTATTGATCCGATTTAGGTGGGAAATATAAGCGATTATAGTTAGTTTCCTTAAATTAGTTTTGTAAAATAATTAGCTAAACATAGTATATGCTATAATTACTCTTGACTATTATCATCAAAAGAAAAAATATGTTATTACTCTCTTCCGTTTTAACTCAAGCAGCCTGAGTTAACACATAAGCACACCATACATCTGATGAGTTTTTATTCAATCGAATTTATGTATTATCATGTGAGAACATGATGTTATTTTAGCTTAGAGTTTTTGAAGCCTAAAAATGCACAGGCAGAATATTGGCGATTTATCGCTTTTGTGACATTAGTTTTTCATTTTAGGGGTATTAAAAAGAATAAAGAATGGCGATTTATCGCTAACAAAAAGTTACAACTTAGCGCGAATATCCGAAATGTACATGATTCTTCTGTCCGGCCAATAAAGGGCAAGGTCGTAAGAAGTTATCGTCCGAAGAAACACAGAGAAGAAAACAGGAATCAACATGAAACAGCGAGAAAAGGTATCGACAGTTGTATAATTTTTTTAAACTTTCCTTTTCAATTTTTATATCTAGAAAAAATGTTTTAGAGCTCGAAATAAAAAAAATAAAAAATATTATATCGTTTTTTTTTTACGTGATTATTCAAAGCCAGTTTAAATCGAATTTTCACAAAAAAAGAAAAAAAAAAAAAAGTCTGGCTTTGAGAAAAAGTTTTGGGGCACGACCGATTTTGAGATGAAAAATACCATCGTTTTTTTAAATATCCGCGCATGCGTAACCTGATAGTCACGTGATTGTTTCAAACCGGTTTAAACTGCTTAATGACTTAAATTAATTAAAACAAATAATGACAAAAATAATAATGTTCACACATGATAACTTGAAATTTGAGATAGCAGATTTCAATTTCTTTTTTTTTTACAAGTTCATTTATTGCATTCATCGCTTGATGCTTATCTTTCCAGAGTTAAAATCCTCAATCCAATGAAGGCATTTCAAAATTTTGATTTAAAAAATTTTAGACAAAAATATAGTTAACTATTGGTTATTTAGTTAACTATTATTACCAAATGGAAAATTGTCATAATAAATCTAATAAATTTCGATAAAGGAAGAATTATTACCCCACAAAATGCAGATGCATAAAAATCCAGAGAGAATGTCTTGGAAATTTCATCATATTTTATTTCCATATCTTTTATACAAGAAAACAAAATAAGCGTTTATCACAAATCAGAATGCGTTAATTGGCTCAATTTCAGAGAAGAAAAGAGAACAGCTATGTCAACTAAATAATTTTTCAAATCATGCTTGCTTATGGAGTTATGAAAAGATAGATAACTGTAATAAAAATAAATAGAAATGTAAGCAATTCATTTGATGAGAAAGAATGAAATACATAAAGTGATCTGTACCAATTCAGCTTTGAATTTATTACAATTGCGCAATCGCGAACTTCTAACAATAAGAATAATTATTTTCTCGGTATTATAACTGTAATTCGTTTGCCGCATTTTCCTTTTTTTATGGAGAAGGAGGAAATTACTGAATAATTTTGCTTAATTTATTTAATATCATTTTCTATTTCCGTAAAAGTAAATTAGCGTAAATCGAATTTAACTTACACTGACATTTCCAAAGCTTATAATACATTTAATTCAATTATTTAATAGATATTTTTTTACTTTTTTCGCTTTTTAAGTAACGCATATACTAGTGCGTTGGTTCGAGTTAACAGTGTGATCTGCAAAAAACATTACACAACCTGAAAGTAAGTTTAAAAAGGAGAAAGAAATAGAAATTATTTTCTAAAATATCACAATCTAGCTATTGTGATGATACAAAAGTTACTTCAATTAAGTTAAATTTAAAATTTATTAAAATGATGTCCCATTCTAACTTATTATTATTAAATACACTCATTTAAAATAATGAAAATATAAAAAATAATAAACAATTAAGAGATTTGTCCTTTTACATTGCCTGAAAAAAATTGACCTCCATTTATACGATTTTATTTGTTTTTAATTGCCTCAAAATTATAAACTTGAGCAAGTGATTCTGACAAGTTGGCAGCTGGAATTTGAAATCAGGCTTTTGATGAGATGAGAAAAAAGTATTAAATAAAGAAAAATAACAAGGTTGTAAAAAACACAGCTGCATCAACTTTATTTAGCAAAAGCACTTATGTACGATATATTTATAATCGCTTACGTATATCGAAGATAAAAATATAAGATTGAGGATTTAATATTTTAATTTTTAGAAAGAAGTTTTCAATATTTTTCAACACAATTATGAAATAAATTTATCATAGTAGTGTCTATTTTTACAGTAGATTTCGCTTAATTTCCCGTTATATTTTAAACAACTTTAATTCCAAGATAAAATTTAACCACAAAAAGAAAGTCAAGAGCATGCGCAGAAATTCAAGTTTTCCTTCTCGGTTCGTCTTCAACGGGAGATAAGAGCGGAGAAAGACAAAATTGCGCTGAGGGGACGGAACAGTTCCCAAGACAGATAAGTGATGATAATGCCATAGAACCCTAAAAAGGCAAAGCGAATTTCCTGTCCTCCATCCGGCGTGTTGCCGTCAAACCAAGCATCCGGCACATAAGACAATGCGGATAAAATCCGGGAGTGTGAATTGTCCCGGGTATTTTGCTGTCCGGATTTATGCTAACTGCGGATACAAGAAAGAGTAAAAAAGTCATTTCAAATGTACAGATATCTTTGTTTCTTCTTTCTGTTCTTCGACATTTAAACTATGGTATCTTTTATTCGAAATGCAAAGTTTTGTTTCTTGAGGAAAAAGAAGACCCAGGAGATTGCGGAGAGTGATGTTGACTTCACTCTGAAAAGGATAAAGGACAATTTATGTGGGATGAAATCTATTGAGGATTGAGAGCTGATGGTTTGGGAGTGTGATAAAATTTTAAATTAAAGCTTTAAATTTTATAATGGTAACAATGCAATTATGGTAACTATACAATTTCATCTGATACAACATTACTAGCGGCTATAAATTCTTTTAGTCCTCCTATGTAGTCACTAGAAGTCACTAGAAATTTGTATAATTTGTCTGCAAGGTTTGAAAATCAATTTGAAGTTTTAAGCAATCAAGGTTTGAAATTTTAAGCAATATCAATTCTGCTGAAGATTCGATTGCAGCGTCTGTCACTTTAAGAATTTCTGGAACAAATTGATTTCTTTTTAATTAACTTATTTAATTTGTTTATGTGGCAGGTTGTTCTACCTGGACTTGTGCATTGCTGATTTTGACTTGATTTCAAAGATAAAACATCTTAGTTCCATTTGTTGAGGTTGTTATAGAGATGTTTTAAGTGATGAACGGCTTCGTTGGAACTATCAACTGAATTTGCTCCTTTTACAGATATTCTGCCATTTCTTTTCTAATGTTATATGGCTACTTATATAGTATATCTTATTATATAAATAAATTTCTAAATCTTGTAAAATTTAAATTTTTAGCTTATTTGTTTAGAGGCGGAATTTTTATTTATAAATTTATAGAGTTTTAATAAGTCCATACAATTTTACATGAAAAAAATCAATTCTAAAAAAAAAAAACCAGATCGATTTCTTTAATTTTTTGAATTTTTATTTTATGTGTAACATTGGAAGTAAATTCAAATGCTTCTTAAAATTGAAAATTCACATTCATTTATGTGAAGACTGCTACCAAAATAAAATTTAAAAAATTAATACAAAGTATTCAAACTGAAAATACCAAAGTAGCGAAAAATGTTTTAGCATCAAAAATTCAAGAAAATTGTCAGTGAAGAAATGATGCATAATTCCTCGCTATTTTCATAAGAACAAGAATCAAACGAAGAAAGAGGAAACTTGAGTTAATGAGAAATCTAAATTTAACACAAGAGCATTTATTACACATTTCTTTCAGACACTTTACCTCACGCATTAATAGCTACAATAATAACGCCGCAGTTATGTCCCGATGAAAATTAAATTTCCTTGAGCCTCATAACAACGTTTGCTGCAAATATTTCTAAAACCAAATTAAAACTCTTACTTTTGCTACAAAGATTTATAAGCTTCTTTTTTTATATATATATTCTGATTTATTCTGCCCTTTCCTGTTTTCTTTTCGAGAATAATTTACGAGAAATTATTCTTTTCTGAGCGAAAATCCTGGTTACGGCGAAAACAAAAGGTTCAGAAATAGTTGGGCATAAACTATGCATCATGAGAAGCAAGTTCTGACACTTTTATAGACTATTAATTTTACCGAGCGCCTTGCGTGGTTATGGAATTTCATTTTTACTGGCACTGTTTCATTTCCAAAAGGATTTTGCATCTAAACTTCTAGAAAATTACATTGCCGGAGGTGATATATTTAATAAAATGCTGGCTCGGTTGGTTAAAGAGGCTTATTGAAATTTTAAATGGGGATTAACCGTGATCTATTCTGATGATGGCATTATTGCCTAGAATATAATTTGGGTGTGGAAAACCCTTTAGAAATGTTGTTCTTAAGTAGTTATGAATATTTAAAAATATAACCACTTCATCGAGATTTTAATCACAAAATATGCACAAATATAATTTGAAAATACTTAATTGTTTTTAAAAGTAAATGCTTTAAGAAATAAATTACTTGAATATTACTAAAATATAAACTATTTACAATATATATATATGTCTAGATATTCTCACACTAAATAGATAAAAGTCACAAATTAGATTTTCATAGATTTTTGATTAAAAATGTGTGTTTTAAAACCATTTTTGAAGTACATATTAAGATTCGCGATATCCGAATTGTTTGATTAAATAAATATTTTTAATTTTAAGAACTACATTAAAAAGGCGATTTTTTGTGAAATTCCGAACTTTTTAAAATTTAAGATTCTTAATTTTTGAAAGGCTGCTTTGTGAAATCTTAGAATTTTGTTTCTAATTCGATTTTTTGGGAAGTTAAGCCGATTTTTATATTTACATGCCCTTTTAATGGTATTTTACATCTTTAGATACTATTTTCTCAAATTCTAATCTTTGACAGAATTTTCTTATTGAAAACCCTCATAAATTAAAATTTGACGCAACTTTTTCTCAAATTTGGTATGATAATTTCTAAATATGTTTTGCAATTCCTGAACTACAGAATAAGTAATTTTTTCGTTCAGAAATATTTTATAATTCCCAATTTAAAAAAAATAAAAGGAACATTTCCCAATATTTGGAAAATGGATAGAAATGCAACTTATTTTTTTCAGTTCCGGAAGTAGATAATATATTTCTTAATCTATCTGCAATATTTTAAGCAAATTATTTCATTAACCTCTAAACTAGAAGAGTTTTGCTTTATACCTCTTTTTTTGCCCCCCCCCCTCAAGATATTTTTCAATTTTCAAAAACTTTGGCCACTTAACTAGTACACTTCGGTTTCATAGATATTTTTTTAATCTTTTTCATGCAAATATTCAAAAATGGGTAAAACCAGACAAAAAAGGGCAAAAAGGGATTCAATATGAGATCCATTGTATATGTGCCTGGTACAAGTTGAATCTGATATCGAGGGCAATATATTCTTTCATTGATATTGGGGAGAGAAGGGGGGCAGGGAATTGTGAATCAGGTACCATCTGACCTTGTGCAAGTTACGAGGTTGTCCCCAAATAATCTCCATTTTGGTTCAAGACGAGAAGTTAATATATACCTAAAACTGAATTAAACTTTAGATAGAATTTCTCATCATCATTTGGTTTAGAAGTGTAGATTCTTCTAAACTCTATATGAACTTTAGGAACTTAACAGATTATTTGAAAAAAAATAATCCATTCTTGTCTTGTAAATAAATAAAAAAATGTTATAAATGTTATCCGTTCCATAAAAATGCAAAATATTAGAAATATTCGCTGCCATAAAAATACCAAATGTTAGAAATCTAAATGACAAAAAAAGTAAGGCGAAGCAACAGAAGATACAGAGACACCGGCAGAAAAATAAAGCAATGCTGCTCATTCTTCACGAAAGCTCCTTGACGGCCACCAAACGCAAAGATAAAAAGCAAAAACCATCTTGGGGAGGGGGAAAAAGCGTCATCTTTTTCTTCTCGGTTTCGGTTATCCGTAAATGACCCGCGGGTGTAAACACATTTACGTCGTAGATTGGTGGACTGGCGACCCAAAGACGTCCACATTTAGAGCCGCGTCATAAAGTCCAGTGATTGATCAGGTCATTTGTGGTCGGCTGGCCAGGAGAACATTTCTTATTTTCTTCTTCCCCGAGGACGAGTTCTTCTATTTCCAGAGTGATAAACGGTCGACATTAGTTCTCGTTTTTCTATCAGCCACCAAGATGGGAAGAGAACTAACGATGATTTGTTACGATTTTTTCCCTGCTCATGCTGATGTACCTTATTTTCCCTCTATCGGAAGGAAAGATAGGGATTTATATTTCAGCGGAAGAATTAAATGGAATATATTCATTTTCATAGGGTTGGATACATAGATTATGGGCTCGGGTCTTATTAAATTGAAGTCCAATCACAGTTCTGGAGGGAGAAAGAAAGGAAAGATATTGTCCAACAACTGAATTGAATCTAACTGAATTCAAATGCTGTTGGACAATAAAGAATCAATTGCAAGTGTTCTATTGATAAAGTTGGCTACATGGATGCATTTCTAGAATGTCTAATGTGTAAAACAAATGCGTGTCAGTTTCCATTAACATTATCAATTGCAACTGTTCTATTAATAAGGTTGGCTACATAGATGTATTTCTAGGATGTCTAACACAAATGTGTGTCAGTTTTCATTAACACCTTCAATGCCGGGAGGCCACCGGTGACCCCATCAAATTACATTGTACGAAATTCAATTCGGCAGTCAACGTGTTAAAAAATCTTCAAGGAGGTTTCCAACAAATATCCCACTTTAAATCTAAATATTTTTTTTTTCTTTCTAGACACCTGAGTATACAAAAAGAAAATATTATAACAGTCAAAAAATTCGAAATGGAATCTTCATGTTTCAAACTTCCCCGATTCCGAAATAGGCATTTTTTAGACTTATGTCTGTCCGTCGGTGACCCTAAAAATTAAAAAATATTTCAAGATACATGGCTGAAATTTGGTATGTTGTACTTTCACCAAATTTATGGATTTCTATCAAGTTTTCAACAATATTTATAGCCCTGTTGATTGACCAACCACAAGGTAAAGGGATAATATCACAACATTAAAAGCTGGATAAATAAAATTTGGATCACAAACTTAACATTTAAAATATAAATCTGCAAACTTTGAATAAAATACGGTAAGGGATCGACTATTCTGTCTGTCTGTACTTTCGAATGCATGTAAGCACAATAAAACATAAATAGGCTTGGATAAATGAAAATTGATACACAGATTTAGAATTTATTGAATAGATTTCTATCAATTTTTGCATCTAATCAAAGAGCTGACCCTCTGTCGGTTTGTATATTCTCATGCATGTAAATGTGATAACAAAATAATAATAATAATAATAACAAGTTAGATAAATGAAATGCGGTATGTGATTTTGCTTTTACAATTGCAGTTTTATGTCAGATTCTGGTTTGAATCAATTTCAATATTATATATGTTTTAAATGTACGCTAGTATATTCTCAACAACATTGTTTATAAAAATCATGGCATGTTGAAGAAAGTAGGCAAATATTTAACCTATGCAAATTGCAAAATTTTCACTATAAACTTAACCATTTCCTAAATGCCTGTATTTTAAAAATGATTTTTATCTAGTGTACATGAATACAGTACAGTAATATTAAAAGAATTTCTCAGAGATAATGTATTCTAATATCCGAACACTCATGGATAAACATAATAAGTCACTGCAGGTTATCAATCCAATTCTGAATTTACACTACGTAAGAAACAATTCTTCTTTTATAAAAACTCTTAAGCTTAACAATTAGTGTACTGGACGTTACGGGAATTCTTATTCTAAGAGATTTAAAGGTTTTATTGCTCCAAATGGTTAAATATAATAAAACATCGATTAATAAAGACTCTTATTGTCTGTTTATTTAAAACATTTGAAATATTGTGTTTACCCAGCGGGAGTGGTCACCCTAAAACTTTCTCGCATACTCTCTAATGAACTTGTCATGCCAGAGAGCGTCTTGCATGTCATTGGCGTACAGCAGTTAGAAAATATTAATTTTTGGCGTAAATTTACCATTTTTATGGAATTTATCGTGTTATCGTGTTTTTCGGCAATTAATCCCTGGTATGCGGTTAATAGTATCCGCAAGTTGAATTTGTGCTTTAGACATATTTTTCTCAACTGATTGAAACAAAAATTTGCCACTAAACTGCACTTGTAGTTACAAAACCCCAGACCAAATCTGACATATTTAAATTATTGTGTTTTTGAATTAATGGGTTGTCTGTCCGTCTGAAAGTACAGACCGGCAGATAATCAATCCTTTGTAGAATTTGGCTCAAATACTAAGTCTGCTTAAATCTAAATATGCTTAATAAATATGCAAATATGCTTAAGTCTATATACCGAATCTGATCTATCTAGCTTTCTTCGTAGTTATCGTGTTAACTTATATTGGATAAACCGGACAGACAGGCTTTTCCTGAGCAGAACTTACTTAAAATTTGAAAGTAATCTGCAAATTTGGGATAAAGACCATATACTAAATTTTAACCTCCTAAATCTAAGTGTTTTTGAGTTACATTTGTCACGGGCAGGCAAAAAAATTTTTAATTGTCTATTTCGAACTCAAGAGAAGTTTAGAACTTGGGTATTCCCCAAAATCTGATGTTCGAATTTTTTGACGAGGATTACTCTACTTCCTCTATACGACGTCAACGAGAAAGAAAGAAAAAAAATCATTTAATCCATTAAACAAAAAGCGATATTCTTAAACTTGGAAATTTACGCACAATCATTCTATTTGCAATATATCAGGAGAATCATACAAGAATTCAAACAATTATGTGCTAAACCTTCCACTTCAGCCAAAGAAGATCATCATACTTTCCTAATTAAAATACAAAGATAAACGATATTCTATACCGATGTGCAATTACAAACTTTAAGCCGATATGGATGCATTAATTGGAGAATAATGCCATAATCGCTATCAAGTTCTGAAAAATAATTGCTGCAAGTGCATGAAATATAATCACAAAATCTATACAAAGAACATTAATCACGGAGCCAGAGAAACGCGAGTTACTTTGCAGACAGAAGGACAATAGATGCCACTAATTATGCAAATGGCATCTGTAGACACCTCTTTGGCATATTTCCATTAATTCTAGGGTGAAAGCAGTGCAGCTCTGAAAACAAGCGTTTGACATTTAGTGCCACAAATAGAGCGACGCAACTTCCAGACGGCGACAATGGAGTCCCTGATAAGGGATCCAATCGTTTCGAAATTTCTCTGGAAACTATTATTCTGCGGTAATGAACACTCAAAGAAAATGTGTTAGATGCATCCATTTGCATAAGAAACGCATGTACATAAAGATGAATAAGATATATTCTGAGGAAGTAAAGAGAAAATTGCCACCGTTAAAAATTACCAAACTTGTTGAACATAAATTTAGTATATCCATTCAAAGCCCTATTCTTTTTTTTATTGTTATTTATATAGGGTGGTAAAGAAACACATCAACAAAAATAATTAAAAGAGTAAAAACGGACTGCATTTATTTTGCTTGGTTTCTTTCTGTTTAAAAGTAGTCCTATGTTTGCATTTCTCATCAATTCCTAACAATCTCAGCAAAACCATTGATCATAAAAATTGCACTGAAAGTGCCTTGGTGATATTTGTATAACATCCTTCATTGATAACATCCTTCATTTAAAATAGTTTTCAAAATAATAAAGCTACCACTGTAAGAATACTTAAGAATTTAACCCATTGCTTTTTTAATTTGGGAGTGAATAAGTTATAAGTGTCTCCAAAACTCTTATATGCCTTTATTCTTATCATTCTTTTAAAATATGTAAACAAAGATTACTTTCCCCAGTTGACTCTTGTTGAGTTTTACACCCTCAGGTTAGGCTGAATCTGTATGAAAACTAAGAAATAGTTCAGAAAATCAGTTAAAAAAATTCCTTTAAAATACTAAAAGAAACTCTGATGTGTTGATGAACAAAAGAATAAACTTATTTCTGGCTTTAAAAATGGAAAACAATATTATTCTGTTCTGTAAAATAGTAGTTTGCGATAGGAGAAATACTTTACGTAAAAGATCCCATTCCTCTCTTCAATGTGTATATAATCTCTGTTCCCTATAATACTTTTGTTTCTAGAATAAAATTCAGTTTTTCCCATGAATTTCACATTTTATTGAAAAAGTGAGATCAAATCCTCAAATACAATGGGATAACAAAAATTTGCACTTGTCGCATTTGACTTAATGCTATAAAAATAATTTAAATGCTACAAAAAATATTTGAATAAAGTTAATAACAAGAAATCTAGAAAAATTATAAAACATCTATTGACAGCGATATTTCTAAGAAATCCAATGAGAGAGCGTTGTATTACCGAAAATAACCACAAATACATGAACATTTCTTTTTAAAGAAAAGAAACAAAATCGGTAGAAAAATACAGAAATTCGAAATGCATGCCATTTTTATATTTTCTACACAATAGTTAGTTAATCGCACAGTTTTTCAGATTATTTGATTCTAAAATGCATTCGAATGTTATAAGACTAAAAGAGTCTTATAAGATTCTCGATACTATTAATTTTTTGTTTGACGTTCGACATACATCAAAGATATTAACGAATATTTTCTTTTGGTCTTTCTTTGGTAATCATTTATTTTCGATTTGCATTTATATCTCTGTTCTCAGTTTTTGTTTTAGAATAGTCATAATTTTTTTTATTTCAGATATATGAAATAAAGAAATTAATTAAAATTAAACCAAATCAGAAAATAATCGCATCTGATTGGCAATAATGAACTGAATACACCTGACGGTAAAAAAAAACCTCAAAACTCTCCTAACTTTTGTAAAAGACTTCACTTTCTTTTTTGCGAAAAATGTTAAAAGTATATCAGAGAAAGAAACTTAAGCAGCCTTTAAAGTTCCTTTAGTTTGCAAGACAAAAAGACCTTAAAAAAAACGAAGAGAAATGTCATTGTAAAGAAACCTTCTTAAAAAGAACTTATCCAAGGAAGAAAAAAAAAAGTGTATTTAAATGCTAACCAGAGTTTAAAAGTGCAGAAGATAGTTCGCAGAATATTTTCGAAGAGCTTCTTGTAATTCTTCGATTGCACTCAAAACAATTCTTATGGGTCGAAGAATTCTAAAAAGTAAAAATTCTCTAAACTCGGTCAGGCGTGTAGGCTTCCTTACAGAACTTGCTCCGCTAAACCGCAAATAAACCTTCTCTCCTCTCGAACACTTCTCTTTTCTCTTACTAAACAACTTGTAGCCACTCGAGTGTTATGCGCCTTTTCATGTAGGAAAAAAAAATTTACTCTTAAAAATGTGAGCAAGATAATCGATTGAATCAATTTTTCTCAAAGAGCTTTTGTGACATGAAATGTTTGATTTTAAATCCACAGTAGCGGAAGTAAAAAAGAAAAACACAAAAAAACGTCTCTTATGATCTATGTTGTGACAACTTTCGAGGGCAGCTGAAAACATGATTTATGCAAATGCATGCAGCTTTAAACCTAACTTTCCTGGTGAAAGGATTCTCATTTTCAATTAATGATGAATATAAACAGAATTGGACTTTGTCCTTCATGTGTAAAATAAAAAATAATATGTCTTTGTCTGGGAGTGAGATATCGGATGGAAGAAACCATTATTTCGGTTGAGTTTATAAAGAGGATAATTCGAATCGATTTACTGAAATATATAGACGGATTCGTAATGATTTTCTTCGCAAAAATATTTATTTTTATCTTTAGAAAATGGGTTGTATTCGAATAATGAAAACTATTATCATGCATGACAACACGGAACACAGCTTAATATTAAGTATGATTTATCGTGATTAGTTAAGGGGAAAAAAATCGTACGGTGAGATATTGGTATGTTTTATTTCAAGTTTAAAAAAAATGTTAAATCTTCATGTTCAGTGAAGGTTAAATTAATTATTTTCATTATATTTTCTATATAATACTTAAAACCACCGGGGGGGCATCTCGAAATGAGGACGAGATGCTTCCGGTATGGTGGTTGGATCTCGCCACCCTGGAGGATACACAAAAAGGTGGGGGATTTGGCTCCTTCCATCGATGGCGGGACATACTTCCTTCGAGAAAGGTTGTACCGTGGCCGGTTATGGTTCTTAGGACTCAACCATAGTTCCCGCCAGTGTTGCTGTTGCGGCAGTCCGGTCATTCAATAATTTTATCCGTGTGCCTTCGGGCGGGTCGGAGAATCAGTGATATGACTTATATAATCTTAGCTATTACTTAATTTTTTCAAAGCTATGATCTTGCATTAAAGTAAACTGATTAATATAAAATCTAACAATACATGCTAAAATACTAATATATAGAGTATAATTTCTTACTTTCTTTCCTTGTAAAAATAGAATGTGCATACTTATGTGTGTATTATGTGGTTTTTGCATTACAATATATATTAAATGCTAAAATGTTATTAATTCAAATAGTATAATTTTTATATAATTTCTTATTTTCTGTCCTTCTAAAAATAGAAAGAGCATATGTACATGTGTGTTATGTGATTATTGCATTGTTTCGAAAGACTCAAAATATTTTAAGGAAATATTATTTTATGAAATTTAATCATCATTTATAACGGAATGCTTGGATAAATTTCACAATTCTGAGCACTGCAAATGCATTGTTATTTCACCAGTCTTTAGTCCGAGAAATAACAAAATAACTACTAGCAAATATTCATCATACTGAAAATAACCTGAAGCATTTAAAAATGGTTGGACCAGATCGTCTTCCTTTCCACATACATTTTAAACTATCTGAATAATCTATTTTCATTATTTCCTTAGAAAGCCCATCTTCTGAGATAAAAAATAAATAAAGAGAAATTTTTTCCTTGCCAAAATACTTCTTGGTGGTAATACGATCGACATCTTCCAAATACTAAAGAAGAAAAACGGCATCTTTGCCTTCTTGAAATTCTGGATCCGTTTTGGAAGCAACGCGAGCCAGGGGACTTGATTGGGATCTGATAGAGTTAGAGGCGGTTCCCAGGAGAATAGTGATTACGGGTGGATCAAGGACTTTAAGGGCCTTCTTTTTTTTCCATTCCAGGGAGGGGCTTTCTCTCCACAGGAGTTGCGATGTGCTTCAATTTCAGAAAGGGCAGTTGCCGCGCATTCCATTCCCAAGAGACCGACAACTGAAATCATCTACTGGAGTGGAACTGCGGCTTCCTCTTCTTAGATAGATTTCACTAGATTCGGGAATTGAGTGAAAGGGCAGTAGTTTAAGGAATTTATATATTGGTAGTTTAAGATCATTTTGGGGAATGCTTGTTTCTTAAGTTATCTTTAAGTACATATTTGAAACTAAAGTATAACTGCTATTGATTCCAGAGAAAAAAACCTTCAATAAGTAGTTCATAATAAAATGATTACCGAGGAAAGGCAATCATATATTTTAAACAAAGCTCAGTTTTAATACATACACATACTATTGTTAAAGTACATAATTCAGTTCCTTGTTATTTCATGAAATAAATGAAAATAATTTATCAGTGATTTCATAGAAAATCTAGTTATTTCTTGAAATAACATCGTAATCCAAGAAATAACTTATTTCGTATTTTATTTAGGATTATATTTATGAGATCTGCATATTGTTTGATTCTCATTGCCATATTAAAATAATGTACTGAAGAAGAGAATTTTGTGAAGTTTTTTTTTTATTTGAATTCCTTTGTATTAGTAAAGGAGTAAGTCTATTATAAATTTTTCGTAAAGTTTATGATATGGTAAAGTTCTTAAATTTTATATCGCATATTTACTATTCATGTGAAGATATTGCAATGCTCAATATTTTCTGAATTGAATTATCAATGAATCGCTTAATACACTTTTTATTAAATATAAAAACCTCCATTTTATAGTAAATATGAGAAAGAATCGAGTAGAATATTTCAATAGTTATAAATTATAGAAGACATAAAAGAATGAAATAAAACAAAAATAAAAAGATTTAAAAAAACATGTTCTTAATGTTTTAAGAAACCGAATATATATATATAAATTTGAAAGACAAACAAAAATTGTAAATGTGTCAGATAATGCAAACCTCATTATAAGAAAAGTAAGTAACGTTGAATATCAAACAAAGGAATATTTTAAATATTAATTAAAAATTACTACTATAAATTAGATTAACAGCATTATACTATAAATTAGATTAACTGTCTCCTATAAATTAGATTAAGCTTTCAATTTATTCAAGGTTATTCTATCTGCGTATCGTATTTATGTATATTTTTGCTTTGAATTCTAGATTTTTGATAATACAAAATTCTACTTTTTTCGTACACACAAAGGCAAACAAAAAAATTAGAAAAAAATGTTCCTAATGCAATATGTTTAATGAATGAGATATTAGAATACTTTCAAGTTAAGAATTGCCCCATATTATATATGTATTTCTTTTTATGTATGTGGTATTTCACAAAAACACCATATTTTTGTACCTTTATATGCTTTTCTGAATAATTTTATTTTCTTAACGTTACAAGCATATCTGGATAATCTCATTTTCGCAAATATATTTTAGTTATAGTTTTCATATGTATACAAATTGATCACCAATCAATATGTTGACAGAATCAGTCCAAAGTTTTATATAGATCTCCAATTTCATATGCTAATTTTCATAACTCTATTTTGTGGTATTTATTTAATCTGCACAAATACGTACAAACAGTTGGGCTTACTAATTTTCCGTAAACGAATTTCGTTATAAATTTGGAAGAAATTATAATTTTTGTGGTAATATGCATAATATGTTAATAAATAGACGCGCATAATTCTAAAAATATTTGCTTTGAATTTTCTTAGGACTAAAGCTAAGTACAAAAACTTTCATTTTCAAGTTTTTTATAAGGGGAAATTTAAAAAAAAGTCACAAGAAAAAAAAATCTCCACGCCAGAACACTAGAAAAAAAAAATTGAAACAAATATTTTATTATTCCTGCATTCCCCATCAAAAGGGAAAACAGGAGATATTTAATCTCCTCTTTGCCGAACGCAACAGAAGCTTCACAGAAAACGAAAGGAAAAGAAAAAGATGATATCCTCAGACATTCAGAGAAAGATGTGTTTTTACGGAAGACTAACTTCTGTTATCTGCTCCCTCATCAAGCAACGCTTCCTTCCTAAAGGAGGTGATTAGAGAAGAATCGGAACTCCCCTCATCACGCAACCTTCTTCAGAATCCCCTCCCTCCCCCTTCTGATGCTGATTCTTGAGGGAATAAATAAGTTTCCATAGAATAGCTTCCATCGTATCTGTGACGTATGAGATGTACAACACTCTAGAAGGGAGATTTATGTGTCTAGACTAAAAACAACTAAATATATTTAACACTGCAGTTCCGCAAAATATTATTGAATAAAACTTTATGACTTAAAAGAAGTATTCGCATAAAGTTGGTAAATATGTAGATATTATTTTGGCGCAAAAACCGGTTGAAGTATCTTAAAACAACGTTCATCTCTACTACCCGGTGAATTTGTGTATGCGCTCTACAAGATAATCTAACTTAGAACAACCGAATTCGCACAGGAAAATGGGAACTTGAAAGTGATTTTTTAAAAATTTTAATTAATGAAACATTGTGATTTTGGCATTTTCATGCTATCACTCCAGAAGATAATCCCTTTTGAGTAAATTGCACAAAATTCATTTGGATTGCCTTTTAAAACACGTTCATTTCTATTAGTAGGTGAATTTGTGCCTGCGCTCTACAGGATAATCTGATTTAGAATTACCATACTTGCTTTGGAGAATGGAAACTTGAGAATGATTAATTAAAAATTTATTAATTAATTAAAAATTGAGATTCCGACATTTTTGTGCTATCACTCCAGAAGACATTGTTATTCGAATTTGATTTTTATATTATATTAAAATGCAAAAATGCTGTTTATTCTTCAATGTCGTCAAATTTTTTATCGCGCAGTTCTTCCTTTAATTTTTACAATTTTTCAATAAACTCCTGTATAATTTTCAATACCTAACTACAATGTTGTCCTGAATTTAACCATTTTCGTTGTTTCATTAAACATTTAAATGTGTGATTTTCTTCCAATGTTGAAAACTTAGAAGGAAGAATCATTTAATTATCTGTGCAGATGGCATGATGAATCAGAAAGTGAAATTATATTACCGGTCAAATAACGTGCAATTTGAAATAAATTATCCACATGCTTTTTAATAGCGCTACAATGTCACGGATTTTTGACTCAATTAGGAAGGTCCATTTATACAACTTTAAGGCTATTAAAATAACAAAGCTATAATGACTCTCAATGTAAAGCTACAAATACTTTGTCGATGGGATTATGACCATTAAACTATACGTAAGATATAATTGAAATCAAATGCAACCAATATTTTCGACTAGCCAGTTTGTTACAAAAGGCAGCTACCATTTAAATATTATAAGTATTTTAATAATTAGTTGCTTTTGCTGTTCACTGGGGATATTAGTTATACTTCATTTCAATTAAATTGTTTAAATAGACCTTTAAGTCCATGATTCCGTTAAATTATTTGACATTAATGCTCCGTTATTTTAATTGAATTTTTTTAATAAAATGAAAGAAAATAGCGTGATTAAATATTTGATGAAACATTGAAAAAAGTTTAAATTTCAAGGTAACAGCAGATTCTATAGTTGAAAATTACACAAAAAAATGATATATTAAGAAAATTGTCGAGATTCGTGGAAAATCTGCGCAATTAATAAAATGGTAACGTGAAACAGACAATTTTGACATTTTGAGAAGTGTGGAATCCATTCTTGTCCAATAATGTTTCCAGAAGTTATCGCGGAAATACTCAGATCAAAACTCAGTTTCAGTTAAACTTCTAATTGAAATTCAACGAAACCTCTGCGAGGTGCATATTCTCGTCCTCCAGAGCAAGCATGTGCCAAATTTCGTAGATATAAATCAAACAGTCTGGACAGTACAGTGCAAATACACACATTCATCTTTATTATTAGTAGAAATACAGATATATAGATGTAAAAAAATTAAATTTATAAAAACTAAATTTCATTGAAAATGTGCTTATTAATTTGAACATAACTGCATTTTAAAACATATCTTTACTTTATTCCTTATCAATCTATCAATAATAAAACAATATTTTTTAAACACATTTAAAAAAATTCCTAATCCAAAACCAACGAATATTCTGTTTTGTATTCTGAATTCCAAAAGCTTAATAAAAATTCGATTTCGTAATTAGTAATAAATAATTCTTCCATAATTCAATGAAGCTTTAAGAAAACTCACAATTTAATAAATTTAATTTATGCAATAATTTTCCGCATATACATGTTTATTTTAAATTCAGCTTTCAAAATAACTACTGAAGCAGTAGTAGAATATGAAACATTTTTCCGTTAACACAATCCCCCTCCGCACCCCACCCCATCCCCCCCTACACACACATACAAACAAAACAAACTATATTTAAAAAAAAAAAAAACGATATTTTATAATACTAAATAAAAAATAGTCATGAAAAAAGTTTAATGGGAAACGACTGTATATATTTTTTTTGGAAATAATGAAATTAACTTTAAAGATGAATAAAAATTATCAAGTCACTGTTAAACAGCAGTTTCTGTTTTACATTAATACGAATTAGCATCACCACTGACGGAATTCTGCGCCCATTCCAATTAGTTTTTTTCCCCTTCTTATTTGAGGTTAGAGAAAAAGAAGAAGAAAACACAGAGAACTGAATCAAATTGGAATTAGAAATTAATCAACATTGAATATCATAAAAAAATTCCTAAACATCCGTTAAAGACTAAAATTTATGTTAGCCGCCTTTGGCTACTAGTAGGCTCAGAGAACTATATAGTTGATAAAATTTTAATTAGATATTTTGTTTAACTTAGTTTTACTTGCTGCCTAAGCAAAATATTTTTAAACATCAAACCCTCATCATTTATACACATAAGAACCATTCGTGCCATAGTTTATAGCTAAGTAAAACGGTTTTTCTTGTAAAATGCGAATACATACTCGTGGACACACACACTTTATTATTAGTAGAAATATTCAAACGTAACTAAGTAAAATATGATAAATTTAGAAATTTATCGATAACGGAGAAATTAACTATGAGAAAAATTTTAATTTCACTAATTATAATACTAAACATGCAAAATATTTCTCGTATTAATTAGTGCATGGCATTATGGAGAAAAAAAATAAATAATCATTAAAAATTTTTTTTAGTATTAATTTACTTTTCAATCTAAATAAGCGATACTTTGTAACTTTCGCATTATTTCGTAATACGCATCATTACAAACAAATATTTAAACTGTCACTTTAAACAAACAATTTTTAGTACTAGTTATAGTTTAGTAATTATAGTTACCTACACTAAATTAAATGTTTCATGCAGTAAATTAAGAAAAATGAGTTTTGAGAAAAACACACATTAAAAATTCCACTGTCAGTCCCTTTAATTAAGCGAAAAATGTAACTAAACAGCTGGAACTTCTACTCTAATTGCCACTGAAATAAAAATGAGACAATTCTTAATTTCAGAGAAATTGCTTTTTTAACTGCGTATACCAGAAATTTTTTTTTTAAATTTTTCCCACAATGGAGTTGCAACCCGACAGATTCTTAATAAGATATTATGTACGCATTGTTAACATTCTCTGTAATTTTCTACAAATCATAATATTATTTTCAATTGCAGCTAATGAATTAATTACTAGAGAAATATGCAATTACATTTTCGCAAACAGATTTACTACACACAGCAAAAAATTCTACAGAAAAAAAAAGTTCTGATTGAGCGTATTATTGAATGATTGATTGGTTAATAAACTTAATTCTTTCTGTCGTTTATTATCAAAAAGGTATTTATCTTTGGGTTTTTTTCAACAAATTTTGTTTAAATTCATTTAATTCATCATGGAGACCCAAAATATAAAAACATTACTAAGTATTTTCATTTATCTATATTAACAATACATAAAATTACTGGTAAAACTCGAAAACAGTTAATACGTATATTGTTCTAAGAAATTGTTTGGTGGATATACAATGAATTTACTACAACTAGTTGGACAATGGCAAACGAGGCTTTACGTCATGAAAAACACGAAACACATAAACATATCCGATATGTACACAAATAACAGCACTAGTAGAAATTAATAATCCATAGGCAAACAGCAAATCTCTATTTATATAACAGAGGTACCATAATTGCGCTCGGTGCATCAGATTACAATGCGATACCAGTTTAAAAAGAGATTCTTTGAATAAACATCTCGTTTTTTTCATACGAAATCTTTTAGAAGATCTCAACTCGTAATTGATATATCGCCATGATTCTTGTATTTTCTACATTTTTGTTGCCAAATTATCATCACTGTCGAAAGTTATTGACCGGACATCTATTATCTCTATGACATCTATTATTATCTATAACATCTATCTCTATGTAAATCTGCTTCTTAAGCAATGATATTAACAATGAAAGAAAGCAATATTACAGCGTCGGATCAATACCTAGGAGGTCATATATAAATTAAATATTTGTTCCATTAAAAGGAGGAATATTCCACAAAATAAGAATATTCCTCAGTCGCGTCTTTATTAATTCACTGCATTTTTCTTCGCTCATATAATATGCATATTTCTGTATTTTAAACCACTAAACAGCATGTTTCACTTCTAGCTTTTCTTCCCCCCCCCCTCTCCATTACTATCTCATTTGTCATTGACCACAAAGGAAGAGACAAGATCACCAACGTTAATTCCGTTTGTAAAAACATAATTTAAGTCCAAATAAAATTATTTTTCAATTTATAACAACATTACCAAAAAAAAGCAAATAAAACGGAATTGTTTTAAAACCGATTAATCTGTTGTTCCAATTTAAAGTACATAGTATAAACGTGTTGTTTCTCGAAATATTAATTTAGTCATTCAAAAACGATGCTGTTTTTCTAGCGAAGACTTTATTTTTACTTTAACAAATTTCTAGCAGATACGTATTAATAGCCGTGTATACTATATGAAGTATGCATGGATTAAGTAAATTGACACATACTATAATCAAATATATCAACTGAAAAAAAAATCTTCCGCACTCAAAAGAGCGAGATGTTTGTCGTCATAATACTTAATTTCCATATATTAGCAGAAATCTATGCACATGGTGAAACAATATTATAAATAGGAAATTTATTTACAATTTTATTACATTATGAAATTTTTTATCAAAGGAATTTATTAACATTTGAATTAACAAATAATTAAATATACAAAACAGTTTTATAAATGCAAAGATTTCTAATTACAAATAATTATGAATTAAAGCAGTAACTTAATTATTGTATAGATAATATTCAAAATCACAAAGATAAAATAAAGAAAAATTTAAAATTAAATAAATTATAGCAATTAATCATTAAGTAATTTTAATCACCATTATTATTATTAAGTTTATCAATATATATTTGTTTAAATTAATTTTTGATAAATTAAAAAAAACATCAATATTGCTTTTATCATATTTTCATTCAAAACGAAAATATCCGATAAAGGAAAATGCTATAGTTAACTACATTTAACTAGTTTCCGAATGCAATTATAACGGATAATTTGGCCTGTCGCCTAATTTATCATCGCTATAAATCTGAAAGAAAAAAAAAAGACGATATCGTAACGAAAATTAGTTGAGTATAAATCTCACGCGGCGTCAATTATTTTACTTCCTTTTTTAAATCTTTATTAGTTCACTGCATTTTTCTTCAATAAAATATAAACGAGCAGAAAAGTAATCGGGTTATTTTTTTCTGTTCTAACGGTAATTAATTGCCAGAAAGTGTCAGACACACTCCAGATATGCGCAGCAACTTCATTAATGATATTAATTTCTGAGCTTCCTAAATTAGAATCTAATTAAATTCATTTATAATTAACAGCGTAACGTATCGCTTATAGGTTGTTGTTTTCTTCTTTTTTTATTATTATCACCTCTTATCTTCCACGATGGACTCGTTACTAAAGATAATTTCCATGGCATAAAGAAGCGAAAATTATTTCTCTAACATCATTCTGAACATGCTGGAAAGTCCACAAGGATGTGTTTCCCTTTTTTTACATAAAGATTATTTATTATTCTTAGATAAATAAAAAAAACATTTAAAAAATTTAAATATTAAAAATCAAGCAACACAGCAAGAAGTATGTTATGACAATAATTTTTATGAAGACAAATTAATGTTTTTATCAAGATATCTGTTTTTATCAAAAAATTTGGTTCATGATCTTTAGAACAAATCATATTTTTATTAAAAATTTTTAACGAAATTCATCAACGAGACGTCTATTTGTTTATACGATTGCATAATAACTCTGAAAAACATATGATGAAGAAGATTCATTACCACCAAATTTGTATACATTTAACAAATTTTCTAAAAGTTCAATATATGTCAGCATGTTTAAACGAGAATGTCTCTAAAGTTCCATACGAAATTAAATGAAATTTAAAATGTCGCCTTGACTCCAAAATTATATTCATCAACGAGGGATCTATCAGCTTATACGCATGCAAATCAACACAATAACTCTAAAAAATATATGATGGATTAAATTCGCTTTACAATTTTTTCAACAATTTATATATATTTACCAAATTTTGGACAAAAGTTTACAATTCGCTTTATAACTTTATCAACAATTTATATATGTTTAGCAACTTTTAAACCAAATTTTATACAGGTTAATTATACGTCTGCATGCTTGAAGGCGAATATCTATAAAATGTCATTAGAAATTAAATCACATTTAAAATGTTGTCTTAACTTCAAAATTATAAATCTGTATCAAATTTTAAAACCGACCTGTGAGAGAGATTCAGATGCATACTCATTTTCGCTGTGCTAACTTGACACAAAACTGGTCATATTTGTGTGTGAAACTATCCTCTGGTTACTGAAAGGTATTATAACATAAATAACATGTCACATTTTATTAAATTATATTAGGCCCATTATTGCGATATAATCAATATGGCATTCGTTCTTCCATAAATGATTTTTAATTCATTGCAAATATGAACATGTAAAACTAAGAATTATTCTCTTTTTTATATTTAACTAGCAGCCTTTGATGACCAATTCGTTCACAAAGAATTTGTGTGGTTTTTAATTTCATTGAAATCTCTTATATGTAGCTTGATGTTCATGTCACCTTTAACAAATATTTTTAAGAATAAAATTGTGATAGGCATTACTGATATGTTACTCGAATAGCCTTATACTTATTCTATTTGTTGTGCACATGCACTTTCCTATTGGAGTCGAGTTCTGGTATCATTATAGATTTAGATGCCTAATTAATCTAATAAATTTACATATCTTTTACAGTGATGTGATTTCATTTTCATAAAAATAACAATGAGGTCAATAAAATGTACAGATGCTTCGGCAATATTAAATTGATCGATGCTTCTTCAGTTTTAACATTTCTTCTTTGTTTTTATATTCAAATGTGTCAAAAAAAACTTCTCCATCATTAAAAGAAAATTGCAAAGACTAGAATATTCGTTTTTAACGCCTAGTACATTAAGTTGAAAAGGGGAAAAAAGAAAATTACCCTCGATAGAGGAATTACAAATAATTTCAATATAAAAAAAATCATCTTTTTCTCCGTTACATGCAATCGATATCGATACCGGCGAAAGGTGACGATGAAAATATCGATATCACTTCCGAAGGATTGAAAAAAAAAAAAAAACGAAAACGATGAATAAAGAAAAGATATGATCACAAAAAACCCTCAGGCGTATTAAAGAATAGTTTTTTTTTTTTTTACTGGCTCCAAAACTTTTTCAATGAATTAAGAAAACAAGTAATTACCAAAAAGGCACATGCCGAAAATCGTTAACTGTTCCGCATTCAACTGTAACCATCTAATTACTATTTAATCAGAGTAATTACACTGATATAACGCGAACTAATTACTAGGTTCCTAATGCTTATAAACGATCCACTTTTTTTAACCATCCAGAAGGTTCTTACGGATTCCGCAATAGCACCGGCTAGCTTATTTTCAAAATAAAATTTTAATTTTCGACAGAAAATAACTGGCTCAATGGCAGGCATATTTAATAAGCTCGGTAATTAAGCTATAAATTACTGTTATTTCCTAAGTGCTGACAAGTTTAAGAGGGTATGTCAGAGAGTTATGATTAATATTGCACTAAAATTTAATGATGTGTTTTTCAACGTTATTGTGAGCTATAGCTGCAACAGCTTGATTTAATTTATTCACTAACTTCATTGACTACTGAATGCATCATTTAATTGTAGTTAATTTCATTACTTCGGGTTCTAGTTTATAAATTTAAAGAGAGATTGATCGCGTAAAATAATGTCTATAAAATTTCTAATTTTATCATCAATTTTAAATTGAATTAGAACACAAAAATTCTAGATTCTTTTTACGTATTTCACATCAGCGAACAAACGAAAAAAGTATTCAATTATAACACATTTATATTCAGTTATAAATGCATTCTTTAAATGTGAACCTTTTTTAGGTAGATTCCTATAGGAAGACTGCCTATTGCATTGGTTCTCATGACTAGGTATCGATAAAATTTCTTCAGTTATTCACCAGTTTCCTGGAACCCAAAACCCTTCTTCGTTCAACAGTTTATATTATTTATAAATATGCATGTGTATAACACTTTTGCTCATGTTATCTTGTAAACAGGATTATTAGAATAATTTAGTTTCGTTTTTAACTGGCTTGGAATATGTTGTTAGAAATGTAAAAATCTCGGACGAGTTCTTAAA
>JAPMOR010096895.1:179960-200203 GCA_026543865.1 Argiope aurantia | reverse complement strand
GATTTTTTCAATTCGCTGTATCTTTCGTAATAATGAAGATAAAAAAATAAATCCAATTTGTCAAATTAGTACTTCATTAAAACGAAATTTTTTTTTTTGTTTAAAGTTTTTTGATAACTGCAGTATCTTAGAAGTTAGGGGCTAGAAAATTATTCTCACGCAATAATTTTGATTGTTTCTAACATCAACAATTTATGCTGCCAAACAGAAATTCAGATGTAAAGGAATCTATCTACCTTTGCCTTCCAGCTTGCCGAGAGGAATTTTTAGATTTTATGTTCGAAGTATGATTGATAAATTTTCTTATTCTAAACGTATTAAATTTCATTAAAAAATAATATATTTATCCTTACAAACTTTTAAATAGCAAACGTTTTTTTTTTCTTTTTTACCAGAAAAAAATTTACAATAAAGAATTTTTATCCAATTAAAAGTGATAACTAAGCTTATAATCCTTCCAATTTAAAGAATCCCTTATATTATATAAGGCAAACATTTACATGCACATGCTTTATTTATATAAGAGTGTCAAGTTTAATTTATTTTGGGCTTAAATACTTAACTTATCAAAAATACTTGATTTGGTTATGCCTATTATAAAAATTACAGTAAAAATTACAAAAACTTTTTTTTTCCCTAAAATGTACGAAAAAGGTTTCAAACATTTTTGAAAATACATTGAAATTAATTTTAAATTGGTTTAAGTGTATAAATCATGAAGCATTTCGATTTCCATTGAGATGGTTATGAGGGCATTGGATTGCATATATAATTAAAACTTACAATAAAGATATTTGTTTTATTTATGAAAAGTAAATATATTTTTAATGAGATCAAAACTATTTTATTCTAGTTGTTTATCAGAGAACTGTGTTGTATTTCAAATAATTGAACCGGCTACTGTGACTAGTAAAGCATTATAAGCATACAATTAGTTTTTGGATGAGAAACTGTCGTCAAGGTCAACATCATTCTAATTAAATTAGTTTCATTTAAATTTGAAGTCTAAATGCATGCCTTAAGTAATTCTCTAAAATCTTATAAGTTTACAGGGAATAAAGGAAATTAAAAATATTTCTAAAGCAGATTATTGTCATAGAATCCTTTTTTATTCTCGAATTTCCAAAGTTTTCCAAGGCTTTAGTTTTGAACGTGTATAAACTTCCCTCAGAAAAAGACTCAGCAGCACGAACAGCCATAAAAAGAAGAAGAAAAAAGAAACCCGCAGTTTTTTGCTGACAATGCTGATCTCTTGATACTGCCATTGATTTTTTTCTTCCAGTAAAACGCCAAGTGGATTTCAAACAGAGGTAGTTACTAGAACTTGCGCGGACTGAATGGTGGACGAAAAAACACCATCACTTCGGGCAGTGGGTGAATTTCCTGACTAGGCCCATTTTTTGTTCTTTGTTTCTAGGCGAGTTTTATATTCTACCTTAGAATTGAAAGAAGAAATTAAATTTAAAAGCGTTTTCTGTACGAGACGTTTATTATTACGGATGCCTGAAATAAATATCTTTTTATATTTTATGTTTCACTTACATCGTTTATATATCAAAATGTCGTATGTCTGAAGTACAAAGTATCAATTTTCGATGTAATATCTGGAACATATGGCAATTTGCTGATTGTGTAGGATACAGTCACTATTATATTTTACACAATATCATTTATCACAAAATACATTTAGAAAAATTGTCCTGTATAGAATAATTTTAATTTAGTTCAGATGCCTGATACCAGAATCTTTTTATATTTTAAATATCACCTTCATCACTTATATTAGGGTGTCTCAAAAGTTTCTTTTTCCTCGCGCTATGAATGGCCCTATCTAGCTCTGCTTGTGCAAACATGCAAGCTTATCTATTAGCCGTCTATGTCATAGCTTTCAGTCGTACCAGAGCTCTTTTACTATCTCAAAGCCGGGACTATATCCCAAAAAAGTTCTTTTGTCTATTTGGTGGTATTGGGAAAGCGCAATTTTCTATGAGCTCTTTCCTCAAGGTGAAACGATAAATTCTACGAAATACTGTTATCGACTAAATCAATTAAAAACTGCCATATAAAAAAAACGGTTAAAATTAAAAAACCGACGAGGTTTTGTTTATCATTATGATAATGCGAGACACATATTGCATTAGTCGTAAGACAGAAGCTCTTACAGTTTGTTTGCTATATTTTACCGAATTATGCATACTCTCCAGATCTTTCTTCATCTGATCATTACTTCTTTTTGTCTTTAAAAGAATTCTCTTCGCGATAAGCGCTTTAAATCCATCAGCGAAATAAAAGCGCATTTCGAGGATTATTTCTTGTCCAAAACGCAACAATTTCGGAAAGAAGGCATAATGAGGTTTCTTGAGAGATGGAAGAAGGTAATAGAGCTAAAGAGTAATATAAAATAAATAATTTCTTAAACAGTAAATATTGTGCATTCATTTCTTATTAGAAATAGGGGAAAAAACTTATGGGTCACCCTAATACATTAAATGTCGTAAGACTAAATCACAAAATTCAAATTATGATATAGCACCTGAAACAAATGACAATAGCTGACAGTGTAGGACAATCACTATTATATTTTACACAATATCATTTATCACATAATACATTTAGGAAAATTGTCTTGCATGAAATAATTTTAATTTAATTCGGATGTCTGATACCAGAATCCTTTTATATTTTAAATATCACATTTTCTAGTTTCTATGTAAAAATGCCGCATGCCAAATATTGGATGTAACTACAGGAACATATCGCATTTTACAACATCATGCAGCAATCGTTATCATATGAAATTCGAGAGCAAATGTAGCTAAATTACAAAATTTGCTTTTATCAATAAAATGTTTTGTAAAATTTGACTAAAGATATTTCGGAATGGCACAAATGAAATTATATTTCATTTCAATTACAGTAAAATCCTATAATTTTTTATAAAGGAAACAGAATTTGAAAGAAATTATTATAAAAAAGAATTGTAAAAACTAAAGTTGAAGTTAAAAATAATCGTTTGATAGAATTCAAAAATTCTACAAAGAAAACGTTTCATATCTTTTTAAGTGCTTTTCTTTTTTATTAGATTAAAAACATCTATTTTCAAGAAAAACTAAAAACTGTTAGAAAATGAATGATTAATCCAACAACATAAAATGTAATAAATAAGAATTATCTAAAAATCTCCAAGAAAAAGAACATTATATAAAATAATATTCACTGAGTTAATTCTATTTTCATGTATCTGATATTAGAAAGTAACGGATTACAAAATACTTCAAATAGCTAAGAATTATTAAAAAATATATATATGATAATATTTCATTTTTAGAATGTATCTTATAACTGATTGAAATTTCATACAAATTGAAAACTCTTATAGCTTCGCAGAAAATAGTTCATATATATCTAAATAAAATTTTAATACAAAACAAATATCCAGAAATAAAATTAAAAACTATATTTATTTAACGAAATGAACTCGACAAGTTTATAGAAAATAGATTAACGCACTTATTTCACGAAGAATTTAAATTCCAAACGCTAATCTATTTTATCTGTGTTTCAAATATTTGAAACCTCTAGTAGAGAGATTAATTTATTCTTTTGCAATAATAAGTTTCCGTTTTGTTATTTTTTCTACTAGTGATTATTATTTACTGATTGGAAAATTTTTATTCACTATGAAATTTATAGAAGAAAGTATTTACATAATAAAGTAGAAAAAAAAACTCTCACCGTCTTTGAATTTTAAAATCAAATAAAATTATTTTCAAAAACCTTAGGAAACGCTCAGCTATATTAAATTTAATAAAAATCCAACACATAAAGGGATTTGCATAATTGTATCGCGAAAACTGTTTTTTCGTTTTCTTATGAAAATACTTCAATTTATCTTATATGTTGAAGTTTACCGAGACATTTTGAAGACATTTTATCACGCTTTAGAGGAAAACACCAAAGTATTTACCTAAAAAATTAAATTAAGGTCCTAGTTGAAAAGGCCGCCGAATGAAGGTAAATATTACCATCCACGTGAAGGAAAATTTTTCAACGAAGAGAATGATTAATGCTTGGAAGGGGGAAGTTTAATTGCAGTTATTGCCTTTCCTTTAAATATTAGATCTTCTTAAATAAATCTTCGAAATTATTACCATTTTTAAACTTTTAAACGGAAAAGATTAATGACAGTTGTTTCTGTCTTACTGCATTATTGCATTCGGAAAGATAAAATATCTTTTAACAAAATAAAGAAATTCTGTTATGATTGTTAGAACTTTACTAATGATTGGTAAATTTGTTGTCTTAAGTATCAGAGAAAATTACCTTCTTGGAGTCATTAGAAATTAACTTGAAATACTAATATATCAATAAAATTGCATGTAACAGTTAAAAAGTCGAGAGTTTGAACTATAGCTCCATTCAGTTTATTCAATGGTATTATAGAAAAAAAAAATTATTTTTGGTTTTACCTGATAAATTTATAGTGTAAAGTTATAAATGTGGTATTGGGTATCTATAAAGAATAGCAGGGTGAATAAAAATTATACAAGGGATAAATAAATAAATAAATAAAATTGTAAAGCAATTTTACTAAACATGAGAAAATAATTTATATATATATATATATCTAGTTTAAGGAATTTCTTTTGTTTTCATTTTAATTAACCGAAAAGGGGAAATATTATCACTTGTTTATCGTTAACAAGTTTTTTTAATCATTTTGCTAACGTAATTCCCTAGAAAGAAATAGCATTGAGCTGTTCAACAGATTTCTGCCACACAAAGCTGCGTAGTTGCCCCTTCACACCAATCCAGATCCTTCTGATCCAGATTTTTTAAAAAAAAAGCCGTGATTCCCATCCGATCGAAACAATGGCAACCAGATGTTTCTTTACAATTAGGGCAAGAAATTTCAAGAAGTCAAATGCTAGTTGGAAAATGATCAGTCAATTATCAACAAAACTGATAGCATTAAATGATGCAGTTATCACACTAAATGAATATTATTGGCTACATTAGGATATCTCGGTTGCGTATTTTGTCAAAATAATTTGTATATTGTATTTTATATTTTATCAAAAGAATTTTCATTGTAAACTTTATCAAAAGAATTTTATTAAATATACTAAGCTGGCTTCCACTATATTCTATTATTTTTTTCAATATCTGTCACTTTATTAGTCAAAAAGAGTGTAAAGAAATTTATTTCATTGTTATATTTAAATAAACATTATAATTATTTAAAGAATTCCTATTTCATGACCAGGAAAATAAATATAAATCCTTACCTGTAAAACCTTCTCGACAGATACAAGTATAACCTCCTTCCTTCCGTATGCAGGTACCGTTCGGGCCGCAGGGACTAGAGTAACACAGGTTCACTTCCGTGTCGCATTCGTACTTGTGTTTCATACCTGAAACATAATAAGCCAATGAGAAACAAATTATCAATGTAACTAGCAATGCGTTTGCATATTTGAAGAATACAAAGCCATATAGTGAAATATAAACGTTCATCACTCTTACAATTGCCTAGTTTACAAAAATTTTAAAGTTCATTTACAGCTAATAAATATATATCATTTTTGTAAAATTTGCCTGAAAGAAATTTATGTACTCAAATTATATATTAATAAATTATTAGTATCTTCGCCAGACTTCGTACAATTAATTTATATTTTTAATTGACGAACATGCTAACTTTTAAATTTCTCGAAACAAACGGAAAAAAGAGCCTGCACCACTTCCAAAATAAACGGTAATTATTTTCAAGTATTTAAAATTCTATTGAAAAAATTATTATATGGTTATATTTTAATACACATGTTTCATATATACGTATTTTCTGATATAAGTACTCCTTAATTACTCAGAAATTATTGAAACAATTTTTTAACCCTTAATTAGAGAATTTCAAATGTGAAAAAATTATACGCTATAAAATAAATTATTCTTTTACATCTTACATCATTGCAATTACTTTATTTAATAAATCCAGACTCGGTGTATAAATATGAATTTATCAATTTCGTATAAATAGCCATATAGATTCTATAAAATTAATCTAACCCAAAGCAAAGCATTCATTTAAATTCTTATTATAATGTTTTCACATTTTTAATCATACATCATGGGATACGACTGTATGAAAAGCGGAAAAAAATCTTCACTCTCGCACAAATTGGAATTCTAAATATTCTAAATGATAATATGAATGGATATTGCGGTGTGATAAATTGAATTTCATAATCGATGCATATATTCAATACATTAAAGCTTGTGATGCAGTAATTAGGTTATTGTACGCGATATTAAAATTCCAGCAATTTAAAACATTGCTATTTAGCTATTCTTCATTTGTTGAGATTTCCTAATTCAGAATTTTAATGTTGGTTAGTTTTGTCAAAAGCGAAAGCGACTGTAATATATTTTTACAAACATTTTAGAAGCTAATGAATTAGTTTCTATACTATATCCAATAACTATTAATATTTCTAAATATTTGCAACAAACGGCAAGGAAATGTCAATTATTTTATACTTTGCAGGAATATATAAATACTAAATCAATACAAAAATTAATAATTAAAGTGCTTCCATTAAAAAACATTGCTTAGTTTTTAAAAATATATATAAGTTTAATCTCCAAATTTTAGAAATTTGTACGCATCGAACTTTTTCAGGAATGTTAGATTTTTAA
The DNA here is from genome assembly GCA_026543865.1 of Argiope aurantia. Taxonomy (NCBI): domain Eukaryota; kingdom Metazoa; phylum Arthropoda; class Arachnida; order Araneae; family Araneidae; genus Argiope; species Argiope aurantia. The sequence goes on along the minus strand of JAPMOR010096895.1, from coordinate 193,504 downwards.
TATGAAAGCAATTTCTGTTAGAATCAAATAAAATTCAACGTATCTATCAAACATTTTCAGGTGAAAGTTAGCTATCTCTATTGTAAACAAAATCTGAAATCTCTTTCCTTTATGAGAAGGTATATAAATTAAATAAGAGAAACTACTTTACAAATTCTTTCTGCTAAGCAATTTTTCGTCAAAAGTTTTTTTTTTCCGGGGAAATGCTAGACATTTTCTGGTGAACCATACATTATTCTGAGTTCCTTATCTAGATTTTTTTACTTAAAATATAAATTAGTTTTAGTTTTCTTTTTGTGAGGTTAGTTTCCAGATTGAAATATTTAAATGCTAGGGAGAAGTTAAGTTTGACAAAGAGCACGAAAAGCGAGCTGAAAGGTAAACACAAAGCAAGGAAATATGAAATTACGATATCAACAATTTTCAAATGTTGTTATTTGCATAAAAAATAACGAAAAACTCCTTGTATTCTTTTATTCTAAAAAAAATAAATAAGAATTATTATCTTTTGTCAGAAAATTATGAACAATTTTTAATATATATCTCTGTTTATTGAAATTTATTATATATTGATTGTTTCCTAGAAATCCACAAATTCAATACACAAGAACTCAACTGAAATTAACGTTTTGAAATGCAGTTTTTAATATTTTATTCCTCAGTATTTGCCATGGAGTATTTAAATAGCAGTAAATCAAATGCTAATCCTTAAAACTGTAACAAAGAATCGAGTAAAGAAAAACAGTAAACAAAACAAAACAGTAAATTCGTCGAAATTTTATTTACATTAAAGGATAAATCAAAAATTCGTTTATATTATATTTCGAAATATTGATAAACAAATTGTAATCATTTAACATTTGTAGCAGATGTCGTTTAAAAACATCTGCTATATAATTTCTAAGCTACTGTTTCTTTTTTCACCATCGTATTGCATGCATTTCTCCTGCCAATATGTCATTAGATGACAAATATATGATATTTTCTTTTTCAAATAATTATTTCTAATTTTGCCTATAATATTATGAAAATACTATAGCACTGAGATATTAAGTATTATGAAAAAGTATTATCTGCAGCGAATGTCTTAAAAGCCAACATAAAATGTATTCAGACTTTATTAATTCAAAATATGAAGTGCTTTTAAAATCACAGAAAATATTTTTGAAGGTTTTCACCTACCTTTCTCACAAACAACAAATTTATTAAATTAATGACAAGTTATTTTATTAACTTTTTGACTACCAAATTCAAAGTTAAAAAAATTAATATTGGCAAATAAAATATAATTAAATATAAATTTTCGCAATTCTAATTTACAACAAAAAAATGACACAGAAGAAAGAGAAATAACTTCGTGAATTGCTTTTAATCATAAAAACGCATCTCCATCAAGTTTGGGTTTCCACTAAAGAAACTTTTTAATTAGTTTTTAAACGCAAAATACTTTCTCTCATTTTCGCAACAATTTATTCTGAACTTCCATGTCATCGTATTTTTATAGAAGGGACACAGAATAATAAAACTCACAAAAGTGAGTTAATTACTTTTTATGATGGAACATTTTTTGGGAAGAACGAAACGTCTTTGTTCAATATCGAGATCACTCTAATGGCATACTTCAAATAAACAAGAGGCTAACCTTTAATTAAATATTGAATGAAAGAAAGGAATAAAAAGAAATCGCGCTCTCCGCTAAATAACACGACCCACTTCTCGATTCAATACAACTGATTCTGATAAGTAAAAGCTAGTTTACTGCTCATGCGCTAGGACTTAAAGTTTATGATCGTAATTTCTGGTATCAAAAGAATCAACCCACATACGATCGTAATTATTGGTATATAAAAAAAAAATCAGCAGGCTTATGATCGCGACTAGGATTAAGAAACAGCCTGCTTATGATCGGAACTAGTATTAGAAAACAGATTTTTATGATCGTAACTAGTATAAAAATTTTTCTTGCTTATGATCGGAACTAGTATTAAAAAAACAGCTTGCTTATGATCGTAGCAAGTATAAAAAAGCAGCTTACTTATGATTGTAACTAGTATAAAAAGCAGCTTACTTATGATTGTAACTAGTATAAAAAGCAGCTTACTTATGATTGTAACTAGTATAAAAAGCAGCTTACTTATGATAGTATAAAATATCAGGTGGCTTATTCTCGTAATCACTGGTATCAAAAAACCATATAATGCGTAAAGTATATAATGAATTTACAGATAATCTTCGACCTGAGATATCAGATTACAGCTATCTAAATGGAAAATACGTTTGTAATTGCGTATAACTAATAGGGTTGTAATAAAAATGAAAAAGGGAGGGGGGGTCAAATCGACGAATAAATATAAAACATAGGCACATAAAAGTAAAACTGAAAGTTAAAACCAACGAGTCCCCCCACTTTTCATTTCAGAATATTGATGGTGAATTTGATATTATGAAGAAGCAAATCGCGGCCAGATATGGCAGAATTTAATTCATGTCAAACTCTCCTAACTTATCACTGCAAGCTCGTCTGATATCGTCTTACTATTCTTATGCCATACTACTTAATTCTCAATGGCAATAAAAGCTATTAAGAATAAAAACTCGTTTATGGGTAAGTCATATCACTGACTCTCTGACCCGCCCGAAGGCACACGAATCAAGAATACTGAATGACAACATTCTACCGTAATAGCAATAGCAACCGCAACCGCAATACCGCATACTGAATACTGCAACAGCAACAATGGCGGGAACTGTGGTTGAGTCCTAAGAGCCATCACCGGCCACGTTACAACTCTTCCCGAAGGAAGTACGTCTTGTCATCGATGGGAAGAGCCAGATCGCCCACCTATTTATGTACCCATCAGGGTGGTGAGATCCAACCACCATACTGGAAGCATCTCATCCTCATTTCGAGGTGCCCCCTCCCCGGAGGTTCTCGTTTATGGGTAAGTGAAACTGTGGGGTATTCTCACTGCGCAAATCTAATAATTAATTCATTTAATTCCTTTTTTATAAGTCTATCCTTAATCTAACACAATTCCTCATTAATAGGAATGTAGAGGGAAAAAGATTGAATCAGAAGACTGAATAGCTGAAAATTTTTCGTTGTCCTGAATATCACTCTTTGAAAACGAACTTATTTTTAATGCCTATTTAATTGTCTTCCACAGTGCAAATTTATTTATTCATTTCTTTTCCCCTATTGTGTTCTTTCACCTCATTTCCAACATATATTTCTCATCAATAACATGTGGCTGTCGAACTATACCTTAATGAATTTTTTTTTTTTGTTTTTGTTTTTTTTGTAATTTTTCACTACAGAAATCTAAAATTCAGAAATAAATAGGAAACAAAATTCAGAAATGTAAAGGTATTAGAACAAATAAAAAAATACCTTTAAAATAACTTTAAATTATTATAAAACTTGAAAGGATATAAAATTGTATTCAAATGATTATTTCGATAGTTTTTATATAAAAAATGTCGAAAAATATGAAAGATAGCTCTTTTAAAATTTTTACAAACACAATATTATTTTGTACTCTCCTATTTTGGAAAATAACTTATCGATTAAAAAGCGAAAATCGATTATAAAGAAAGGTCACCCCCCCCCCCCATTGTGCAGAAAAACTATCAAAGAAACAACTTCTTTGTGACTTTTCTTTCAAGTTAAAAATAAGAATAGTCTACAGAACTTCTAAGTTATATATTTAAATTTTTACAAATTTAGACGAGAAAAGCGAAGCATTATTTCTCTTTTAAACGAATTCTTACCCCGGAAATAAAATATGTAATAATTTGAGTTAAATTAAAGGAAATTGTTGAAATAACGTGATAAGTAAAAACAAATTGTTGAGAAATGTTCACTATAGACATACAAAACAGCATTACTTGAATAGAATTCATTTGAGGCGATTATGAAATTTTGTTATGACACTCGTTGAAAACATTCAAAAATCTTCCAAGCTCATGAATTAAAATCATAAAATAAAAAATGCAAAAAACTAAAAACCCAATTGAATTTCTGAAATTTAATTGGAACAATACAGTCTAGAATAATAATATAAAAATAATAATATTTTACTTCCAACATAAAAGAGCCATTAGAAATTTATTTTTATTTCGGAATACTTAGCATTAAAATACAACTATTACGAAAGTTTCGTTTTCTTTTTAGCTAAAGAGCATTAACATGTTTCTATTCCTTTCTGAACTTTGAAAGCATTAATATCAATACAAAATAATAAATTCTTTATTGAATATATTTGTTGTTCTTTAAGACGAAGTAATAAATTGTGTGGACATAACTCAAGCCATATAAAATAAGGGTATCGACTTCTGACTACTTTTAAGAAATGAATTATCTCAGACTTATAAATAATGTGTACACACGTAAAATTTTTAAAAAATGTCAAATTGACTATTTTCTAATCATTTTATTCAAAAGCAAAGCACAAAAAGAATTATTATTATTTTCGAAATTGTTTATGCTGTTGGGAGTTATCTATTCTGAAGAATTATAAGAGTTATTTTTTATTATTGTTATTATTATTATTTAATAATTGCTTATTGTGATTAAAAATCTTTGTTTTCTCGCCATTAGGTGCATATTTTTATTTTTATTTCGTATAATTTATTTTAAACAATAAATAAGTTGTTATATAAGTTTTTTCATAATTTTTCATGTTTATTCTAAAATGGGTTTAAATATTTTTCATCAGCATCAAAGTTAGCTAAATAATTTATCAATAAAATATTATAAAGTCATGAAAATGTTATTTTATATTCAAATTTCCATTTTATTATGTTATTCGAAAACAACTTTCTTTGAACGACAACATAAAACAAAAAAAGAGGGGAGAAAAATAGGAACATTTTCTTATAAGGGTGCATGATGCGATGTTCACTTTAATAAGAGATAAAAATTTCTTCGATGAAAATTTTACTGATATAAAAAAGTTTCAATAAAAATAAAACCTAATGAAAATAAAAAAGCTTATCGAAAAATAACATTGCATAAAATTTGCCATTTTCATCTGATTCATACTTATCACATTGTAAGCATGCGCATTCATGCAACTTTTCCTTTATTATGACGTAAGTTTGAGTGGCGAAGACAATTTTATCGATACAAATCACTTTTATTTATTCTCCACTTCTCACAGCCAAACAAAAGCACTCATCTTTAGGGAGTGAACAAAGTTTATTTAATGATTTTACTTTCACGGGTACTTTTTTCCCCTCTTCAATTCCCTTCCCCTTTTCGTTCCCACAGACCTCTTCACAATCGCCCTGCAAATAATCGAAATCGTGCGTGAGGTTTTGCATCGATTGAGTGTTCGAGGGACGATTGTTTAATCGATGGAAACTTAATCGCCGACGGCGGTCGATTGGGCACAAGAGAGTCACATCGGTAAACAATTCCCTCAAGAGAATATGTCGGTGAGATGTACAAAAATAAATCTTCGAAGAGAGTTCGACAGAAAAAAAAAAGAAAAGAATAAACAAAGGAGTGAAAGTGTATTTCGTCATTGTATAAACGGCTTTGAACAATCACTGAAGAAAAAGAGGTCCAGCGCAAGCCAAACTTTTAACCTCAAAACTGTTTGCAGTTTGCTTAAGGTAAGATTAAAAGCAAAAGCGCAGTTTTATTCGAAATTTTAAAAAGTATCATCTTCAACACGTTCACATGATCATTTTGTTAGTACTTTTATTGCCCTTTAGATATGCCTCATTGCAACTTCTTCAGACACAGTATGTAAAGTTTCATGATTATGGACTCTGAGTATATCTGAAGTGTATCAAGTTCATATATGAGATTATTTCCCAAAGAACTTGTTCTCCAATGTACAACTCTGAGGCCACTTATCCACATCTCATAGAAAATTCTGCGTTAAGCCACGATGGCTTAACTCTTTAAAAGGCTCTTTTTCTCTGGTTATGTTATGTTAACATATTTTTGCGATTGAAATTGGATTAATAAAGGTGATTCATTTAGCTTATTATATAAATTTAATTTCATTAATTAATTAATTTTGTTAATTAATAATTATGTAACAAATCAAGACACGCCATTTTAGATGAGATAAGGAACTGAAGAATCTAAGTTTCAGTCTTATTAAAAAAATTGCGAGAACTCAAGCCAACCTACATAACTTCAAACAAAGATTGATGAATTTGGTGGGACGAATACTTCCCTTGGCCCTAGAAAGGGTTAAGTAAGGGTTGAAAATAAAACCATTTTCTGTAATAAGTAAAGAAATGAAGCATCTAAGTTTCTTTCTTATTTAAAAACTCATGCCAATCTACATAACTTTATACAAAGATTGATGGATTTGGCGGGAAGCATACTTTCCATGGCTCTACAAAGGGTTAAGTAAGGATGAAAATAAAAGCAAGGGCTATAACAATAAGCTAAATAAAATTTATTTTATGTCCTATTTTAAAATATTTTACTCTTACTTTAGAAATTAAATTCTTGTCTTTTGCTTCAACGGGAATCAAAGTATTAAAAATTAACATATGAAGACAAAAGTTTGTCCTTTAATTAATTTTACTTTGAAAAATATGTTCAATGGTATAATATAAATGTGCCATTGTTAAGTGCAAGGTAATTATTTCGGAGCAAAAGAAAAAGAGTCATTTAAAAGAGAGTGCAAAATAGGCTATTATATAATTACTTTCGGATGCTCAGACTTCACTTTAATTGGATGACTAACTGAAAGTAATGTAATTTTTTGAAACATAATGAAGTATTAATTGCTCTTCAAATTCCTTCTCTGTATTCAATTGGTGATCTTCTACGAAGTAATTTGACTTGAATCTCTTTATTTAGAGAAAGAGTTCACTCAGCAAGAGCTATTTATTCTTCTTGCTGAGAATTCACTCAGCAAGAAGAATAAATAGCTATTCGAGATTCTGGAATGTTCTATTTACAAGACTGGATGGAATTTGGCAAAGGTAAATGTGCGATTAGGAAGGATATAAACCTACCAATTGAGAGAAATTAGAGGACGTTTTCTACGAATGGAAGTGGAAATTTAATCAGGTAAATATGGCGAAATTTTTTTCAGATATTAAAAACACTGCTTTTATTTATTCGCCAAAATTCAACGCAAAAAATAAAAAAGTACTTTTCTTAATTGTCTCTTATAAAAATTTTAGCCTTTTATTAGGTGCTTGCATGTATTTTGATCATTTTTTCTCTTCAAAAATACATTTATTAAGAAAAATTGGTACAATATATATCAATCAAAATATTTTCCATCACTTTCTAAAACTTTTTCCCCATTTGCATCCAATAAGTCTTGCAATTGATTGTCTTCGAATTTTTTTTTGGTCCGCTAGACCATTCTTTGTTACTGACATCGAAATCACCACTCTTAAATCACTGAAATCGAAACCGACAGTTGGGATATGACGGAGCAGCATCACAATACGTTTCTAAAAGTGTCTGATGGGCTTCGACAGCAAATTTCTTCAAATCAAACAAAGAAAAAAGCAATGAATGTTGAAAATGAAATTTGGAGCTTTCCATGATTATGGTTTTCATACACTGAATAATTCAATAATACTTAATCGAAGACTTCCAAAATGATAACAATAAATTAACAGTAAACTGGTAAAATCCAAAACCATTACCATTTATTTATATACTTCGCATGTTTGCCAATAGATGTCACTGATTAAAATACATGCAAGCACGTCATAATGCATAAATTGTTAGATTTTGTGTTTAAGGATATTTTTATTCATTAAAATGATAGTGTTTAGACCAAGAGTGACTGATAGGATGTAAAATATTTTATACTACTGTTCTGTAAATATAGAGTGGTCATATAATAACGCAGCTATTCTGTGCCGTCTAAAGGATAATATAATGGGGGGGGGGGGGGAAATAACTTAAAATACGGAGACACTTGAGCTTTCAAAGGAAAAGTCTTTAAACTCCAAAATAAAACAAGCACCAAAATAGCACCAACCGTAAAAAGCAGGGATATACTTTATGCGTAACTTTCTTTTGATTTACTTACCAAACCTTGTCATAAGAAGGCTTAAAGAATTTCAAATTGGTTTCAGATACTCAGTAAAATGTTTCACCGAATAAAAGTCTAAATTTCAAAGACACAAGAATAAAAAAAAGCAAAAAGAAGGAAATTAGCAACGTTATTTTACAAAATTAGCTTGTTGCTAATCTTGAACAAGAAATTTTGAAATATAGGAGCACTTTTCAATAAACGAAATTAGAGGATGGAGAAATATTACATTTTTTGGTGGAAACTCAAAAGATTTATTTAAAATTATCCAAATAAGAAGATTATACTAGATAAAAATTAACCATAATCAAAGAAAGAATTAAAACTTCTATCTTTATAGAACTTTCGTCGTCTAGAAACTCCTCAAATATTGCTATCAACGCAGGAATCCGATAGAAAATGCTAAAATTTCACACCTATCAGATCTTTGAAAAAACAAATACGAATACCAGAAATGTCAGTCACTAAAAAAACGACAGAAAAAAAAACGAATAACTTCGGTTTTTCTCACGATGGTTTAAAGCGACCGGTAGAAAAGATATATCAAGGAATATCTGTAAAACGAATATCGAATCTCTCTCTTCAGATGGTTGGCAGCTCCACGACATTCCATAACGGTGCGAATTGAGGGGGAAGAAACGGATTGATTGAAACTAGAGATTCCAAAACCTCTCATCTTCCCGGTCGGCTCATCTCCAGGATAATTTAAAAAAAGTGGGAAATAAAAAGGGAAGAAAACCGGGAACGGGACACCCAGGATTGGGAAAAGCTTCAGGAGCCCATCGATCAATCTCCTGGTAGGAAAATCCCGATTCTCAAATGTCGATAATGCTCTGAGAAAATGTCAATCGACACTCCACCCCCGGAAAATTTATTATTCCAGAAAGAGGGGATCCAGTTTCGGCCACGGGATGGCCGCTGATGGTAATTAACCTCGACTTGCAAGAGACGGTGAGGCTCTGTAAGATTATTGGAGATGTCAAGATAATTTTTTTTCAAGAAAGCGCACTCTGCTAGCGGTGTAAGTTAACCTGTCTCTGTCTTAAAATTTTTAAATTACTCAATTACTCTTTCTCAATAAAGAATTTTAATTCGCCGAGCTTGAGAACTGCATTTTTAAAGGAAACAATTTACTGTGAAATGGTTTAGTGTTTGTAAAATATAAACAGAGAGAAATTAAAATGTTTTCTTCTTTCTTGCACACTTTCAGCTGTCCTGTGTTTCTTCTTAGCATGAAATAACATCGAATACGCGTTTTGAATTGCATTCCGTTGATCTATTGACTCCAGAATTCAATATTATCTGTAACTGCATTGCAATAATTATGTTACAAATTTAATTTTTCGGCAAGTTTGGTTTTTAAGCTATAAAGTTCATACAGACAGACTGGCCTATCTCTCGACTATTTTTTTATTGTGTGGAAACTAATTTTAGCTTCCGATCTACAAGCGGAAGTTAAAATAATATGATACATTTCATTCGTATAGCAATTCCATTTTTGAATTACAATATTCATAAAAAAGCAAACTGGCAGGCATATAATCACCGAAAAGGTTTTGACTATTCGAAAAGTTATCTAAAATGTAAAAAGCAATCGATATCGATCGTATTTTTTAACGATTTTTTTTTGCATACTTTGTATATGAGGAAATTAAAAAGTATGCACATAATTTGACTTTTACATTTAGAAGCTTATCTTTATCAGCAGGCATGCAGGAAATCAAGTCGCCAATATTTCGCCAACTTTCTCTATTCGTTGTTGGTGAAGTGCGAACGTATGGTTGTAAATTGCAAACATATTCCTTTTTCATATACAGCCTTATGCACTGTCATAGAAAATATATATTTGATTCCTATTTATGTGGTCATAAATTTAAAGGATTTTACGATTCTTGGTCTAGTTTATCTTACATTAGGGAATACTAATATAAATCAAACTCAACTCACATTATTAGAAGCTCGAATTTTGTTTGATTATCATTCCATACTGAATACATAAATAGATTATATATATCAATTGATGCTTGATGGGTTCCTATTTACCACTAGAGATTTTGGCGCCAAGCTTCGCCAAGAATATTGATTATATTTGATTTCTGTTAAATCGCTAGGACGTAATTTCATGTCAATAATTCCGTTAAATTGTCAATCATTAAATCAACGTTATTTTAACTCTGCTTCTTGTGTATAAATTTTCCGAATGAAGAAAAATCCCATGATATCATAGCACTATTAAAAACGCAATTATCTGGTTCATTTCTTTCCCAATTTTCGCATTTTCGCAGAAGTGAAAATTTACTTTTTAACTGTCTTGTAAAATAATCAAATATTAAGTAGTATACTTCTTAATCAGCTTACAGTAATGGAAGAAAATTCCGCGATTAAATATTTGATGGAGAACAATGAAAACGGTTTACATTTCAGGACAATAATGTAATCTACTGTTGGAAATTAGGCAAAGTATAATTTAAAAATTACCTGAATTAGAAAAATTACCTCATTATTATTATATCATTAAAAAGACATTTTTTTTTTTAAATTTTGAAACGGTGTAAAAAGCTTTTTTGTGTAATAATATTTTTGAAAGCTCAGATTAATAACCATAAATGTCAGATTAAATTTTAATTAACAAATTTTCTAATTAAGATTTCAGAAAAACCACATCAAAGTGCATACTCCTACCTCTCCAATATATAAATATGATAAATTTGATTGCAGTAAATGAAACGGTCTGACCTTTAAAGTAACAACTACATTTAGTACACACACACACACATTCATCTTCATTATTAGCAAAAACTGATAATAAACATTTCATATTGCGTAACAGTGAAACTAGGTGAAAATTGCGAAGAAATTTCAACAAATGCAATCATGACATTATAGTTTACCTGTGAATCCGTGCGGGCACCGACAAGCAAAAGTATTGACTGGGTATATAGGCCTGAATAGTAGAGTGTCGGACGAGATGAAGCCAGATGCGTTTCCGAATTTTAAGACAGACAGACACTCCTCATAGTTGACACACGGTTCGCGAACACATAGGTTGTCATCGAAGGGCAGTACCTGCATACGCATAAATCTCATTATAAGCAATTAAAAATTCATAAAAATAAAAGGCAGTTTATCAAAAATATTTTTATAAGTATAGTAAAGACTTTCTAAATTGTAAATTTTAAAATGAAAAGTTAAAGATTTTTAAAAATTGCTTAAAATTATGGCATTATATAAAGATTTTTTCCCTCACACCATTTAGCATCACTTAAATGAATTCAAAATGAGATTAAATTAATTTATTAACTATTAGTTAAATTTTGAAAATATTACAATGTTATGTTGTCATCCAGAACACACATGTGAATAACATTTTAAAACTCTGGTAAACGTGGAAGTTAAAGGAAAATCTTTTGCCAAACTTCATTGGTTACAAACATAAAACAAGTCAAATTATGCGACTACGTTCGGGATGAAATTTTGGGAAATGTTATAAAATATTTATATTTTTCCAAATTTTGCATAAAAGTGATTGAAAAAAACATATATAAGATAAAAATATATCATTTGACAGCAAAAATGCTTCGAAAAATTTTAAAAAATATATGTTTTTCTTGGTTAAAAAGCGGTATAAAACAAAAGAAAAAAAAATTTCTACTAGTTTAGAAGTCTATTAAATGATTTGTTCAAAAATTTGTAGATAACTTAAAAAATAAGTATACCACCTAATTCCTGAACTAAGAAATAAATTGTGTATCTCTCCAGTTTTTAAAACTGGGATCCGATTGATAAATAACACACTTTTCAAATTTTTGTTTCGTCTTCTGAAACATTAAAGAATATAAAATCTTTCGATCTGAGCTGATTCCATATTCTATACTTCAAGAACTACAAAATATATTAAGAAATTATTATACCAATTTGAATTTAAAAAATATGTGTTCTAGATTTCAATTGATGATTTTTACGTAAGAAGATTTTATTAAATTAAAAATTTGAGATGACAGTGTTTGAAGAAATAAAATAGCATTTAAACAAATATCATGTAAATACAGAATAAATGTGACTTTGCGAAATATAAACATAGAAACTAAATTCAACCTGTTTAAAAAATATTTGACAGTTTAATCAGAAATCATTTTTTCAACGTCGTCACATGTTTTAAATAAATGTGCATAAAAAGGAGAGAAAAATTTTGGGTGCAAATTGGTTGTAACGGTGACCAAAAAGCGTTAAGAAAAAGTTCGCCAAATTATAAAATTATACTCAAATGTATTATTATTTATTATGAAAAATTTTGAACGTGTGAATCACATGCTATATACTTTCATGATAGAAATCGTCAAATTGGCGAAATTTTTTCTTGGCGATTTTTGGTCATCGTTACAACTGACAAGTACCAAATTTTGACAATACTCGATTTGATGGCGTGATCCATGTTTTCTTACCTGTACATTAGATAATCTTGCAAGGATCGCCCTATTCAAGTAGACTCTCTCCTGTAAATAGTGCGGAGGATAGTAATCATCCGGATCTCGAGAATCCGGCCTCCTCACCGAAAAACTCACATTCAAAATTTTAGCTTCAACATCGGTGTCATCCTATAGACAAAAAAGAAAAGAAAAGATCTTTCAGAATCAGAGAGAAACATTTGTTTCCAAGAAACAAAGCATTATAACGAACCCTTGCTTAAAATAAACTAGATTCGCTTCACATCAAAATACTTAAACTGGGATTGTTGATTACTTGTTTATTTGTAAGTGTATAAGGTGTTAAAGGTATCGATTCACAAATTCTATAAAATTTGATCAAATATTTAAAGTAAAATCGAATTATATCTAATTCTTGATACATCGAACAAAATCTCTTTTCCGCAAAAATTGTATATAATGGCTTTTTATAATATATTATAATGGCATTTCACAAAGCTTCAATAAATTTATAAAAATATGTAAGGACCTTTTGGGTTTTTTGCTGAGATAAAAAATGTTTTTGAGTGCAAATTTTTCCTTAAATTTAAGGAAATTATAAGTAAAATTTTTGTAATCCACAATAAATTGGATAATATTTTTAAGCTACAATAAAATTATTCTATGCATATTTTGTTAATCTGTTCAGTCAACTTTACATGGACATGAAAAGAAAATTTTATTTTAAAATCTTAAAATTTGACATATTATTTAAGGATTAAAAATTATTTTCCTCAGCATTATATCTAATTCTGAAGGAAGAAAATGAGTTTTGACACATGCACTAAATAATTTGTAATCTTTGATTTTAGCCATATGGTAAAGTTGAAGAAAATAAGAGACTTTTTTTTTAAATCCTTCATTAATTTGTAAAATCTTCTTTCCTTTTAATTTCTTTTTCCTTTAATGATTAATGGAGTGAGATAATGAGGTTAGTTTATGTGGCATGTAACATAATAAACGTCAATGATCTTGTTAAATAACATGAACTCTACAATGCATTAGATTACCTTATCAAACATTTTATACTACAATACAGTTTATATGA